>JAEQBH010005718.1:0-338025 GCA_016808115.1 Tetrastigma voinierianum
TGAGAAAGGTGGCCTTTCAGTTTTCAAAAATCTTCTATTTATAAGCTAACTGTTTTGTGTGCCTTCATTAAATGTCGCGACAACAACTAACCTAGGGTTTGTTCCATTTTTAATACTATGTCGCGACATACAGAAATAATTGTCGTGACAGAGTTTTGCAATCACTTGTGGACAAGGTCAGTCAAATGTCGCGACATTGCGAGAAATGTTGCGACATTATTTATGATGCTCATTTGAATCTATCTCCATTTTAGCACTTGCTTTGTAGCAATAAAAAGAAATCATGTCGTGATAAAAAGCGTATCCCATTTTAGCACAAAAAGTTCAACCAGTGTCACGACATAACTTTCTCTGTCGCGTGAGTTCATTCTACCTCAAAAATTTTTTTGCACATTTTCCTACTTTCAGCAAATTCAAACTAAGTGACATTATGCAATAAGAGTCTTCCCTTAGTTCCATACTTGTGAAAACACATATTTCATCAAACAATCTCTATTCAAGTAAGAACAACAAATCTCTTTATTCACTCAATATCATTCATCAAGATATTCAACAAGGCATTCAAGCAGTTGGCACAAGAAAGTTGTCTAACAATTTGCTCCTAAAAATCTTATATTCCCCAAACTTCAATTATGCATTATCATTAAAAACAAATTGAGGGAAATAGAAATACTCCCCCTTGTAGATATTTTTTGCATATTTCAGTTTGAGAAAATGTGCTTTCTAATAACATCTAATTCAAATTCATCTTCCCTATTCCTGGAAAAAAAATCAGCAAACTATCAAACTAAATAATAAAATTTCTAACAAAATGAAAACTAAAACGTCAAACTCATAAAAGTAATCAACATAAATCAAACTGTCAAAATTAAAATTATGCTTAGGTTGCCTCCCAAGAAGCTGCTCGGTTTAATGTCCTTGCTTGAACACTTGCTATGGGAATATCTTCATTTTCAAAACTCTTTTCCCTTTCAAAATCTGGATCTACTTCATTTATACTTCCTCCAAGATAATGTGAGTCCTTGACCATTTACTTTAAATTCACTTCAGGTCATCTTTAGTGTTCTGCTCGAATTTTCGTTACCAGCGTATGGGACCTCCATCTTGACTTCAATTTCCTTGGAAATAGCTTGAGCCTGGAGTTGTATAAGAGGACTTGTTCTCCTGCTTTGAATTCCTCCTCATAATCTTTTGATCATGCCACCTCTTTGTCTTTTCTTTGTAGATTCTGGCATTGTCATAAGCTTCATTTCTCAACTCTTCCGGTTCATTCATTTAGAGTAGTCTCTTTTCCTTGGCAGCTTGAAAGTCACAATTCAATTTCTTGATGGCCCACATAGCTTTGTATTCCAATTCTAAAGGGAGATGACAAGGTTTTCCAAATACAATTCTGTATAGGGATATTCCATTGGGAGTTTTGTAAGCATTTCTATAAGCCCATGGTGCATCATCTAGCTTTATAGACCAGTCTTTTCTGCTTGTATTCACTGTTTTCTCAAGAATTTTCTTTATCTCCCTGTTGGAAATTTCTGCTTGCCCATTTGACTGACGGTGATAAGCCAAACCCATCACATATTTGATTCCATATCTGCTCATGAGTTTTGCAAAAAATTTTTTTACAAAATGGCTTCCCTAAATCGATGATTATTACAGGTGCTCCATATCTATAAATATTTCTTTGTATAAACCCAACCACTATGATGGCATCATTTCTGGGACAAGCTGATGCTTCCACCCATTTGGATACATAATCCACAGCTAGGAGAATGTATATATTATCAAATGAGGATGGGAAAGGTCCCATGAAATCTATTCCTCAAACATAAAAAATCTGCACCACCAGAATTCCTTGTGAGGGCATTTCGTTCTTGATGTTACCATTCTCGAGCAAGCATCTGATGTTTTGCATTTAAAACAATCTTTGAATAGAGTAGGCCAATAAAAAACTTGATTGAAGAAGATAAAGTTTGTTTGCCTCCTGTAAAAGTGTCTTCATATGGTGATGCATGACATTTCTCCATAATACCACCTTTGATATGTTTTAAAACCCTCTCCTTATGATGATATACGCTCCTGCTGCTATAAAGTAGTGGGTCATCCCAAATATAAAATTAGTAATCAGTTCTCAATATTCTTTTCAGCTAGTAGTTGAATTCAGGTGGCACTACTCCATAAGCTAAGTAATTGACAATATCAGCATACCAGGGTGTTTGAGCGGCAATAAAAGCCTTTCATCGGGGAAAATTTTCTACTATTTCAGTTCCTTTTTCTTGTCCAACAGTCATTTCCAATCTAGACAAGTGATCTGCTATCACATTATCACTACCCTTCTTATCTTTGATCTTAAGATCAAACTCTTATAGCAATAGTACCCTTCTAATCAGTCTTGGTTTGGCCTCCTTCTTTGCCATCAAATATTTAATTGCAGCATGATCAGTGTGTATTATAACATGGGACCCCAATATGTAAGGCCTGAATTTTTCACAAGCAAACAACATTGCCAGCATCTCCTTTTCTATGGTTGAGTAGTTCTCTTGTGCCTCATTAAAGATTTTGATGGCATAGTATATGGCCTCGAATATCTTTTCAGTTCTTTGTCCCAATACAGCTTCCATTGCATAATCAATGGCATCACACATAATTTCAAAATCATTGTTCCAGTCAGGTATCAACATGATGGGAGCTATCACTAATCGGTTGTTCATCAAATCTTTGGTCTGCATGATTATCAAAATCAAATTTTGCATCCTTTTCAACATTCTACATAATAGTGCGGAGATTTTGAGGAGTCCTTTATGAATCTTTGTAAAAACCTGGCATGTCGAGGAAGCTTCTTATCTTTGGTGTGCGGGCAAGAGAGTTTTTATAACAACAACTTTTGCTTGGTCTACTTCCAATCCAGCAACATAAATCTTTTATTCCAAGACAATACCTTCTGTTACCATAAAATGACATTTTCCCCAATTTAAAGATAGATTTTTGTCTTGACGCCTCTGAAGTACTGTTTCTAAACTTTTCAAACAATTCTCAAAACAAGATCCATATACTGAGAAGTCATCCATAATGATTTCCATAGCCTCTTCCTTCAAAATCAAAAACATGAACATCGTACTTTGAAATGTAGCGGGAGCATTACATAATCAAAGGCATCATTCTAAAAGCAAAAGGTGCCATGGACATGTAAATGTAGTTTTCTCCTAATCCTTTGGGGCTATAACCCAATCTGGTTATAACAGAATGTCATCAACTTGATGTGGAGTGCCACGCTAACTTTGTCACAGCATTTGGTCAATGAAAGGTAGGGATAATGGTCCTTTCTGGTAGCAGTGTTTAATTTTCTGTAGTCTATACACACTCTCCATCCTGTCACAGTTCTTGTAGGAATCAATTCATTCTTCTCATTTCTTATCATAGTGAATCCTCTTTTCTTTGGAACCCTTAAAGTGCGACTCACCGAGGCTGTACGAGATTGCATATATAAACTGCGTTTAGCCATTCATTATTGGATTCAGCCTTCTACAATGTTCTTAGTTCAGCATTCTCCTCTAACAGGATGTGCATATAGATCGAAGGACTGGTTCCTTTTAGATCTTCTAGACTGTGCTTCCTTATATTTTACGAGAATCTCGAGAGTTTTGTTCTTAGTCTCGGTCAATCCGACTGCAATGATGGTAGTTTTCCTTTTCTTGTTGCATGAAAGCATACCTCAAATGTTTAGGCAATTCTTTTGAATTAAACCCTCACGAAATTTGTTTACTTCAATATGCCTCCATATAATTGCTGGATTTTTCTGTATTATTTTTCTTTAGCACTGATATTGCCTTTCAATTTAACATTAGAGTCCAAAAATTCAACTAAGATACTCAAGATACTAGAAATTCATCTCATTCTCATTCATTGAACTACGAGTACAATCATTAATGGAGTTTCATAAGCGTGGGAATTTTGTTTCTCTGATCTCACAATCCGGCATTACTTAGTTCGAGCTATTTCAAGGCGCGATTGAGATTGAAGTGCATCGCTTCATCTCAACCACGAGTTAATTCTCCTTTCTTCACATCGATCGAAAATTTGCTCACATTGCTAGGAAGGCTGTCTGCTTGATGGGACTTGTTGTCTTCCTCTATATCAATGACTACAAAGTCCATTAGGAAAATGAATTTTCCCACTTTGATCAACACATCTTCTAGAATGCCCTTAGGATGGGCCAATGTTTTGTCTGCCATTTGCAAGGTCATGGCTGTTAGAGTAAGTTCCCCCAAACTTAGTCTTTTAGCAACAAACAAAGGCATCAAGTTGATGCAGGCTCGGAGATCACATAGTGTTTTCCCATGTCGACACCCGATTGTACAGGTATAGTGGAAAATTTGCGTTCTTTCTTTGGTAAAGACTTACGAATCTTTGCCTTTGTGGGTTCTTTGTCGAGGCTCACTATTCCTTCTTGACAATCCATCTCTTTCTACTCAATATCTCCTTAAGCGAATTTTGCATAATGAAGGCGTTTGATCCAATACCTCGAGAGAAAGGGATATTGATCTCTATCTTCTTAAACATGTTCAAGAATTTAGAGGTATGTAGCTTTGCCTTCTGAAGCCTTTGAAGGAATGGAACCTGAGGTTTGTAAGCTTTAACCTCTTCCTTTTTCCCTATATTTTCTTTTTCCACTGTTACTCTGACTGCATCTTTGTTGTTTTCTCTTCCTCTGTAGTTTCTAAGTTTTGTTGCTTGAATTCTCCTCCAATTTATGCATAACTGCCCCTCCTTCCCTCCAGTGTCCGCCCTACCCTTTTCCATCTTTCTCTTCCATTCTTTGCCACTTCTTAGAGTTCTTATCTGAGTCCTTTAGATTCTTCTTTGTGTCATGATGAATCCTTGGACTTATTCTACATAGTTAAGAGTCGGTACCTACGGGATTTCAAATTCTTCAAAGAGGCATTGGTATTGGCCTGAAACACGGTTGTGTTTTCCTGGAATGCTACTAGCTTAGCAAAATTCTGTTCATGTATGTTTAGCAGCCTTTTGTTTTCCCCCATGAAAGCAAGCATCTAGTCTTCAAAGGAATTAGATATCCTTTGCCCTGATTATCTACTCTTTGTCCTGCTTGCTGCTACTGTTGTTGTTGTTGTTGGAACCCAGGTGAGGCATGATATTGTTGAATATTTTGTCCAGGTCTTTGACCTTAATGTGCTCCTCCACCATATGAGAAATTCTCATGGTTCCTAAGTGCTGGTGTGTAATGAGTGGGCAGGTTGGGGTTGGGCTTGAAAGTGTAGCTCATGTTAGCATTCAGGTATTGTGCCTTCTCAACCTGGTAAGAACCCTCATGGTTTGGTCCTTCTTCAGCACTCTTTCTTCTTTCTCCTTCATCTACTGCTCCCACTTCATGTGCAGTATGCATTCTTCTCTCATTGCTTTCAAGTTTGTTCATCTCTCCATCCAATTTTGCATCTATGGCAGTCATGCGGTTCAGCTCAATTAAAACACTTCCCTCGTTCTGCTTTGCTACTCCTGAAGCAGGTAGACCTTGCGGATACGCTGACAAAGTCTTAATCAGTTGCCTTGCCTCCTCTGCACTTCTTCTCTTAAAAGCTCCACAGCAAGATGCATCAATTATACCCTTGGAGGCATAGTTCATAGCATGATAGAATATATCAATCTGAGTTATCAGATCTATTCCATGTATAGGACATCTTTTTAACAGTCTCTTGTATCTCTCCCATGCATTGTAGACACTCTCATCTTCCCCCTCCTTGATGACAATTATTTTTCCTCTTCTCTCAAAAGTTAGAGCTTGAGGAAAAAATCTGCTCCTATAGGCCTCCACTAACCCTTCCCAGTTGTTCACTGATCCTATTGGCAATGATTCAAACTAAGTTGTTGCCACATCTCTCAGTGAAAATGGGAATAGCTACAACTTGATCACTTCTAGTCTCACCCCATTCAGCTTGATTGTGTTGGCCATCCTCATGAATCTCCCCATATGCTCATTGGGATCTTCAAAGGGATGACCAGTAAACTAGTGTTGTTGTACCATAGTAATCAGTGCTGGTTTCAGCTCAAAATTGTTGGCTTCTATGGAAGGTTGTCTAACAACAGAGTACTCCTCTTGAATAATAGGCCTCCAAAAGTCTTCCATATTGTAAGGCCTCTGAGGTCTCTCTGCTTCTTCTTCTTCTTCTAGAATAGCTTATAGTCTTTCTCTTTAATTTGCCATACTTATGATTCTGCCGCCTGTCTTCTCGGATTTCTCGAGTTTCTCTCGAATTCGGTATCTACGCGGCAAATGCCTTACGGTTTTCTATGCATTTTAAATCTTCTGAAATAGAAACACACTGAGATCAAATGAGATCTGTGGGAGGCAGTTATCTCTAGCTCATAGAAAAATTTCAATAGCTTCTTGTCCTTACATTAAATTGTTTTTTGTGTTTTTTCTTAACTTTATAATAACTAAAAAAAATGTCAAATTAACTCTTTTGGTTAGAATATCGATCTTCAAATTCATCATATATCCTCAGCAACGGCACCAAAAACTTATTAAGACCAAACTATATATATGATGTGATTAGTGTATGCTTGACTTCTGATGCGCCGCAGAACTATTCGATTCCAGCCGAAATTTATTGAAATTTCGAGACACAACCACCAAAGGACTATTATCTAATCCCCAACAACGGCGCGAAAACTTGTTGTTAATGATAAGCTTGTATGGATGAAAAGATATATTTGCTCTTTTTGTAAAATGGATTCATTAAAATTTGAGTTGGTCTTGATCACTGCAAGTGCACAGGTCGTACAAGTAATAAAAGTGGATATTTAAAGTCCAGATATCGTTCCCACAAAGACTGATGATAAATCAAAAGATTAACTACCCCATATACTCAAGATCATTACTATTTGAACTCCATTGTTATGATGATGAGATGACTAAAAAGAATTTTAATCCTAGATTGATTACTTTAATATCTGTGAAAATAAATTTTTAATAAAAATGGTTTGAGATTTCCACTTAGTGGGAACCAAAGGATCCTAAATCAATGAGTAATAATCAATTTACGCATCATATCGATTCATAGATCAGCCTCAGTGGGAAAGTGAGTTTGTCAAGATGCATGATAGTATAGTTTGGATTTCTTCCTTAACCATACTTTTCCTTATTAAGAGTTCATGTTGTTTAAGCATAGTGATTCGTGCCCACCTTGGTAGGCTGGTGAATCAACAATATTTATATACCAGTTCCTCCACGCCGTAGTCAAGCTCTTTGCCCAGTATAGTAGTCTAAGGTCGGAACACGGGGATGGGTTTTTCATCCTAGAAATGGTTTGCATAAGTGCACGAAGGTAATGCTTTCTACTTGGACTCTTTGGATTTGTGTCAAAAGCTGTAAATGGTTTAAACAAATTCTGCTTGAAAGTAAGTAAAAAATGAAATTTAAAATTGAAGAAATTAAGCTTTGAAGATTTAGGTCACCAACTTGACAAGCTAGGGCAAACACATCCTCAGTTTATCCTCTATGTGAGTCAGCTTACGGAGATGCGAGTTATGGCCCGCTTTTACATTTAAAACCTAACATTCCTTTATCATTTTCTAAGGCTAGTAAAGACCATCTAAAGAATCTGTGCATCTCACGAGCACTGAACCTAAAGTATGGAGAGTATTGGCCAAAACAATAAGTCGAAGAACCGCAACATGTAAATGCTCTATCGGAAGTAAGGACCATCTAAAGAGCCACAGTACCTGTCACTAAGCATTGGATCTAAAGCATGGAGAGTATTGGCAAAGACAATAACATCCCATGTTATGCAACTGAATTTTGAAAATAAGGGCCATAAATACACTACCCGTGACTTTTAGTACAAGAGGACAACATGCTTATGCAAGCTAGCTTCCTTATCTTCCAAAGGAAGGAAGCATGTATCTGCGAGTTGTCATCCAAGAGGTGTGTTTTTTAACGGGAAAGTGAAAGAAAGAAGAGAGAAAGAGAAAAAGAAATAAAGCAAAACCCTAAAAATAAAGACTTTATTTACAAACGTAAAAAATAACACAAATCACAAAAAAAAAACTGTATTTCCTTCTATCCACTTCTTTTTTTATTACAAAACATGAGGGGTATTTATAGGCCTCCTCAAGGTATGAAAATACCAAAAACCCTAGCAACTAAGCTAAGTTATAGGATAAGAGAGTAATTCACCAAAAATGAAGGCGGTTAGGTAGTACAAAGCATGACGAGGCATGCATTTTCGCTACAGGGATGAATTTCGCTAAATTAGCGAATTGGGCAAGTGTAGCGAAAATTGGAAATTTCGCTAAAGGGGTGCATTTTCGCTAGCTAGCGAAATTTCGCTAAGCTAGCGAAAATAATGTGAGAAGCGAAAACTGATAATTTCGCTAATGAACAGTGTTTAGCGAAATGGGATTTGGTTAGCGAAATTCATCGTTTCGGCTTGCGAGCAGTTCTTGGTCGCTTAACTTCTTGACGATTGCGAATGTTTTGCGAAATTCGCTAGGGTTGCGAATTGTTTGCGAACAGTTTGCGAAAATCCTGTTTTGCTGTTCTTCTATGCCTCTCATCCTGTCTTCAACTGCATCTCATTTCCTCCACTTTTCCTTTGTTTTCATAATTGCAGGCTTGTTGATGGAGTGAGACTAAACTTCCAACCTCACTTGATTGATCATTTGCATTGTGGTGAAGCCTAGAAGTGCATAATACCTACAAAACAACCAAAAACATGCTCCAAATGGCATAAGTGTTACTAAGATGACATGAACACTTCAATTGGTTTATATGACATGATTAATGATCAAAAAGTACTCAAAACCTATCTAATATAGGGTTCAAAATTGTACTTTTTGGACACTAATCAATGAGTCTAATCAGCTACTTGTAAAATATAACCCTCTTTACAAGATTTGGGTGTTTTTCCTTTTTAGTACGGCATACCCATATTTTATGACTGAAAAATTCTTGCCCCCATAGACAGGATATTACAAGTCTTCTCCAATTTGATTGACACCTCATCCTTCATTTCTGTTGAAAATTTCCATCACCTTGATTAGATCTTTGCTAACACGGGATTAGGATTGATTCATCGGAAAGAGGAGAGACCTCCGAGTGATTAAACTTATACTTCAATCAACTATCCTCAATTTATGAGTAAGTTGGTGATCTATCTGAGTAACCCATCAAAGTTCATTAGTTCCATAGTATTAGTCTACCATACCCATAACGAACTATATAGGATTCTCCATCTCTGTGTCACTCTCGGGCCTCCTGGAAATCGAGAGCGAGATCTGATACTGGCAGGTGCACGATTTGCTGAGTGCGGGGTCAAATAAATTCAAAAAAACAATACCAATCAAATAAATTCAAGAATTCTAATTACGGCATTCTTCCACCTTGTGCAGAAAATTGACTATCATCATTGACCCATTTACAGAGACCTCAACTTTTCAAAACTGGTTCACTCATATCAGTGACTAACTGATCAGGTAAATTCCACTGAGGTATGTGAACTGAAATAAATAAACTCCAAAAAATTTTCATTCTCCATTTAAATCAATGATAATAGAAAAGATTTTATCAATATAATTCTAGCTGAAGTTGCATGAGTTCATTACTCAAATCTAGAAATCTAAAGAAAACTAACAAAATCTACATTGAAACTCTCACCCCGAAAACTAAATGTACAAAAATGGAAAACAAAAAAAATTAAAAGAAAAAAAATAAAGAAAAATAAAAATATCTGAGAAGTCTTCCAGCTACCTAGACATCCTGGGTTGCGGCTGGCATAGTGCCTAGATGCGTGCAGCATGGGCTTTTCAATGTTGAGACCGCACTTCATTAACCATTGTGGATCCCCAAAGTGCGGCCAAAGTGGTCGCTGCGTGTGACATAGAAAATTCTATCCACGTAAGTTTTCGATTTTTGTCTTGCCCTGCAATAAATGCTTTGTTGTTTTCTATCACGACCTAATTTCTAAGCTCTTTCTTGGATTCTGTTGTGATAGACTTTGATAATGTCACGACATAATTTTGATGTAGCAGTCTTGTTTTTATCCTGCGCAGGAATGTCTTGTGTCGCGATACTAAACCCATTTTGCAACCCGACTTCTCGTCATACGCTGCAAGATGCGCCATGACACTCTCGCGTGCAACAAACATTTTTCCTCTTGACACATCCAGCTGTGCGACGAGTTTTCTCCTCGTCGATGATTTGCTGAGTGTAGCAATTTTTTTTGCGATAGGAAACTCCTTGAGTCGCGACAAACTTTTCTTCTCGATTCTTGTAAACTGGCGAAATTTGTTTGTTGCGACATAGAAATCTTTGTTACCTTTAGCTTGACTTAGCTAATCTTAGTTCTCTTTCAATTTCTATATCCGCATGACCTAGATTTTGTGCAGCCATGGCCAAATTCTATCATTCCATAGCTTTTATTGTCATGTGAAAATTTCTTTGTCGCGATAAGTGCACCTTCAATTCTTTACTATGTCGCAACATGAATTTCTTTGTCGCCATTCCTTTTGTGTTGCTCTTCAACTCCTTGTCGCGACAGAGAATTCACCTCCTTCATATTTTGTTTGTCGCAACAGAATTTTGTTGCTCTATGTTGTGAATTCTGAATGTAATGTCGTGACAGGATTTTCTTTGTTGCGACATGAATTCCTCATCGTAACTGATGATGAAAATTTGTCCTGACATAAAAACACTTGTCTCAGCCGACTTGTGTTATATCCTTGCCATTTTCTGTCGTGACTGAGCTGTCTTATGTCATGACAAAGTTCATCTATTAGTCTTGACCTTTTATGTTGCGAAATAGAGGAAATATTGTGCGACACACCTCCTTCTTCTTTTCCTTGATCATTGTCGCGTAGTTAAAGTTATCCACGGCAGTCTTATTTTCATTCTTCTTTAGCAATGTCGCGACATAGAACTCACTATCGCAACAAGATTCTTCTGCTTAAAGTTTGCTTTGGACTTTGTTGCAACATATGCTGCTCTTCAGGCTGCGACATGTAGTTCTTTAGCCTACCCAGTGTGTCATGACATATAAAACTATGTCGTGTGAGAGACTACTGCATTTCCTTTTTTTTTGCTTCTTTTAAGTTTCTCTCCTTTTTCAATTAACATCTGCAAAACACAAAGTTGGTGAATATTCCATAATTTGGCATGAAAATATATCTAAAATTGTTAAAAACATGCCAGAAAAATGGATTAAAAATATATGAGTTTAAGACTCATCACCTATGTCGCGACGTGGTTCTCAGGCTGCAGGAAGTTGCTTGGTCAAGACATTGTATTTTCATGTTGCAACAGTGCTTGCTTCTTTGTCGTGACAATGTTGCGTGAGGTTTTCACGGCCGAGAGAGCCCGCGACAAGTGCACCCTTCATGTTGCGGGCGATGTTTGAGAACAGCTAAGGGGATTTCTTTTTGACTAAGTACTTTTATGTCGCAACATAGTACTTTTGTGTCACGACATAGTATTTCTATGTCTCGACAGAGTTTGACCTTGGGCAGGGATTTTATGTTGCAACAAAGTGTTTTTATGTCGCGACAGAGTTTTGTCAAGACCAAGAGTTTTAGGTCACGACAAAATACTTTTATGTTGCGACAAAGTTGGCCAAGGTGAAGATAAATTATGTCACGACAGAGTGTTTTTATGTCACGACAAAGTTTGGTCAAGGTCAGGAGTTTCTATGTCGCGATAGAGTATTCTTGTGTCGCAACAAAGTTTGGCTTTGGATGGGGTTTTATGTCGCGGCCAGGTTTGGGCAGGGCGATAGAGTTTCACGTTGCAACATAGAGTACTATGGCATGACAAAGGCGAGCAAAACAACGTCGTCTGTGGGCATGCTCTGTCACGGCGGTGTGGCGTTGTGTTGTGTCGTGAAGGCCATGCCCACGAAGCGACGAACCGGGCCAGGACCATAGCGCCACGACAAACCCGGTCGGTGCGCACAACAAAGGCCCAGTGCACCAAGGATGATGAGCCGCAGCCCAGTTTATTCATTGTCGCGGCGGACTTCATGAAGTGGGAAAAAAAAAATGACCCCTTGGGATTGGGCGTCAACGCGAGTATCGAGGAGGCTAGGTTCATAAATACATTTAGATGTCGGACACTAATAGTATGGCTGATTATTAAATTAGGTATACGATTACCTAGGACGTAATGGGCACGAGTTAGATCATGCATTCATTGTGCACTCTGATGAAACATATTGTTTTATACACTGCATGATATTGTGTTATGTACTGTGTGAATTATATACTTGGTAAATAGTATATAAGAAATGTTGAACACTATGGTGAGAAAATAACCTTAGGAGTTCGGTAAGTAAATAAATACATTAGTTCATATTATGACGAATATTAGTAGTGGCATATGCATTACTAATTGAACAAGGAAAAAGAGGAAAATCTCAATTTGCTATTTGACACATGTAGATGGCAAGTCAAGAAAGGGGACGTAGGGGTCGCCCACGAGGCAATAGCCGACCACCACCTATTTTTTACCAGTAGGCCTTTGTAGAGCTATAGTTGCTACAAGCTGCTACATTGCTTTCATTTAATCGTTGGGGTCAAGAAGGACAGTAACCTCCAAGGTTTATGGCACATCCATCATAACAATTCCAGGAGGGGATCTGTGGTACCTGACCGTTGATTCAAATAGGTCGAAAGGATTTTGGAAGCCATGAAGATTGCACGATGCCACGGATCGAGGGCTAGCTACGTTTAAGCTAGGGTGAATCCCGGGTATGGTGGGATTGGATTAAAATCAAGGATCTAGATGACATGGGGAGGATTTCGAGGCTCTTCATGAGTAAGTTTTCGTACACTAGGCATGCAAAAAGCTTCGGGAGTTCCTTGAGTTGAAACAAGGAAATATGACTGTAATCGAATACGTAGCTAAGTTCATCGAATTGCTTTTATAGGGACTATGTGTACAAACATGGCCAAGGTGACCAAGTTTGAGGATGGTTTAAAGTTGTCAATCTGGGGAAAGATTGTGGGATTCCTCCTACAAGACATGGACTCTATGGTCAGGATGGTTATGGCCATAAAGAGAGAGATAGATGATCTTGCTTGAGCATTCAGTCCCAGTCATGGTGACAAGAGGAAGGTGACCTTCTTCTAGTTCGGGAAAGCGAAAATGTAGTTCACGGGTTTCGGGGGACAAGGTCGCGGCTATTAGGGCCAAGGCAGTGGGGTTCCTATTCAAGTTGGGAGCGATGACATATTACCATTGTCCTTCGGTCGGACTATGACGGAATTTCCACATAGGCAAGGATCTCCCGGAGTTGTAAGACGCCCGCAGTCCCAATCGTCAATAGAGTACGCCCGACACAATTTTTCCTTCTTACCTAGAGCGGGCTGAGGAACGCATCGGCCTCGGGGTGCGGCACGGGGCACACCATGTCTGAGCCAGGCGGAGAGGCCAAAGTATGGGTCGGCCCAGGGCGGGGCTCCTGTTTAGGATTTAGGGACTGGGGGAATGTCACCGTTACACTATAGACTGAGATTGCAGATCAGTAGGTTATACAAGGTATGTTTCTACTCTCGTGCCTATGGGTAAGAGTGTTGTTTGATTCTGGTGCATCACATTCATTTATTGTTGCATCTTGTGTGAATGTTTTGGGCTTAAAGGTTGAATCCTTGGGAAAGTCGTTACATATACAGTTCTCCTAAAGGGATTAGGATGAAATTAATTAAATATGTCTGGATTGCGAGTTAGAGATCTACGAGATTCTCACTATGGACTGAGGGTCATGGACATCGAACTGATGTTATTCTTGGCATGGATTGGTTCGCGACTGTCAGTCATCATTGATTGTGATCGTAGGAGGATTATTACCTACACCGCGAGGCGAGTTTGTGTTATGTTTCAGGGGATAAGCGCGTGCTTTACCCCGGGCGTATGCGACTTTGGGTGGCACGAGAAGTTAATGGGTTGGGTAGCAAGCCTACCGGAGAGCAGGTGAGAGCGGATTTAGTTTCTACCTCGGGTTGTTTGTGATATGAAGCGTTTTTTCCTGATGAACTATCGAGATTACCTCAGTAGAAGGATGTAGACTTCATGATTGAGTTACACCCGGGTACATCGCACATTTCTATTACTCCGCATAGGATGGCGCCGATTGAGTTGCAGGAGCTTAAAGTCAATGTAGGAAGGGTTTTATTATATCGAGCACTTCTGCTTGGGGGCTCGATTCTGTACACTAGAAGAAGGATAAGACCACTTGTATGCGTTTACAACAGTTGAGCAGAGGTTACGATCAAAATACGTATCCTTTACAGAGGATTGATGATTTGTTTATTGAGAGGGCGTGGGTGTATTCTAAGATAGATCTGCACGGATCTTACAGTGGTTGAGGATTGGAAGGATTGATTAATCTCTGGCATTGTTGGGATCGTGATTCAGTTATGCGTGCACCAGTTGGCGGAGGAAGATGCGCGGCGCTGTGAGATCTCATGCATAGGGTATTCCAACCCTATTTGGATCAATTTGTTGTAGTCTTCGTTGACGACATTTTGATCTACTCCAATTCTGTGGAGGAGCATGAGGATCATTTTAGGGTCATTCTTCAAGTCTTGAGAGACCATCAGTTGTATGCCAAGTTCAGCAAATGCGAATTTTGGCTTATTGAGGTGAAGTTCTTGGGACACGTCGTGTTAGCTTCAGGTGTGTCAATGGACCCGGAGAAGGTCTAGGCAGTTATGAGTTGGGAGAGACCGAAGTCAATCTTTGAGATACACAGTTTCTTAGGACTAACAGGATATTACAGGAGATTCATTGAGGATTTCTCCCGGCTAGCAACACCTATGACCAGGTTGACCCGGAAGGAGGTCGATTCGAAAGTAGAATGACACAGTAATGAGGGGCGTTCTAGGAATTGAAAAGGAGGCTTACTTCGGCTCCTATTCTGATAGTCTCGGAACGGGGACAGAGGTACATAGTGTATTGTGATGCCTCTAAAGATGGACTAGGATGTGTTTTGATGTAGTCCTGGAGGGTTGTGGCTTATGGTTCTAGACAGCTAAAGAATCAGGAGAGGAATTACCCTACACATGATATGGAGTTGGCGGCTATAGTCTTTGCCTTAAAGATTTGGCGCCACTACCTATATGGTGAGAAGTTCGACGTGTTTTCAGACCACAAAAGTCTAAATTATATCTTTACACAACGGGACCTCAACATGAGGCAACGTAGATGGATGGAGTATTTGGGGGACTATGACTTCACTTTGCATTACCATCCTAGTAAGGCAAATGTGGTGGGCTGGCCTTTTCGATCGAAGTCACGGGTCTTGGCTAGTGTAGCTTTAGGAATTGCGGTGCGTGTGTGGGACATTTTGGACTACAGTACAGTGACCAAGCTCAGGGTGTTGTAGGGAGTTTAGTGACTACGCCTTCCCTACTAAGCAGAGTGATTGAGTCCCAAGGGCAAGACGCAGAGATAGTGTCACATCGGGGCCGGGTATGGTAGTGCAGATTGGCGAAAATTTGGGCTATTCACCTGAGATGGTAGTTTTCGGTATAGGGAACGGTCGTGGTTCCCCCGAGTGTGAATATGAGAGATGAGATCCTCGGAGATCATTGCTCTCGATTCTGACACCAATTGGCACAAAGATGTCTTAGTGATCTTCGTCGCCAGTATTCTTGGAGCGGGATGAAGAGACACGTTGGGGACTTTGTTTGACGATGTCTCACGTGTCAGTAGGTAAAGGTTGTGCATCATAGGCCAGTAGGGCTACTCCGAGTAACTGGGTAAGCCGAGGAGTGGAAGGTAAGGAACATATCGATGCTGTGACTCACTTGCCACGGACATCGCAGAGGCATGACGCGGTGTGGGTGATAGTGGACCGGCTCACCAAATAGGAACATTTTCTAGCTGTGATGATGACCTTCACACTGGAGGAATTCTGTAGGTTATACATACGAGAGATTGTTCGGTTACATGGAGTGCCAGTCTATATCGTATCGGACAGGGATCCCAGGTTCACGACACACTTTTGGAAGAGTTTCCAGAAGGCCATGAGGGCCAGCGATTGGCGATGAGTAACTAGCGTTTCATCCATGACCCGATGGTAGTGAGGACCATATATTTTAGAGGACATCTTTGTGAGCATGCTTACGCGGATCTTAGGTAGGCGGGAAGAAATTAAGCTGTTATGGTGAATTATACAGATGGTGCCCTACGAAGCGTTATATGGGAAGCCATGTCGATTTCCGATTTGTTGGACAGAGGTGGGAGAAGGATCCATCACGGGTCCGAATTTGATTAGAGACACCTCAGAGAAGGTAAATTTGATATGGAGGCGTCTTCTCACGGCTCAGAGCAGGCAAAAGAGCTACGTCGACACATGACAACGACCTCTAGAGTTTGAGGCGGGTGATCACGTCTTCTTGAAGGTGATGCCTAAGAGAGAAGTGGTCAGGTTTGGCAAGCGAGGGAAGCTATCGCCGAGGTATATTGGGCCTTTCGAGATACTTGAGAGAGTGGGCATAGTTGCGTATCGGTTAGCTTTATCGTCGAGTTTATCAAGTGTCCATGAGGTATTTCATGTCTCCATGCTCCGAAAGTATACTCCATATATGACTCATGTAGTGGATTGGGGCGAGCTTGTTATTGATGCAGATGGGACCTTCGAGGAGGGACCTGTGCGCCTTTTGGATAGCCGAGACCAGGTCTTACGACATAAGTTGTGAGGCGTAAGTGTTATGGCAACAGGAGTAGAGGAGGCAACATGGGGAACGCGAGGATACTGCCACCTATCCTTTCCTATTTGAGGACGGAGGTACGTGGTTTAGTCATTGAATATTGAATGACTATTGCATGTGAACGTGATTGTATGCATATGTGTGAGTAAATTTCGAGGATGAAATTTTTTTTTTAGGAGGAAAGAATGTAAAACCCCGAGAAAAATTCAATTTTTCTAAAAAATGGCAAAACGGTAATTTACCGCTATAGTATAAGTGAGAAGTCTAGAAATTCCCTAGACCTTGGGGGACAAAACGGACCTCACCAAAAAATTTGTCTCGTGGAGTTTAGTTACCCTGACGAATTGCATCTAATTCTGAGGCAGTTGAAATTTCACGTAATTCAAAGTGAGACGGGTAAATGGCATGACAACGTGTGGCACGGTGCCACATGGCATCATGACTTAAAATAGGGACATGTGGCAAATGCCACATGGTGAGATCATGTGCGGTCTTGAAAAGATCAATGAGTGGTTAAGTGTCATAGATGACACTTGTCACCAAAAGGAAAAAAAATGGGACACATAGGAGCCATGTGTCACACCCCCAAAGAAAGATCTAGTAGTGGATAAGAACAGAGGAAGGAAGGAAGAAGGTAAAGGAAGGGGGAAAAGAAAGGGAGAGGAATGGGAGGCGATCGGCGACATTTCGTAGATCTCTGATAAAGTGTGATCGAAACTACGTCGGAAGCCCAGAGGAAAGAAGTTTATCTACGTGCTTGAAGGTCTTGCAAGTACCAAGATCTGGAGTTTTCGTCAAACCCCAAGAGGTAGGGGTTCTCTCCTACTCTGGTTAGTCCTTGTCTATGGGCCATTCAATGGCCATGAGGTGTAGCCCTAAAGGCTGTGCTGATTCAAGAACAGTTGTGATCAAACTATTGGTAAATTTCGGACCAATTTCTAGATCCTCTCTGTTCTCAAAACTATAGTTTTGAAGCAGGGTGTGCTTGAGTATGATGATTTTGTAGTGTGTTAGTGTTGGACATGGACTGACATGCTGAAGCTATGTGTTGTTTGAAACCTAAAATTGAAGATCAGTTTGTGTGTTGTTGCTTGATTGAATGACATGCGAGTGTGTGAAAAATCATGTGGATATATCTTTGAGAGTGATGTATTTACATGAGTTGTATTATGGATGTAAATTGTATGCTATATATATGATTATCCATAAATCATAAATGTTGCATGTAGCTCTCATCATTCATGTAACATGAAAGAACAAGCAATGGCATTCTACATTGCATATGCATGGGGACATCGCATGAAATAGGTGTGAGTTTATGGCATGAAAGAACACTATGTTTGGTGTTTAAATGGTGGGCTCTGAAAAAGGGACGATGTCCTAGAGTCGCACGGTTGGAAATTATGTGTCAGGTAGTAGCAAGAAATGATAGACACCTCCTCAGGTGAAAAGCATGTAATCTTGGTAAGATAATGTATCTAGCGATGAAAGATCGCGAAAGTGTCGAAAGGTGTACGACGCTTGCTATGAGACCCTGGAAAGTTCGTTACCCACAAAAGACACATGGCTTTTGAATAAAGCCCCGGAGGCCCATCCCAGAGTTGAAATATAAAACAACAATCTTTTGTTTTGGAAATGAAGGTTTTTCATACATGACGTGAGCATGTGTGAGGGAGTCAGTGAGGGCTCGGGACATTAGATACATGACGTGAGCATGTGTGAGGGAGTCAATAGGGGCTCGGGACATTAGCATGACATGAGAGCATTCATGTATAAATGCATATGTTGTTGCTCAATGTGTTTGAAATGATTGAATCATGGCCTTGCATGTGCACTTAGGTGGGGAGTAGCCCTTGTAGGAGAATTCCTCACCTGGCATTGCTGCTTCCCATTCGTGGGAATATTTTGATGCTTCAGGAGGCCCACCGGAGATGGGAATATCTAAGGCCTTAATGGCAAAAAGGCCAAATTATGGCTTGATACGTATTTTGTAAAATTAAGACCCGATTATCCGGTTTTACGTATGTAAAAGAGAAGAGTTGTAATAAAACTCATTTGAATTGTTTAATACAGTTTGACAAGTTTTTCCCAGATTTTCAGGTTGCCTTTATTATGTTGAGGCCATTGTGATGACTTATAGTGTCTTGGGAAAAAGCTGGAGGTGCAAGAAATGCCAGAATGTGCGAGGTTGGGCAAGTTTTCGTCGCGGCCGGGGGTTTCCTAGTCATAGTGAGTTTCTAGTCTTGTGTTGCTTGACCGGGGTTTCACGTGTCGCGACATGGTTTTCTTAGAACATGGCGGATTGCTTGGTCGCGACATTGTATTTTTCATGTTGCATGATGCTTGCTTCTGTCTTGACAATGTCTATGAGTTTAGTGTCGGCAGGAGCGGCCCACGACATGTTGCACCCTTAGTGTTGGCATATTTAGTCTTGAGGATTTTCTCAACCAGCGACAGTACTTTTTGTATCCGCAGCCAGAGTTTGGTCAAGGCCAAGAGTTTCTATTTCGCGACAAAGTTTGGCCTTAGGCAAGGATTTTATGTTGAGATAAAGTGTTTTTATGCCGCGACAGAGTCTAGTCAAGACCAAGAGTTTTAGGTCGTGACAAAATATTTTTATATCATGTGAGTTGGCCATAGGTAGAAGAAATTATGTCGCGACATATGTTTTGTGTCACGTAGAGTTTGTTCAAGGCGGTCGTTTCTATGTCGCGACAGAGTATTCTTGTGCCGCGACAGAGTTTGGCCTTGGATGGGGTTTTTATGTCGCGACTTTGAGTATTTTCTTGCCGCGATTGAGTTAGGGGCAAGGGCCAAGAGAGTTTACGTCGTGACATAGCGTACTATGTGACGGATTAAGATGAAGAACTGCGTCTTGTGTGAGACTCACGCTCTGTCTAGCGATTACCAGGCGTTGTGTTATTATTAAGCAAATAAGAAGACCATGCACGTGCGATAGACCAGGCCAGGAGCGCACACGTGCGATAGACCAAGCCTAGCACGCGACGGGTTAACTGTCTCGATGCTTCGCCTGAAGTAAGTAAAAAAAAAAGGTCCCCCTAGGATTGGGGCGTCACATCATGTGAAAGCGGTACCAATGGTTGAGTGGGGACTGGTCCCTCATCTTAGTATTGTTCTATGTTTTGGAAAGGGAGGAGCAAGGAGGAAAAGAGAGTAAGATAAAGGACCCTGGAGAAGTTCTATTGCTGATGCTGTGTGGGGTTGAGACCTCGTTTATGTGCCCTTATCAATGTCATGGGACAGTCCATACAAGATATTGACGCAGAAAGTTTGTGAGCTTTCGGGACTGGAGCTTAAGAAATCAATGGGAAAGTTTAAAACCAACTTATATATTCCGTCTCAATGTTTAAACTACAGCACTATAAAACCACCCATCATTGGAATTTACTTGGAAATATGTCGACACTGTTGTGGTGGCACAAAATAAATAGCAGATAGGATTTAGCAGATTAACACACAAAATCAGAAATTCAGAGTTCAAGGAAAAAAAAGTCAACATCCCAAGACCCACAATAATAAAATCGAACTTGATCAGCAAACTAACATGAACTAAAAGAAAAATACCTTGCGCTCATTGAGGTTTGCTTCAATACTCCACCATAGACAGGCCTTTATAAGACCGAATGAATTGAAACAGGAAGTTGGCTTACAAAGGAAATCTTTGGTGTCATGTGAATGCTATACCAATGGTTGGGTGGGGACCGGTACCACATCTTATTTTTGTTCTCTGTATATCTTTCTCTTAGGAAAGAGCCCAAGGAGGAAGAAATGAAAGGAAAAGGTTTCGAACCTTGGAGAAGTTCTATTGATGCGTGGGGTTGAGACCACGTTCAGAGCCCTTATCAAAGTCCATGGAAAGTCCGTATAAGATAACAGACAAAAGAAAGAGGTTTACGAGCTTTTTAGGACGTGGAAACTAAGTAATGGGAAAGAGGAAAACCAACATATATATATTCTTTCTCAATGTTTCAACTACATCACCATAAAACCACCCATCATTGGGATTTACTTGGAAATATGTCAAACATCAAAACACTGTTGTGGGGACACAAAATTAAATGCGTAATTAATTGAATTGGACTGCTTAGTGCGTACACAAAATCAGAAATTCAAGCTTCAAGGAAAAAATAATCAACATCGCAAGACCCAAAATTTAACCAACCCACAACAATAAAATACAAACGATCTTCAGACCAAGACAGAAGTGAATTTATTCAACAATTGGATTATTGGAATTATACGTGTTATTAGTTTAGGTTCCTTTTTTAACCATAGGTATTTTTTTCAGGAGCAGTGTGGGCTAATGAGGAATGGGGATCATATTGGAATTAGGACCCATAAGAAACTTGGGCATTTATTACTTGGATGATATTCACATTTTATTTACATACTCAGAACAAATAGAAATTTCCAAGTCACAAATCCCATAATTGTCACTTTTATGGGCTTTCTTATAATTTGGATATATATATATATATATAAAGACGGACTATGGAAACAAGTTAGCCTACAAAGGAGAAGCTGATAAAACAAAACCATAATCTTTGAGATAAGCGTACCATAATTAAAAAAATCTCCATTAATCTTCCACCAATGAAACAGAGGGGAGAGAATGTAACAACCCGGCCACACCATATAGATATTATACGCTTCAAGCTCAAGGGACCCTCACGATTTTAAAACACGTCTACTATGTTGAAAAGAGCTCATTTTTATATAGTGTCAAAAAGTTTCTCCCTTATCCGATATAAGATGTGACAAACACGCCCTATGCAAACACAACGTCATCATTGTGTCCGATGGTATTATAGGATCAAATAGACAAACACCTCCTACGAGGTCAAATGGAACAAACTCACGTGGGGTGGGGATCGGTTTGATACTATTTATAAAGACCGATCGACCATGTAGATATTATTAAAACCGGGCCCAAGGAGCCCTCACAGCTTTAAAACGCATCTACTAAATTGAAATGAGTCCATTCTTATATAATGTCAGGAAGTTTCTTCCATATCCGATGTGGGATGTGAGAAAGAGAAAGAGAAAGAGAGAGAGAAAGAAAGAGAGAGAGGAAGGCATGGAGGATAAGAGTGGGAAGCAATGCTAGAGAGCGACTAAGCTGAATTGAGACGGAAGAGACAACAAATTGAACATTTGAAAGGAACTCTTAGGTGCCATATGAATGTGGTACCAATGGTTGGATGGGTATCGGTATCTCATCTTATTTCTGTTCTCTGTATATCTTCTCGAAGGGAGAAAGAGAATAAGGCAACTGCATTATGCCAGTCAATCAACCTATGTTGGCTTTAAGCCAACTGCATGGAAAATTAATTAGTTTACCATTTCTGGCTTGAACGAATGTGAAGATTTAATATCTCAACCCAACGGCTCTCCTCTAGCTCCTTAAAATTAATGTTTGGTACAAACATCATTTCTGAAGATTAGGGCTCTATTAAAATCCCGACTGAGAGGGAGAGATTAGAACAACTAACCTTTAATTTCTTTAAACAAAGACCAAAAAATTTAAATTTTTAAGAAAAAAAAAAGAAAAATATAAGATATGAAGAGAGGAGCCACATATGTTTCATGTATACTGCGGTGGTATCCTACTACTGAAATACAACCAAAAATAAAGAGTATGCTCGAGGTCTCAGTGGCTAAATATTAAAAAAAAAAAAATCTGCAAGTATTACTTACATAAGAAAAACAACATCAACCACATTATTTAATTATTTTTCTTGCGAGTCTACCACAATGAATTAAATCATCACGAAAAGAATGAGTGATTAATTTGAAGACCTAATTAGTTTTTGACAGATATAAATATGTGTTCCAGGTCACAGTCCTTGATGTTCGGACTGTGATCTCATTTGGACTTTAGTGAAGTGTGTCTGAGCTTCCCCTGTAGGTCTGATAGTGTGCAGAGCAGATGTGATATATTTGCAATAAAATAAAAGCACACATAATCTTTTATGTGCATCAGCAACCTGCCTACATCCACGAGGTTGTGCCTAGATGCAAGGATTTCCATTTATCTTATTCAAGGTTTACAATTAGTCTTATGTGGTATGAGATTCTCTCTCTACCCACGGCCCTTCTTTAAACCTAATCACTCCTAGTGGAATTCAGAATGAACTCCCTCCATTCCCCTTTCTACAGCATCACACACCCATACCCACATTACATTAATATAAGATGAAGAAAATAAAAAACATCATCTTTCACACAAGGAGAAAGGCTTTTAATGTGGCCACCTCAACCCAAATATACGCACTCGCACTCTTTCAGCGTTTGGACTTAAGCTTGTTCTTCTTCAAAGCTCAACTCTTGAAATCCGTGCGAAATAGCCAAGCCCTGATTTGCAGCCTTATGGATTTGGTCTTGGAAGTCTCGATAAGGTTGGATCATTATCCTAATATGACTCCAACCCTACCTTATATTTTATGTACTTTCCTTTAAGCAATACCAACGGAAATATGAAACTTGATGATCAAGTTTCCTCATCATAATAGAATCCTAAAAAATTTCTTGTGCAGTTTGTGACTCATGCTTCGAGTCTTACGTGATATGATCTTGCTCCACTTTCAAATAAGATCCCGGGCCCATCGGCTACTTGCTTCGAGAAGTTCCTTGGCCTGCTTGATGGAGCTCACATGAACCACGGCTACTCCACTTCTAGTCACGATCGTATCTGTCAAGTCCACACCTTTATTGGGACGGCCTTAGTCCGAACTACTTCTTGGTCTTACCAAGGACTTCACCTCTATTTCATCAAATCTTCATCAAGTTTGATCTCTAAAGTAGCTATCTTCTTATAGAACCCTTGAGACGAAGATATAGACAATTTCAAATCCAAAATTCTCCTCATTTGTCTGTCTTAATAAAAACATCCCATATAGAGATGAATAAGAGAATGCCTTGAGCAGGGGAGACAAGGCACTGACACGTTCAAGATGAAGATTTTCATTTTCATTGATTATGCACCACTTTTTACATGTCGACCATACAATTTGAAGGATAAAAATCAAAAAATACCCCTTTTACCTTCCATTGGAATTCTTTCTACTCCCTTGTTGAAAACTTACTTAGTGTATGGGACGAAGATGGAAAATCTAAGGAGACTATGTCATCACTTTTTCTCACCACTGTGTTCGGACATTGGTTGGTCAATGGTAGCTACCACTTCTGATGATGGCGAAGGCGTGAAGACCTGATGGCTAATGTTGATCCCAAAGCCATGTTTCATAATCTCTTGTGGTCGTTCAGGCTCGGCTATGGATGAGGGTATCACTTCAGTCCTCGGAATTGAGTCCGGACTGTTAGCTAGGTCAGAAGCTGGAATAGGGTATGTGTACTTCCCCTTAATATCTTCTCCTTCTTAAGTGGGGAATATGGATTCATGAGCCTTGGTTTTCTTTAGCTCTTCGATGAAGGCAAGAAGCTCCTCTCACTGCTTCTAGATTCCTTGGAGTTATAAATCCAACAACCGTGTTACTCATAAAGGTGAGCCAACATGTTCTCATGGGACCTAATGGTCGTGTCCAGAAGTTCGAACATCTTCATCACAGAGGTGGAAGGTTTGCCGGATGAGGCGACAGTTGGTCTAGGCTCTATAATGGTCTCAAAAATTTTTCCTTTCATCTTTCCTGATTGCAATGGAATCTTCTTCCCATAAGGGACATCTCGAAGATGATGTCCTTCGTATAGCTTATGGTTGATGCGTATCTCAGTTGCTAGAGGCCCCAAAATGTCAGGGGGTGACAAGATCAGGATTCTGGATTATATGGATCCCAAATATTAGCAAAGGATATAAAAGCACTTTCTCATATACTGTGTTTTCAGCATGTCCCAATATGTGTTCGAACATAAGCTTCCTTGTGTGAGAAAGGAAGGTTGTACTTATACGACCATGTTCTAACCTTTCCTCTAGTGATTAGAGAGACCATTGGGTCAATCTTGGGTACCTTTATCTCATCATCTGGAACGTCAGCACATTCCCAATAGTGATAATCATGCTAGGAGAGAATTCAAAGGAGTGTCCATGTACGAATGTCTTCTAGAAGTTCAGATTAGCTAGGTTTCCCATGTCCTTAGAGAGATTTAAATATAACTCTAGAATTATTTTACCTTTAAAGGCGCCGTCTGATCTTTGGCATATTCGTCTCTCCCAAGAGTTCCATTATCCCAAATTTGGCAAAGTCCTTACTATACCCGAATGCGTTCGTTGACAAAGTCCTCTATAGAGGCCTAGCCGCATAGGATGAGACTTGAAAGATGGATGAAAAAGATTGCTTTTTTGGAGACGATGGGCTCTTTACAGCCGTGGTACGTGGCGCCAGGTCTTTACTTTCTTTGCTTGGACTGACAGTGGACCGACTTTCTTGTGGAGGATGGTGAGGCAGTAATGGTGACTCAGGCCCGAGGGAGAAGGAGTTCGTTTTCTCTAGTTCTTTCTGGTCATAGTCCGAAATTTTGCTTGGGATTTCGGAATCTTTACTACATAATCTCGTCAAACCCAACCTACCCACTTGAGTGGCACATGTTGTTCTTCTTCTTCCTCATTAAGCACTAGCTCAATGTTGGTTTGAACACCTGATTCATCATGGTTTGGATCTTGGCTGCCATGTTTCTCGATGGGGGAATTCTCCCTTGGACTAGAAGGGTCGGCCTCTTATTCGATCTTAGATTTACCCACTCTTTTGTCGCTTAATTATCTTGAGGTTAATTTTTGACATTTTGATGCTCTAAGGGGTAGCCTTCCTTACTCACGAAACATACATTGCAGGATTTCATCTTCGAGGAGGTGCCATAGGAGCTCAAGTGTGGCTTCGCGACACTAAACTCAAAGGTTCCATGTCAATGGGATCTATTGTCGATCCTTCTTGATCAAAGGCCTTGCTTTTGGAACTAGAATTGTCTTCTTCAACCGAACCCACCAAATCTTGTCATCACCATTTTGAAATTAGAGAAAAGATTAAAATAAGAAAGTTAGAACCTATGGAAGTTTCTAGAGAGAATATGCAAAAAAAAAAAAGTAGTGTTCTTCTTCTATTCTCCTTTATATAGAGGTCCCACCACCTCTTGAAAAACCTTAGAGTTTTTGTCTCTAACGGTTCCCTATTTAATAGGGGCGTTAGGACTCCTAGAACGCGCCATTTTACAACCATCTCTTCAGTTGTTATGGCTCTCTGCATGCCTTATTTGTTGCAACGGTCAAATGAGGGGGGACGCCACTTGTCCAATTTTCTTCCCGGTTCACTTTTTTAAAGTATGCATACATACATACATATATATATATATATATATATATATATATATATATATATATATATATATCACATGATAACATCCTCCTTAGGTGAAGTTTTGAGTTCCCACTAGAGTATCACGGTTAAGTTTGGGACTCCCCTTAGGACATCACTACCTTCAAGTGTATTTTTCACCCGAAACTTTTGGTTGCTGCTATCCCTTTTGTCTCAATTTCTAGTGAATAACTCCCCTTGTGTTTGACTCGATATCTCACACATACTTGCCTATGTGCATTCGAACAGCTAATAGCCATGAGCAGCTAATTTCTACTCAAGCTATCCTTACAGCTTATAATGTGCTCATTGTCTTGTCCTTTCAGAGACATACCACCCACTATTAGGACGTCTTCTAAGGCTGAGTGTTTAGTTCTCGATGTAGTCCGAACTTCTGTAGGAGTGTCAAGACTTCTTTCAAATATTGAAGTATTCAGGATCTTCCAGAGAGGCATTCTTTTTCTCTTAACTCCTTTTGAGATGCCGAACTAGTGAAAAAGTTCCTTAATCCTCTAGGGGAGAAGTAGAGATTTCTCTCACAAGGTGTTTGTTTCACAAGCATAGTCTTCTCCTATCATGTTCTCATGGTGGGATGAATTCCTCAGTACCTTAGTTGGACTGTCATTCTTCTCCTAATCACTAAGGGGTTATGAGTGTTTGGGATTGTTAACGTAACAATTCAAGGTAGAGACGGATCGTGTGTATGGCTTCTGCATAGATGAATATTTTCGGATCGTGTGTATGGCTTCTGCATAGATGAATATTTTCCTCTCGATGCTTTCTTCTACCCTAGAACCTATGAGGTCCATATGGAGCAATTCTAATAGTCTGGTCGTTATACTTAGTTGAGACTTAGTGTATGATGGTAGGGAGCATTCCATGCAGAGACTACTCATTTGATTAGGTCTCACTTTCATGTCCGAATGCTTTTAGCTAGAGGGTCCAATGATGGTGCAATCACTTCTTTTGGTGCATTCGAACTGTTGAATCAACGTCTCTTGTATTTTTTTGCATGCAAGGACTGGTGCTGGTTAGTAGATAACAGTTGCCTGAGGTCCTATCCCCTTCCATGAAGGAATAGTGATTTCAATTATATACTATACATTTGTCCTTTGTAAATTGTAGAAGTAGATCTTCATCACATAGTTGACTCACATTGATCATAATAATTGCCAGTCCTTCAACAAGCAACACATTCTTTAGTTTTGTCAACCTTGGAACTTTTAAAGAACCACTTCCCAAAACTCTTCCTTTTTCACCATCTCCAAAGATTACCCAATCTTGACTAGATGGATGAAGGTCAATTAGGAAACAATTGTTTCATGTCATGTGCTATGAGCACCCACTGTCAAAATACCACTCTTCCTTGAACATGTTTTTGGTGGAAGGGAAGGCCTTCCAAGAAGGCTTCTTTGATTATTAAATCAGCGATTGTGCTTTCTGTTTTTGCACTAGTTCGGACTATCTTTCTTGATTCAAAGACTTTAGTTTGCACAGTCTTCAGGAGTGCAACTTTTGGCTTGGAAAGTTCTCTGGTCTGACCATTACTCTCTTTCCATGTGCTACTGATGTGGAATATCATATTATCATGTGAGGTAGCTATTGAGTATGAACGTACTTGACAATATGATGCGTTCTCACGAATCATTTTGTCTTTTCATGGAAATACCTCCTTACATTTTTGACGATTGCGAAAGTTTGCTTGAAAATCATTCATGATCTTCTTCGCTTGGGATCTCAAATCGAGCTCTTTTCAAATTCCTATGGCTTTCTTCTTTCTTTGGATCCTTATATCATGATCCCTCAAATATTTTCTAGAGGGCGTCCCATGCTTCTTTTGCAGATTTTGAAGCGGCAATGAGTCCTAACGTCTTGTCATCCATACCACATTGAATAGCCCGTAGAGCAGTGAAGTTTCTTGAGGCTGCTTTTCTTTCTTCACAATTCCATTTTCATATTCACACACGAATGGGTAGAGCAACCTAAGGATCTCACTCAATAAGTTAGAGTGACTCGCTCTAATACCAATTGACATATATAAGTGTGTGTTCCAGTTCACAGTCCTTGATGTTCGGACTGTAATCTCGTTCTAACTTTAGTGCAGTGTGTTCGAACTCCCCCTGTAGGTCTAAGTATGTGCAAAGCAGATGTGATATATTTACAATAAAGTAAAAGCACACACAATCTTTTTGCATGGTTAAACCTTTGTCTACATCACGAGGTTGTGCCCCAAAGCAAGAATTTCATTGATTCGAGGTTTACAATTAGTCTTGCAGTGCGAGACTCCTCTCTGCCTGACCACTAACCAAAACCTAATCCACTCATAGTAGAGATTCAGAATAAACTCCTTCATTCCCCTCTCCTCTCTGACATCCTTCCCATACCCACATTAAGTCAATATAAGTTAAGAAATAAAGAAAATCATCTTTCACTACGGGTCGCGATACCTTAACCCGGTATCTATACTCTTGCACTCCTTCGTGATGCGGACTTAAACGTCCTCTTCTCGACTCACACTCCACAGAATTACGTACCAAGAATCTTCCAAACCCCTGAATTTATAGTCTTATGGATTCGATCTTGGAAGTCTAGATAAGGTTAGATCATTATCCTAATATGACTCCAACCCTACGTTCTATTTTATGTACTTTCCTTTAAGTTGTCCTAGCAGAAATAGGAAACTTGTTGATCAAGTATCCTCATCTGTATAGAATCCTAAAAAGTTTCTAATTCTAGTTTGTCAGCTTAGACGTCCAGATCTTCTGTGATTTGATCTTTATCCACTTTCCAAATAGATCCTAGGCACATCGATTACTTGCCCCTCAAGTTCTTTGGCCTCCAAGCCAGCAGACTCACTTGCGTCCCACGACTGCTTTACTTCCAGTCCGAATATTTGATGTCTGACACGTCCCTGCACTATGGGACGAACGGCTTTAGTTTGAACTACTTCTTGGACCTACCAAGGACTTAGCTATCTTCTTGTAAATCCTTTGAGACAAAGATATAGACAATTTCAAACCCAATAGTTTTCCTTTTTACTTTTAATATCAGTATATCAGTACCCTATACTCAAATGTAACCAAGGGTAAAAGTATAATCACAAGAGCTTGATTGTAGGTTAAAAGGTTCCTCTGTAATTTTCACTATATCACATGCAATACAATTTATATTGTTAGTAAATGGAATTGACGACAACAAATGAGAAAGAAGCTAGTTTTTGCATTCTTTTAGCTCACCTGCACAACTTTCACGAAACACAAAAGTGAAATGGAATTTACAATCCACACTAATGATCATTTTACAATTATTGAATGGTAGCAAAGTGAAAGAAGAGGGAAACAAGTAAGAGAGAATTAATGGGGGCCGGTATGGGTAGTCCGTGCACCACCATATATAGCAGAGTGAATGGAAGGGTTGGGGTGTTGCATGCATCTATTGGGACGAGCTTCACGTGCTAACATCCATGCATGAAGTCAAATACATAAATAGACAGATACAGCTAGATTAACAGTAGTTCACTTCAGTTTTGTGCTTAGATTATTAAGGTATCTTTTTCTTTTACCATTACTTGTAGGGATAAGGTAAATAAATACCCCGATTTTTTACCGTTTGCTCACTTTACAAATGAACCTTTTTTCGATCCTTAGATGTCCTTGCATTCTATCAAAAAAAAGTTACAATAATGCTGAAAACTTTGACACGTGTAAGGTATTTAATGGGGTACTTAAAAAAAAAAAAGCAAATAAAAACAAACTATTCATGACATTCTGCCTTCGTTATTTCATTCTACTTTTGTGATTTTCTTTCACTTACACTTTTTCTCAAATTTTCAAGAACCAAACATAACCTTCATTTTAGACAATATATGATATGGGTGTGACCCCTTGAGACCTAAGTCGGGGATCGACGCAAGGAGGGCCTCATAGGTTGCCTTACACCCATGAGTGGACCTAAAAAGAAGCAAGGCAGCGTGTGGGATCAGTGTAGACCGACGGTTTAGGTAAGCTACATGATCAGATATGGGACCGTGGGCACAATGGCATGGCACGTTTAGATGGCTTGGGTTAGAACCTGGCAGTGCATGGTTGTTTAACCAAGGCTTGAGGACCTTGTAGTGGTGTGATGATACTTTGGGATGTCTAAGGCAGCCGATTGATGCTTGAAAAGCCTTGGTGTGCCTTGCACCTTTTGGAAAATGTGGCAATGGACACAACTCTTCAAATAAACATGGACCAAGGGCCAAGCCTAGGAGGAAACTTGGACACTCATGGGCTAACACCTCTTCGGAAGGATCGACTATCACAGAAATTAGTTGGGACACCTCATAGAACAAGCCAAAGTGAGCATGGGCTAGCATCTGTTGGGAAGAGAAGCACCTATTCAAGAGGAACATGATGCTTGTGAAGAGAGACACCAATTCAAGAGAGACATGATGCTTGTGAAGGGAGCCACCTAGTCGGGAAGTGATGTAACTATTCTAAAGGGATGCCTAGGTCCCTATATAATGCCTCTTCTCCTCTCAGCATAAACACACACGTGTTAGAGAACACGAAAAGTGTAAGAATGCAGGAAAAAGTGCTATGTATATTTTATTTTGTGGGTTCTCTTTGTAATGACCAAGTGTTGAGACACTTACTGAATTTTGTATCATGTTAGTGTGGAAATACAAGTTGGGAAGAGTTTTTCTATAAAAGATGTTTTGTCTCATTTTACTTTACTTTGGAGAAACAGGAAGGGAAAGCTAGCTAAGTTCGATAACTTAGCATCACACACTTAGCGAAAAGTCAGCGACTAATTTTGGGGGTGCGGCAGTAGGGACCTAGTACTTGTATAGGACTACTAGCTAACCTCATCAACATGCATGTGATAATCTTTTATAAAGTGAACAAATTAACAAAGTTTTTAGAAGTTTTACCGAGTAACACAAAATCTGATACATTAACTTAAATGCAGAAAGTTCATTCACATGGTACCCATAATATAAACTGTCAGCATTTGGATAAAGTCAAGCTCAATTTGACAACATATTAGACAACTTAGCTGATCTATTATAAACGGTAAAATAGCTTAGAAAATTATATCTTATTACTTTTTTTTTCTTCCACTTCTATAATTTTATAACCAAAAGTTTGAAAAAAAAGGTATAAAAATCTCTTAATATCTAATTTTTATTTAAGTTAGAAAGTTGTTCTCATAATGTATTACCCAAAAAAATATTGTAAGTAGCATAGTACAACGCAATTCGGGCGATCTCCCTTCTGTATTGAAGTCAATAGTAGCTATTGATTTATTGTTTATGATAATAAATGTTGTACAAATTGTGCATGGGAAATAAGGATAGCAATTTAAAATGGACAAATCCAAAAGTTAGTTGTAAAACTAACATCTTTTTTTAAAAACCAAAAAGAGGTATAAAAAGACACCTTCTCGAACAAAAATACCCATAACCCTAAGGATGTAGTTATAATGTAGGGGATGGAACAAAACCGCCCATATGGGGTATTTAGTTATCATGTGATCAGGACCAGATTTATCTTTATAGTTTTAAAGGCATTTTTGTCCAAAATTATGACATTTTCAAGATTACTTTTTTAAGAGGTTAGTTTTACAAATAATTTTTGAATTTGACCCTTAAACCAATTTCTCTAGAAATAATCTATTGGGCCTCTAATACTTCCTATTTGTTTATGATTCCATAACAAACACTTTCTCCTGTTATATTAAACATATTAATTTTAAAAAGTTCTTCTAAAAGCCTTGGCAGAGAAGCCTAATCGTTTAGTTCAAGGTGTGGCCCAAGGGCTCCCACTATTTGGATACATATTTATTTATAAACATAATAATTAGTTTAAAGATTGTAACTCAACTTATTTACGTACTAATATCTTCGGTTGTTCACATTTTTTTTTTTTTTTTTTTGAGAAGACAAGAGAAATAATTTTATTGATTCAAACTAGATAATGATATAGCATCCAGGTTAATAGCATAATGAATCGGTTCAAACCCTACACATTTGATAATCCAATAATGACTAGAATACATAAGACTCCGGTTCTTTAGCATATTGATGACTATGATTTGATTTGTTGTCTCTGTCTGATCGAATATGTTTTACCATTTGAATTACCCGCACACTAATAAACATCGCAATAAGATGACAAAAAACCAACTATCATACCAAGACAATACAACCAAATGCCACAACAAGATAACAAAAAACCAACCATCGTATCAAAACGACACAATCCAACATCACAATAAGTCGATGATAAAATCATGAAAAAACAAATTAAAATCTAAATCTATCTGTGTGGAAGAACCACTTTATTAAAAAATAAAATGATCGAAAGAGATGCAAAGGATGATTTCAGGTCAAGAATTGCCAAAAAATTACCTCCTTCTTGCTAACTGAAAATTACTAAAAGAGAGAACATAGGAGATAAAAGGAGGGCGGCTAAGGTTTGGTCACGGATGTTCACTTATTAGTTGCTACTTCCATCAACGTATCAATGACATTCTACATCAATTTTGTTTATCTCTATCAAGAAGGATATAATGTTAGTAGGAAATCAAAAGCTTAGTCCATCACCATGAACAATACTCACCCTTATATTAATGTTTTTATATTAGTGATTTTCTTAATCAACATGTCAACAACTCCTTTAACTTACAAGTCCTATAAACTACATTATTACAAGAGGAGCCTAGTTCTAACTAATCATAGTTGTCAAACCAAACAGTTCAGCTTCATCCTATAAAGTTGGAATCTTTTTTTGTTTTGACTTTGACTTTTGACTTTTAGTAGTTTAACCATAATTAAAGTGTTGGAGTTTTGACTCTAGGGTATTCAAATATAGTAAATTTACTGGTTAAAATTTCAGTTTTGAAACATGCAAAGTATACTAAAACAGTAACAGTTATATAGAAGTGTTATACGGAAAAGATAAAGTGTGACATGAAAGTGTTACATGTAACGGTTCCAATGTAGCTAGATACTAGCAGTTGCATAATAGGAACTGTGATAGAACTTTAGGTAGACTAAGGCTAGTGTTTAACACTATGTCCTTAAGACGATTTCGCCCCATCTTGGTGCTTATGGAATCAAATTAATACTGCTTCCCCGGGATACAATGATCTTCACATAGATAGAAGTAGCACTCAAATCTATCTACACCCAAACTATGTTGTGTACTCTCCGAATGCACTGCCTTAAATGCCGAAAAATAATGCACTAAAGGCCTGTCTTAGTGCACTATTTACTGAATGAAAATGACTTAAATTCGTTTGTTATATCTCAGAATGACAATGAACTTGAGTATTTATAGACCTCTTGGTGACTTTTCGGACAGTCACCATTCTAAGAGACACAACTTTTCCGGACAGTTACCATCCTAAGAGACACAACTTTTCCGGACAGTCACCATCCTAAGAGACACACTCAAAACCAAACAGCCTGTAGACACCTTTGAATAGATACAACCTTTCTCCAAAAAGATAGGGCTTGGTTAAAGCACACCCACACTCGTACCCAGGCCGAGCTGGCCAGAATCCAGGTGGCCGACATAACGCGTCATGTGGTTGAACCATGAACATGTAGGTGCTACGCTTAAGCTCATGAGTGGTACCTTAGGGCCCAACCCATAGAGAAAAGTTTAGCATATATATGTCCATGTTGAATCTCTTCCTTAACCAATGCGGGATTGGTGTCACATCCCACATTACACTTCCTTTATTTCCAAATTTCAAGAGGGTCACTTGGCAGCCTATTTTCTCATTCATTTCTTACTCGATTTGAGAAAATGAATATACTACATTATTCTCCTCACATAGTAGAATATGAACCCACGAAATATTGTTCAAAATAACAATCAGGTCCCACTTTAATTTAGGCTCAAAAGTCAACAAACAACTTCCGGTTTTTACTTAAAAAAATTGTTTTGGTCCAGCATAAGTAGTGGCGTTTAATGTTTTTTTCAAGGTCAAATATAAAAAGAGGAGGGATGTTCAAATCTCATTGAAGATAATTTACTATATTGTAATTAAAGTGTTTAACTGTAAAAAGAAAAAAAAAATGGTATGTTTCTTTCAAATGCGTATTCCAACCTTATTTAGCCATCATTCAAACTTCAAAGTTATGTTTGGTTGGTTGGATATAATATAAGATGAAATAAGAAAAGGAACATTACATCTTTTCCTTTATTTTCCTATTTATCCCTTTTTATGGGATATGTTAGTCACATGTTAACATGTGAGATATGCATAGCCCATGTGGCATAAGTTCAGTTCTTTTTATCAAATTTAATTATTTTTATATACTGATTCATAATTTATTTTAAATTTTATCTCTATTCGTTTATTTGGAACATTGGAATGAGGAATGGGAATCAAGAATCTCTTTCCCTTCTTATTTCTAATGGAATGGAATCAATAATTTGATTCCATTTCTAGTGTTTGAATTAGTTTAGAAATCTTACATGGGAATGATTGTTTATTTCTATTCCAGTGTTTGGCATTAGGAATTTGAATGAAAAAGGAAATAAATTGACAATAATACCATATCACATGATTTCAAGTAATTTTTATTTTATTTTCAATAAAAATCTTCTATATTTTTTACTAAATAATAATATTAAGCAAACAATATATAATTTAAAAATAACCATAAAAATCATATAACTTATGTACAAATTGCATTTACTTTCTCTTCCATTTAAAAATATCTTAAAATTTTACAAGCTGGGGTTTCTAACAAAATATAAGTTGAGCCAAAATATTTGATAGTTTAGTCTACGCATTTGATATTACTTTTATGACTATAGTACCTATGACTCCAATTCTGCAGCATATTGACGACTATTGATTTAATTTCTTATCTACGTGTATATTTTTGTAATCTAAGATCGCTAAGCTTCGCGCCATAACTGACGATGAAAGAACCAAACGTTAATACCCGAGGCAATCTACAATGGCATTCTTGCAAAGGCAATAATCATACAAGCACCAAGGCGATGACAATTAAACCTGTACCAAGGAGACAACTAAATCACGAAAATAAATAAATAAAAACCTAGATATGTGTGGAATAACCATTTTATTAAGAAATAAAAATATGGAAACAGATATAGAAAGGTGATTTTAAGCCATCAATAATCAAAAAATAACCCCTCCTTATTTGAGGAAAAGAGACTAGTATATAAAAAGTTAGAAAGAGAAAAGGAGGCTAAACTAAATGTATTCTTAAAATTAAGAGCCTTGAACCACCTTCAATCTTGGCTAACACAGAAGACATGGGCAAGTACTCCTACAGAAAATTCATTTATGGAGTTCAAAGCAAGCAAATTGGACAGATCTACAACAATGTTTTTCCCATGCACCAAAAACAGATTGAGTAGAAGGACCTCTCATTAGTCATTACACATGCCTAGAAATTTTTTAGGATGATGTTGTTATGTTATGTTATGTTAAACACCAAATTGTTCCAATTAAGCTGCAAAGGCTATGTCGGAACTCCTTAAACAAGACCAAGTTGTATAATTATTTACAAAAAAAATCCATGAGAATCATAATCAGTAGGTATGTTTGGAACACGAAAAAGTACTAAGCAAGGAAAATAGTAAGGAAAAATGGAAGTAATGAAAATTTGAAGGAAAATAAAAAATAAGTTTAAAATTAATAAATTAATTCTAAATATTTAGTCAAACATGTTTTATTTATTTCTCTTGAACTAAGAAATTTATAAATATGTAAAATTTAAAAGAATTTTTATTATATTAGATTTTTCTTTTATGTTTCCCGCTAATAGTAAGGATAGTGCTTAGGATGGCCAGCTGAGCAGTTTTTTTGTCTTTGTGCCTCCCCGTCCTGCCTGTGGGACGAATATAATATTTGTTTAATCCGACCTTTAATGGGTTTGGGAATTTGGCTTGATCCAAGTTCAGGACGGATATAGTTCACTCCCAAGTCCCATCAACCCTACCCCGCCCTGTGCCTCGTCACCAATACGAAATTTCCCTTCCCTTCTTTCCCTTCCCCCTTATAACCCAGTTTATATATTTATGTTACTTTTGAAAAGTTTCCATAAAATTTTCTATCATCTTTCTGCAGTGATTTTGGGGTGGGAATATCCTATCATCACACTTTGAAACCTAAATTTTTTAGCCTGAGAGCCCCGCCTAGAAGTCATCACTGCAGTCTTTGACATATCCAAGGGCTTGAGTAAAAAGGAGAGAGACAGGTTGTCGGTGACGTCGACATCCACAATGCTCTGACGAGGAATCTGAATTACTGACAATGAAGTTAGATTTCAGTGGTTCTTAAATGAGATGGAACATCTTGGATCTCAAGTTCTGGAAAATTCTTTGGGATTGTGAGAGAAAGCGAGAGAGAAGAGAGAAGGATTATATGGGAGAAAGAGGAGAGTGGAAGGGTTGGGACAAGGCTAACCCGTTTCGAACCCATCCCATTGTCATCACTATTCATGATAAAATCTGTTGGAATTAGGTAATGAGTTGAGTATCCAAATGGACTGACCTGACCTGATCCGACCCAAGATAAGGAGAATATAAAAAAATCTGTTTCTTTCAGTTTTAGTGAATCTTTGTTAAGAATCCATTAAGGAGACACAACTTTTCATAAAAAATCTTTATGTTTTCTCTTTTTCTTTGCAAGTCAATCTTGATGCATGAATGTTGTTTCTTTATGAAACATGGTCAAATCCGCTTTGTACTGAAATCGATAGTTCCCGTTGTGGTTCCATTCATGACTTAAAGGCAAGAAAGTGCAGCCGGTGAAAAAAACGAATAATGGATCTTGGGCATCAACATGGTAGCCCTGTCATGGTAGCCCAACAGGTTCATTTCTTTCATTAATTATTGACAATTTACGTTGTTTTTACTCAAATATTCTTCTATGTGAATTCAGGTTTTAATAAATTTTTTTCTTAGTCAAGCGTCTCTTATGATCCAGAAATATTTTAATTTTTTTGGTTTGTTTTAGATGTGTTCCAGTGTCTGGAATCAACAAAATTAATTGTCATCATTCTAGATATGTTTATGGATGTGTTTAAGAAAATAAAATAAAAAAATGTTTCTCGAAGAAAAATGGACATTTTGGACAAAGAGAGAAGACAATGGGCACATAGTCACGGTATAAAAAAAAATAATTAAATTCTGATTCATTTCAGAATACTCGAGATTTTCTATGTAAAGAAAAATCTCATCGATATTATTCTAGATTTGTTCCTAAAAACGGGTGACTCTAGATCTTTCAGTGTCTGGATTTTGGTATATAAGAAGAGAACTTATTTTTAAAAAAAATAATAAAGAAAAAAAATAAAAATAAAAGGTCATGCAAGAAAGATGTACGAAAAAAAGGGATGTGTTCGGAACAAAAAAAAAGAAAAAAAAGGTTTGTGGTTCAAGCATGATATCAGATATGTTTCAGAAACATTTTAGAAAAAAAAAGGTAATACATAATATAGATATACGGCCATGTTTCGATTTTTTCAATAATAATAATCGTCACTGTGTGATTATGGTAGAAATTTTCTTTAAAAAAAAAAACATTTTTTGGTCTAGACTCAGAATATTTGAGAAGTTTTTTTTTAATCTTCTTGGGACGTGTTCTTGGAAAAGAAATGTAATATTCGTTTTTCTTTAAAAAGGTTATAGATGGTTGTTAGAACCGTAGAAAAATACAGATTAGAATATATTTGGAAAATTGTGTGTTATCTAAAACATCCTTGAGTTTTTAAAAAAAAAAAAAAAAATCCTTGAAAAGGGGATATGATTTCTGGATTTACTTGGACTTTGTACACGACAGGATACGAATAAATAAATAAAATCCATTTTTTTTTAGTATTAAAAAAAAAAATGTGTGAAATTTTGATGTATAAGAGATAACATGATTGATTATTATTATTTTGTGAGTATTTATCTCTTACATGCATGTCTGTAATTCTTTTGTATATATTGTTGAAACATGCTATTGATACAATATTATTTGATTAAGTAGAAAGTTTTAGTTTAAAAAAAATTTATGTGATTTATTGCCTAAAATTGTATACTTGCATAGATTATTTCTAAGTTGTAATAATTAAAAATTGTTGATAGAAGCTGATTGGGAACATAGTGAGACTTTCGTTTCTATTGTTATTTGAGGTTATTGCAAATTAAAAGATAATTATAGCAAGTAAAAGGTATCAATATCCATAATGTCAAAATACTAGATAACAGAAAAATATGAAAAGATAGTTTTTGGAAAAGTTCCTCCTTGATTACATCAGTCTACCATACATATAGTCTCCCAAATCTATACATGGTAGATTCCTAGTCTTTAGTATCTATACATGCATGGTAACTAACATATTCCTAATATTTAGCATCTATTTATGGTAAGATAATATACAGCTAATAATAGAGTCCCAGGTATGACTCCTAAAATTGTATATGGTTACATCCCCTCAAATTGATCTTTGGTAAGTCAACCATCAACAATTGCCAACAAGAAAATTGATATCATTTATTAAATTTTCCAAATCGGAAGAGATATGAGGAAGAGATATCACTTGAAGCTTTCCAAAGTGTCTGAATAAGTGACAATCCAACTTCAATGTGTTTGGTGCGTTCAGGAAAACGGGATTGGTGGCAATCGAATAACACCTAGTGTTATCGGCATGAAGAGGAATTAAAAGTAGTCAAAGAGCGAAGCTCCTCAAGGCGACCACGTAGCCATACAATTTAGGAACAAGCGAGAAGGCCACGGCCGCGATCTTCGACTCGATGGGGATTTGAAACCCGCCGATCTTGTTTCTTACATCTGCAAGAAAATTAATGCATCACCTAAAAACATACACCAACCTGTAGTAGATCGACGTGTATCCGGACACCTAGCCCAATCGGCATCACTATAGACAACAAGTTGAAGAGAGGTGTCGGTAGGAAAAAACAACCCACGAGTAGGTGATCCTCGAAGATAGCGAATGATGCTGCGAACTGCAGCAAGATGGAGATGCGAGAGGAAGACATCGTCAGTGACGATGAAACGGCATATGAGATGTCAGGTCAAGCAGTCGTCCGTAGATAAAGACTCCCCAATGTGATAAGTAGGTTCATCCGAAGGTCCCTTCATCTTTCACATTATTTGGCATTTACCTCCGTAGGAGTATCAACGAGAAAAGTGTCCTCGAGCCGGCCAAAGTGATAAGATCTTGAATATACTTATGCTGGTTCACGAAAAACCATGAGATCAATGTGCTTTAATCACAGAAGTATGTGAGCTTGCGAGATCTTTCCTTATGGAAAGTTGCATGTAACAACTATTGAAGCTTAGTAATCAAACCACAGTCAGTGCCAGTAATGATAATATCATCCACATAAACCAAGAGAATAACTACACCCGAAGTAGATGTGTGAAGGAAGAGAAAAGAATCATATTGACTTTGTGTAAAGGCGGAAGGAAAGAGTATACTACGAAACTTCTCAAACCAGAGGCGAGGTGCTGGCAGGCCCATACGAAGAATATGCGAGGGTTACAAACATCATGAGGAGAAGAGTAATCATACCGGAGGAGCTTCATGAAACAAATCTCCTCACGGAGATCACCATGAAAAGGCATTCTTCATCCATTTGATGTAGTCGCATGGCGTAGACGACAATAGTAAGATGGTTCGAACCATGGTCATTTTGGCAATAGGGGAAAATGTCTCCTCATAATCAACCCCATATTCCTACTTGTTACCTAGAGCTATAAGGCGAGCTTTGTACCAATCCAAAGAGCCATTAGAACTAAGTTTTATAGAAAAAACCCATTTACTCCCAATAGGTTTGACTGTAGGAGGACAAGGAACAATATCCCAAGTGTGATTCTCCTCAAGTGCTTGAAGTTAAAACGTATTTCAATTTGCCCAGCACTCATGTTCAATGGCTTGTTTGTAACAAGAGGGAATGGAAATAGTGGATGGAATAGCGACAAGAGATGGGAGAAGAAACCATGCCAGTGGGGTCGAAGGATGGTGGCGACGAAGTAGTGGGCCGGAGCGGGGATCGGCGACAAGTCAAGATCAGAAGGAGCCTGAGTGGAACCCGGACTCATGTCGACTACGTCTCTCATACACAAAACCAGTTTTGAACCGTTCCACAATTGGTGGAGATTAAAAAAAAAAGGCAATAGAGATACAAATGCAAATGATAGTTGAACATGAGGTGGAAAGAAATATTGATTTTCAAAGAAGATCACATTCCTGGAAACCCGTATACGAGAAGCATGGGGATCGTAACAAACATAACTCTTATGAGGGATAGCATAACCAAGAAAAACACATAACGGTGACGGTAAGTTTATGTCGTTCATGAGGAGAGATGCACAAAACAAATACGGCAAATATGCGAAGATCAAAATATAAGAGAATGACCAAACAACAGAAGGAGAAACACGATTTGTCGTAGGAAATTAAGTGATTGATCGGAAAGGCTGCGGTAGAAGAGCTTCCACACCAAAACGAGGAACAAATGATTCAAGTAAAAAGAGTTCTTACCACGACATCAAGAAGGTGTGATTTTCCTCTTAACAACACCATTTTGTTGTGGTGTCGAAGGGCAAACATTTGAAGATGATCCCTTTGCTTTGAAGAAAACCTGAAACTCGTGAGCATGTATTCACGCGAATCGAGGCGCAAGACCTTGATCTTGGCGGATAGTGAGTCTCAAGGGTGCGAAAGCAAGCGAAAAACTGGCTTCACCTTAGCCCCGGAGAGTAAACCCCGAGTAAAGCGACTAAAGTCATCAATGAAAATGTGAGTACTTGTAATGCGCATGAGAAACAACAGGTGCGATCCACACAAGCATCACTATGAGACCAAAGCTCAAAACATTGAGGCACGAGATGCATGATGAAGGTAGAACTTTACTTTCCAAGTTTGCATGATGTACAATCAAAGAAAGATCAATAGAAGAACATCTTTATTTCCCAATAATCGAGAATTAAAGCAAGTATGAAGGACGCCAATTTGGAGCGCAGGCGATACATGCCATCTTATTGCGAGACGACAACATTACATGCAAATGAAAGCAAAGGAAAACTAGGAATAAATGTGGAAGGAGAAACATGAAGAGGAAAGAAGTCGTCCACTTTAGGCCTTCCACGATCATGCGCCACGACACTTGATCTTGCGACACAGCAGGCAGGGAGAAATGGACATTACGATTGTTATCATTGATTGACCAACATAAATAAGATTTGTGGAGAGGTCATGAGACACAAAAACATCAGTTAAGGAAGAGGAAAGATCACCAACAGCACTGATTGGCAAAGAGTTGCCATCAGCGGTGTTAATTTTCATATTTCCATCATAATTTCTTATATTGGAAAGAGGAACAATAGTATTAGTCCATATGATGAGGCTCCGGTCGAAATGCCATGGCTTAGAAGAAACTTTATGATTACTTGAGAGCCTAAAAGCGATGACGAAAGGATCATCACATTTGTACCATTTCAGGAGTGAGTGTGGTCGGGTTTGCTAAGGTTGTAGGAGCGAAGACAATAGGCGGCGTGAGTGATGCAACAGAGCTAGAGTACTTGAGTAGAGGCATGATAAGCAGTACCTTGCTTCCTTTCAGGGCGAATGGGACAAGTAGAGATGATATGTATTTGTTTCTTGCGATTCTGAGCTTCTTGGGACAATCCAGAGAAATATGGCCAAAAGCTTTACAACTAAGAAGCTGGACAACACGCATGTCTGCCCTTATGCTCCAGCATGCACATGACCCGCGAGAAAGCAGGTGCACTAACGGTGGCAGATGTTCCATGGCGGCTGAGTAACGTCGTTGCTCCTCATGAAGAAGTTCACTTAAACAAGCATCGAAGATAGGACAAGATGACGGTTCATCAGTTAGACGTGCAATTTCAAGAAGTCGGGTCGTAGCGCTTCATGAAGATTGAATCTAAACTTTCTAGTGAACTTCTCGAGCAATGAGAGAGAGGCTGCGATTAGAACATTAGCATAAACAATGTCGCAATAGTCAGCCCAAAGAGTTTGAAAACCAGAAAAATATTCCTCAATGAAGACGCCTTGTGGTGATGCATCCTCATACTCCAAATGAAATCGTTTAAGCGAGTTGTCATGATTGTAAATCGTCATTATGATAAGTCCCATAGCGGCAATGATTTATAAGGCCTCAAATTAAGAACAAGGTGGAGACTCAACCGAGCTAAGAGGCAAGTCGCTTGCAGAGGCATGTTAATTTACTTGGACAAAAACCTCGACTTGAGGTCGCGGGGAACCTCCCATCGATATGACCCGCAATTCTTTTCCTCGATAAATAATTTAAATTGGAACTCCCAAACCAAATAATTTTTACCAGCAAACCAAATAGGAATGATTTCCAACGGCGATGACATGATGGACCAAGAGACAAAATATACCATAAAATTGTAGCTTACGTGAAAAAAAGCACACAAACAAACACCCACGGAAAACAATATATTAGAAATTGAAAAGACATAAACCGGGAATGCCGAAAATTATAAATTGCGAAAGCCACAATCAAAAAATACTTTGAAATAGAGCAAGAACCGAACACATGAACAATGGTAAGGCAAGAGCTCTGAAATTCCACGTCGGGTTCACGAGATGGAACTGGGAGTCACGTCGAACAAGAGAAACCCATAAAGCCAGGAGAAAAAATTATTCAAACAAACCAGAAATCAAGAACCTAGGCTTTGATACCATGTCAAAATACTAGATAATAGAAAAATACGAAGAGAGATTTTTTGGAAAAGTTCCTCCTTGATTCCATCAGTCTGCCATACATATAGTCTCCCAAATTATCTAATCTTTAGCATCTATATATGCTCTTATATTCTAATCTTTAGCATCTACACATGGTAGATTCCTAGTCCTTAACATCTATAGATTCCTAATATTTAGCATCTATACATGGTAAGATAATATATACAACTAATAATAGAGTCTTAAATTGTAAGCTCTTAAATTGTATATATTGGCACTTACCAATTAAATAAATTGTGCAATATCTCAATCTAGTTGAATATGTCGACTACAATTGGGAACAACACAGCAAAAATAAACAAGGATGAATAATTGAATAGTAATAACTATGAGTTTTGATATCATAAAATCCAATATCTCCTTGAAGGACAAAGACTCTTGAAATATTGAATCATGTTGTATAAAAACATAAACAAGGGAACTTTATTCAATATAAAATGGGTTAACATGTTTATGTGGCCTATCAAAATGAGCTCTCATTATTTTATTGAGAAGTGTGTAAGATGATTTCTTTATTGGTATGAAGTATACAGACTACTCATAAAATGGAGGAGACTGCAAAAAAAAGTATAGTGGCTTTTGACCACAAAGTTGAAGAGCGAGAAATAATGGAAACAATCGAGATATGGTATACAATGAGAAATGCATATGAAGTTAAAATAATGATAAAAGGACTTCAGAGACATCAAAAGAAGTGCAGTAATAAATCCTCTAATAAATGAAAAGATGAGATGCCTATCAAACCTCCTCTAAAGAGTTGGAAACATGTGGTAGTGAATATGATACATAATAAGAGTATCAAAAATATTTAATGATATAGTTCACCTTTTTGAATTGGATGTCAAGTGACTTATGTTTGCTAAGTCTAGTGAGCAACATGTAGCTTAATCGATTCTTTTTAAAACAACTTTAAATAGAATAAAAAAATAAATAAAAGGATAAGGAATTTAGATGATGCTTCAAAAGGGTGGAATACAAAATTCAGGCATGCTAAGAAAGTTTTGAGCAAAATTAAAATATTTGTAACATAGTAAGAAAGATCACTTTTTCTCATGGAGTTCTAAGTCGAACTAGGTGTAACCCCACCAGGTGTAGTTAGAGATCAAGGAGCATAAGTAGAGTTTCAATGAATGGTTCCAATACAAGATGGATCAATGTAGGAAACAACTCTAAGTTTAGGTCTACGTATTGGTATAGGAAAGATGGAATTGCTTAACTCTACGTACTTCATTCGTACATGAGGTTCTTTGTCTCCAAATGTTGATAGAACTTAGTCTCATTACAACTGCGTAATCTTAGTTTATGTTTCATTTGAGTTTTAAATGGATTCAATGATGAAGTTATTGAGGAACAATAAAACGGCTTCTAATTATTTCTAGAGTGGTTTTATAACTTTATATGTGATAACTATGTGTTGTCTAGTAATAGTTATATTTACAATGAGTTATGTAAATATCAAGATAGTTTTAAACTTTTCTTGACACTGACATAGATGACATATAAGAATAATATTTATCTTGACATATATATCACATCTTGACGGTGAAAAACTGTCAACAAAAGACTTTTTTCTTGTAGTGTTTATAACTTTATATATTGATAACTATGTGTTGTCACAGTAATAGTTATTATTTATTTAATGACTAATTAAAATTCGATAATATGATCTTGACATCAAAGATTTGAGCAAATAGATGAGAAAAAGGTGAATATACTAGTAGGAGAAAATCTTTTCCACTCAATTCACTAAATTGATATTCCAAATTGAAGTATGTAATGTCACAATTGATAAAGATATTAAAAAAAAAAACCATTTGAAGCCAAAACTAAGTTTGAAAAACCATTATAATTCATTCATTTTGAGTTATGTGATCCTAAGAGTGTTTATATGATTTTATAGATGATTTTACTTGTTATGGTTATGTTTATATGATTTCTCATAAGTGAGAAGTATTAAGTTGCTTCAAGCACTATATTAATTTAGCTATGAATCAGTTAAAATATAATATTCAATGTAAAGAATAGACCAAAGATCATCTACAAAAACAATTCAAAGATTTATGTGATAAAAAGGGTATTAACATACAAGTTACTATTCCAAGGATTCCCGCAGTAAATTGATGATGATAAGAGGAGGAATAAAATGTTGTTAAATATGGCTAGATCAATGATGACTCAAGAAAATCTTCCATTCATAATTGGAAGATGTATTGTTGACTACTTACCGTGGTACCATTAATGTCAGTTCCATTTACCCTATATGAGTTACAAAATAACAATAAGCATGACTTTTAACAAGTAGCAACCTTGGCAGTCAAAGATTTCTGTTAAAAATATCCCTTCTCATGAATATGAGAATTAAACTCTAGAGAAATGAAATATGTCTTCATAAGATACACCAAACACTCTAAAGGTCATATGTTCATAAGTGAGCATGAAAATGAAACAATAGTTGAAGTAGAATCATGATATGTCACGTTCTTAGAGGAGAATTTCCCACATATAGATGAAATTGATAAGGATTTACATTTTTTTAGTGATGGATCCTAATTTACGATCTACACCTAGATAAAAAAATTGATGTTTGAATGGAATTAGTGAGGCAGACTAGTACTTATAGAAATCTGATAGAGTCAATGTTGAGAAAAGTTCTCGACAAAGTGTTCATCGATGATTATTTAAGATTGAAGAATACGTTCATATTGTGACCTTATATGATATGTTGAACCTAAGTTTGTTCATAAAACTCTAACTTGTTCCTATATAAGGATAAATGGAGAAAAGAAATGGAACATAAATTGGAGAATTCAAAACAATCAAGCTAGGACTTGGTTGCTCTGATTTCAAATAGAAAGCTATTAAGAACAAATGAGTTCTTAAGATTAAATAGAAAGTAGATGGATCCATTGAAAAGGTATGGCTGACTATGCCCGATAAAAGGGTATAAACTAGAGTTATAGTAGTTAGGTTTGCCTCGATTCATATTATTTTCCCTATAATGGCTCATATAGATCTAGAACTACATCAAATGAATGGAGGGTTGAACAAAGGAATCTATATGGAACAACCAATAGGTTTCCTTACTCATGGGAAAGACCACATGGTGTTCAATTTAAATCATTTCATTTTATGGCCTTAAACAATCACCCAAGTAATGGTACTTGAGATCTCATTATGCAATGATTGAATTAATATGATTTCATAATGATTTATGAGGATTATTAATTTATTATATAAATGATAAATGTGTTATTATCTTTGCATTTGGAGGACATGCTTATAGCTAGTAATGATTTGGAGTTTTTTCAAATTATCAAAATATAGTTGTCATGTATTTTGAGATGAAAACATGAGAAAATAATATTACATTCTTGGAATAAATATCTATAGAGATCATTTTAACAAACTAGTGTTTCTTTCACAAAACACTACATTGAGGAATTTCATGGATGATTATTATACACATGAATACAAACTCATAAATACTTCATTTGTAAGAGGTGAAAACCTATGTGAAGAAATGGATCCAATAACTCTAGAAGAAAAGAGAAGACATGAATAACAATCCCTACTACAATGTTATTGAAGATCTAATGTATGCTATGATGTATACAGGATTAAATATTTGTTATGTTGTTGTGATAATGAGAAACTATTAAAAACTCTTAGATTAATGCATCGAAGAGCAGTAAAGATAATTATTAGGTATCAAAAAGGCATTCTAAACTATTCTAATTGTTATCAAATCAAAGAATTGCATTTGATATATTTTCAGAGTCAAATAGTTATGTGATCTACATGTGTGTAAATCACCATCAAGATATACATCATTGCTTAATGAAAATGTCATTTCATGGAAAGGCAAGATATATATTTGTATAGCTTTATGAACCGTGATTAGAACTCAATGACCCTTCTTGACTTCACAGTACAAAACAAAAGTTTGTATGGTTGAAAGCTTAAGGCCGTTTAAAGATGTTTTGTGCCAATGACAATCGCAAGTGATATTCAAACTATGATCGATTGAAAATGATCTAAAACATCATGAAAAATAAGTAAATCTTAGAATAAAATTTATAAGAGATTATTGCACAAAAGGTAAGTGTTCTTAAATATCTACATGTGAAATGGTTGTTGATCCATTCAAATTCAGTCCAATGAACATGTTTTATATACATGTGAAGTTATGGGACTACGTAGGTTATGATATGTGTTAACCATATATCTAGGATCATATTTGATTGGATATGAAACTCTATACATGATAAAATGATATGAGTATTTTGTTATTCATATCACTGGATATATAATTGGTACTTATATGATATATCCCTGAATGTATGTCAACATGCAAAGGTTGGCTCTCTCACATGAGTAACCACCTCAATCAATGTGTTTGAGTTGGGATAAGACACATATACTAATGATAATAAAAGAGTGGAAAGTATATAAACATGGCGTATCACTTGATTAAATCAAAATGAGGTTTATGATAAATTACATCCTTAGCGAATGTAATTCCCACGATTACATTTGTCTGTTTGAATCAAACTTGAGTTTTGGTATAAAAAGGTTTAAAGAAAACACTAAGGATGCAAAACTTGAGTAATCTGCTATGTGAAGCGTTTGGTTAAAGTTCGTATGGTAATAGTTTAACATACACTCTTCAAGTGAAGAGAAGCCACCATAGCATGTATTTCATATTACATTTGTTTAAATGTGACAAATAAGGAAAGTGAGTGATTGGTCCCTGCATCCTCAACGCGCGAGATCCTTAGGAGCTAATTAGAATTGTATAGCCCTATTGTACCCTTTGTACTTTTAACTATGTTTTGAGGTGACAAATTAATGTTGCTACTTTGATATGTTTCCGACGGATATGGAATGATTCATCCTTATGGGACATATTAGGCAAGCAGTTAATTTGGATCTAAAAGACATGAGCTTAAAAGGAAGACTTTCTTTTGAGTTACATTGGCCAAAATGTGTTCAGGGTCGACCCATTATATTACACTTTTGTAATAATATAATTGTGAATACATTTAAAGTATACAAATTTAAGGAATTAGGTATCGTTGCATGTAACTAAGTGCAGTATAGAGGCCACGATTATTATTGATTATAAACTCCATAGAATTTTTGGGTTGAGCTACTATATCCCTAACATGTGCATAGTTATATAAGCCCAAATTATAGGTGTGCTCACATAATCACATGCCCCATTTTCCCATATGAATGACCTTCAAAAGTGGAATATAGAAGACATGGATAAGTGATCGGGAAAGATCAGCCCATCTTGTGCAAGTAGGAGATGTTGGAATTGGATTATGGGTTGGGTGCCTTAATGGGCTGACCTGACCCGACCCGACCCAAGATTAGGAGAATATAAAAGAATCTGTTTCTTTGAGTTTTAGTGAATCGTTGTTAAGAATCCATTAAGAAGACAAAACTTTTCATAGAGAAAGCTCTATGTTTTCTCTTCTCTTTGCAAGTCCAATCTTGATCCATGAATCTTGTTTCTTTATGAAAACATGTTGGTCAAGCCACTTGTGCTGTGTAAATCGAATGGTTCCCGTTGTGGTTCCATTCATGACTTAAGGCGTGAAAGTGTAGTCGATGAAACAACGAATAATGGATCTTTGGCGTCAACATGGTAGCCCTGTCATGGTAGTCCGACAAATTCATTTTTCTTTCAAAATCACACAAAAGAAAATTATTTTCCTTAGTATTTTTTTTTCTTTCGTACTTTTCAGGTTTCAAACAGAGCTAGGTTTTTTTGGCAGTGTCACCCCCACCTATTAATCAAATTTATTCATTGTTGTTAAAATAGAAAAGCAATGGTCCTTCCACATTTCTTCTCTATTTTCTTTTCTTAGGCTATTTTCAGGTTCCAAATGGGAGCCTTAATTTCCATAAAAAAATTATGTTGTATATCTGTGGAATGATAGGATCTTGGGTAGATCAAAGGAGCGATGGTAGCTAAAGAAGATGTGATGGGCCGATAGTGAGTGTGTAAAAGTTAAGTAAAAACGTAGGCCCCTACGCACAAGTATATGCGTCGAGTTCACGTAGTATAGTGGCTCGTCAAGTGTCATTCCCACGAAGAGAATCATGTTGAATACTGGCTTAGCGTCCTAGATAATATTTGGATCGAGTCTTCTAGTGAATTATGACTAATTTAACTAATCTAAGGAAAACCTAATATTAAAATATTGATTTAAGACAATGATGAGAAAACTAGGGTTTTGTCACCTCTGCACACCTGATGGATTTAACTTTAGATAGAGTGATTTAATATTTCATATGATTTATGTTAGCGGGTTGATCGTGCCTACGAGATATTCTCTCTCGAGATATATCTGCCTATCTCGCCAGTGGGGTGTATTGCATCTATACCTCGACCCCTTGACTCTAAAATGCATAAATGTGCAAACCCTAATGCCACACTTGGAACCCGGGATATCTCTATTCCCCGATTGACCAAGTGTTGTTTTACCCATGTCCACACAGGAGTCATCTTCTCTTGTCTCGAGACTCAGTACTAGCATGCTTGAAATTGGTCGAGCAATAACATGTGATTAATTTCGAAATTAAAGCATCCATATAAATTTGTACTATTAAATATTCAAATTAATACATTAATCCATAATGGGTTGTGGCTAGGGTTGACAAAACCCTAGAAAAGAAAGGATGGTTCATGGTGATATTCATTATAGACTGGAAGATTTTTAACATAAAATAAATCAGGGAAAGAACTATAGAAGAAACTGTCTTCTCGATCTCTCGGAATCTGTCTCCTTCAATCTTCCTATGTCCGTACGTCCTTCTCTCCTTGTCTACCTCTGAATGCTCACCTTCGAATGTCCCCCACCTCTAGAAAATGTCTTTCTTTTATGTCTTGAGAAGCGGGCCCATCATTGGCCCAAAATTCCTAGTCATTTAATGCTCAGCCTTTTTCAAAAAACCCTCGCTACGCCGCGGTGAAGAGGTCCTACGCCGCAACGTACCCGAGACCACTGAATGTCTTCCTTGCTAGTTATATTAGGCTCGGCCTCCCACCGATGCGAGAAGGGCTGCGCCGCGACATGGGAGTGGTCGCCCATTTAACGTGAGTGCTCCTTCACATTTTCTTCTCGCCGGGTCTTCCTTCGCTTTATTTATCTTCCTTTTTGCTTATTTTATCACAGTGTCCTGCAAAACATTATAATATGGAGGATTAGCACAATATGAGAGAATATGAATGTGAATCATGCAATTGAGTTATAAGAACACATAGAAATCTTATTGAAACGCATGCATAATTCACACCGATCAACACCCCCAAACTTAGTTTCTTGCTTGTCCCCAAGCAAGAACAAACTCTAAACAGGGCATGCAAGAATATGGCGTAACTAAGCACTTACAATATGGGTCCAATACATATGATACCAAGAAAAAGGGTCAACATGAACCAATTCTTTAGATTCGGGGACTATCTAAGTTTGTATTGGCTTTCAAAACACAGGTAGACCCGATTATTGGCTCAAGTCAACCCCCTTTTACGTGTTCAATAACCTTTCCCAAGGAGTCTATAGTGTGGTTGAAGTATGATCTCCAAAGTATACTCGGCTCCAGTACCCCCAAACTTGAATTTGCTTACCTGGCCCAGGGCCAAGCTTAACACGTAAGGATAAGGCACCTTTGTTGTCGCTTCAACTAACCTAGGATTAACTCTAAGATAAAAATGAAGAGCACTGATGCCAAGAAGTTTAGACAGGTGTTCCTATAACGAGGATCCATTGGTGACTCCCCAGGTTGGTTAAGAGACACTTGGGCATTCAGTTCCTCGAACTTCACAGAACACTCGGCTTGAGCCTCGAGGCCCTAGACTATGGAAATCATTCATCCTCTATCCCATGTAGCGGGCAGTGAAGTTAATGGCTCCCGACCAATTGGCCCAGGGCATTAGGCTTTGAAAGGCCCCTCGGACAGTGCCCAGGATTCCAATTGGATGATCAACTTGTTCGAGCCTATTATTTTGTAGTGGAGCTGTATGACTGGGGCTCAAGGCAATCCTCTTTTCTAAGATTTGTCCCATCACTTAGGTGTTTAAACTTTCAAGGTTCGTAGAACTCTTGTATCTTGATCAGGTCTATAAATGCTAAAGATACATGTGTGTGCATGCGATAGCTTACTTCAAGAAATGGTTTGGAAATCTAAAAGAGGTAATGGGACATGGTGTTCCTAAACTTCACCTGTGCGGTCCGATCATCAAACAACCTTGGAGTTCTTTACTCTCTCTGCAGCGGTCATTACTGCGTCATGATGACCCCCCTTTTTGCAATCATGGCCAAGACTAAAGCTAAGAAAAATTAATACCAAATCCTAAAGCTACCAGATCACAATAGTACCAAAAGCAAACATAGCTAAGACATAATGAACAAAAACTAGGTCCTAAAACATGCTAAAAAATAAAACCAACAAAAATTAGGACCTAAAACACATAGAAAAATAAAACTAAGCCAAACCATACACCCACACCTGGCCCGGCGGCGGTGTCTCAGTGACATAAGGAAATAAGAGCAGGAGATCGTCCACGAGAATCAGCTGCTTGATTGGCGGTGGCGGTGTGAAAGGAGGAGGCCAAGCTGGCTGCGTGATTTGGTCCTGGTTGGAGCGAATGATGGCCATCTCGGCCTTGAGTGCATCCATATCCTGACTCAGGGTAACACGGTGCTCTTGAGTCTCATCCCGATATCGTTCATCCCGCGTGGTGATTTATGATCCCAGTCTGCAAAAATTTGGTGTTGGAGAAGGGACAAGAGTCGCCATCTGAGTGCCCCTCGCTGGGGCGGTATTTGCGACATGTCGTCGACTTCCTCCGCCCGACTCTATGAGCTCAGAACCGGCCTTAGAGCGATGGTATGGGTAGTATTTATTACACAATTCCTCGGAGTCAACGTCGGGACTTTGTTTAGTGCGCAATTAAGTAATCGCGAGGGTGGATCGGGACCAGTTGCATCACCCTTGGATCGACTCAATCAACCCCCTCTCGATGACAAACCCGATATCAAACTTGAAGCCCTGGGTCATAGCGTGGGGAAGGATTGTCTTGTCCTTCGTGACTGTGCTAAGGTGTAAGGTAGGCTTGATTTTTACGCACAAAAAATTATACCAGGCCTTAGCCACTAGCATGAGGGAGTTCATCTGGAAATTAGTAAAGTCTCCCATTGATGGCTGGCATTTCCACACGCCCTTGCCCTTAGTGAGCTCCTGCATCAAGTGTTCATAGTTTGTGTTCGATAAGGCCTATAGTCCGCCTTGTCGTCATCAATGACGTGCATCCAGGTTGATTGCTTGGGCGCAAGCTGACCCGCGCACCGGACAAAAACGGTGGTGCCAACCTTGAATGGCATATTGGAGTGGAATTCCCACACAACCGAGGCCATTCTAGGGATAGGAGGTGCATAGAGTGTCTACCAGCCACGGTTCTGGATGATGAAGTTGAAGAATAAGTTAGAGGTTGGAAAACCTCGTTTCGGGACAAATGAGAGGTTGAATAGTGACTCATGGTAGTTCGGCTCGGCACTTCCTCGAAAGCGAACCTGTAAGGATCCTCTGGGAGGTGGAGCCGCCCACCAGTGGGCCAGGATCTACGTCTTTGCCATGATGGAAGCTTAGTGGATCCCATTAGGGTAGATCTAGGGTTAGGGTTTCGGCAAACAAAAAAAAAACAAGAGAGAGAGAAAAGGAGACCAAAAATTTGTGTTGGGATAAAATTAAAAACCAATGGGGTTTTAAAGGGTGAAATTTTGTTCGCTACCGGCACCCAGGGGGTCTCGCCGCGCGAGTATGCCCTCTGCTTGTGTGTGAGGGGGTATATCACGGCATACCAAAAGGTTGGAAAAATTTTGTGTGTTTCACGCGTGACATAAGACTGCGGGCGTAGAGTGCCACTAACTGCATTACCCGGGGAAGGAGTTCTTTCTGATTGCAGATATTACTTTCTTAAAAAATGTAAATAATAATAATTTAAGTCATGTAAAACCTGGCTGGCTCTCAAAGCATCATGAACATGTAAGCCCTTTAGTTATCTTTGCTCGCACCCTTAAATGAGCCTAAAAAACTCACAAACACGTTAAAACAAAACAAAAGTAGAGATCCCAAAAGCGAAAAATGTAACGAAGAGCAAATAAAAAGACAGAAAATAATGCAAGTGATTAGTACCCAAAAAGTGCTATTTTGAGCCCTATATCATATGGGTTTTGAGTGCTTTTTGCGCACTAATCATGCAGTCTACTGTTGATGTTAGGTGTTCTTAGTATCTTCTTATGTCGTTTAGAGGTTATTTTGGTTGTTTTGCGAGGTTTTGCGTACTTTGAGAGTTCAATATCGAGACATATGCTAAATAGCAGAGAATTGAACCCACATTCATCGGCCATCAAACATACCAAAAATCAAAGAGAATGAAGGCAAAGTAAAGTTGGTGCGTATTGGAAGCGTGGGAACCCATGCAGTGAAGTCGGCAATTCCGGGGAATTTAGCTAAAGTGCTAAAATTTATTTGGGATTGTGAAAATTCGCAATGCCGTGAAATTTAAATCTGCAAGTGTAAGTAGCTGAACTAAAAATTTCGTAACCATGTTCTAGCGAAAAATGCGAGTTTAGCTATCACTAAAAATTTAGCTAAGCTAGCGAGAGAAATTTAAGCTAACTAATTGCCGATGCCCTATTGAATTCTGGGATTCAACTAAATCTACGTGCATTTAGCTACTAAGCGAAATTTTTCGCCTTCGCGAAATTTTCCCCATTTGCCTGTGAAATGGCTGTCTAAGCGGTGTCTGCCTTGTTGTCATCCTTGTAATTAATGCAAACCGACTTCATTTTAGTGTATTACTTCCTTGTCCCTTATTTTAGCCAAAATGTTAGGCTTTATTGTGAACACATACCGGTGGTCTATATAACTCCCCTTTTAGTTTTTGTAACCCTCCTAAGCTAACTTGATAAGCACCCGCACAAGTTTCAACTTTTATGTAAATATCTTCGCAGCCTTTCATTTAGGTTTGGTTTTTCTCTTCTCTCTTCTTTCCCTTATTTTTCTAGGCTGCCAAACAACCCTTCTGAGGATGACAACCAAGAGATGCTTGGCTGGGCTTCCTTTCTTTGTGCCAAGGTAGCTAGCTCGTCAGGCGCTTACAAAGTTGTCCTCATGTGTCGAATGCCACAGTAATCGTATTATGGCTCTATCTTCTCAAACTAGGGTTGAATATCATTTAATGTCATTAATTTAGCCAATACTTACCATGCTTTAGGATACAAAGGTATACTTATTGCTAGATGCACCGTGGTTTTTGTGGGACGGCCTTACGAAAGCCACCGTAAATGATGTCAATGTTGGTTTTAAACTCGAAATGGGTCAGTAGATGCATGTTACCTGTGTTGACTCAAATAGGGAGGATTCTGTGGGTTAGGTTTGCTAGTTAAACAAAGATCCGTTATGGCTTGGACTATAGGTTGCTTGTCATAATGCGAGGATAAAAACCCGAGGACACTTGTTCGTCTCTATGTTATAAAGTTAGTGACTCCAAATTTTCAAAGTTACCTTTCACACATCACTCTTTAGCTTACGCTATTCAGTTTTCAAACTACTCATTGACTGCTTGAAACAAATCCAAAATCCAAATAGAAAAGCCTTACCTTTTCACACTTATGCGACCATTCCTAGGATGAAACCCATCCCGTGTTCGACTTGACCGCTTATACTACAGCAGTTTGACTACCGCAGTAGAGGAATTTAGAACATAAATTCTTGTTGATTCCGTCACCCCACGGGCACGACCAAATGCATGCCGTTGTCGGGATGGTGCCAAATCACGCTTGATAAGTTACGTACTTGTGATTAACATCACAAGTGAAGGTAACCTTTTAACTCTTGTAACTCAATACAAGAATCGCAAGTTTTCATCACTTCTGCAAGAACTTCACCGCTTTTGTTTATCATAATAGCTAGTTTTATTTTTAGCTAATCTTAACCTTTTGCAAGTTTGTTGGTGCTCTTGTTGTCTCCGATATTGAGTAATGTGTTTATGCTCCCAGTGATGTAGACACTCTGTAGATTACGTAGAATCAAGACAAATCGACCAGCAAGAAGTCGCAGACACACAAATACCATGGATCCACTAATCGAAGAATGCTAGACAATCCAAAATTTCCAATGAATCCAACAAACTTATAGATCGATGAGGATCACATCCACCCTCCTAGGTTACAATTCTCCGCATTATACCTCCTTAACAAGATGTAGCAAGAGGTCTTACTGTACCCTTACTCCCACATATCATAGAGCTGGAAAATGAAAATCCATACACTATATTAGGATTTGAGGAAGTATGCACTACCTTTAAGGAAGGAATGATGGACATGGATTTGCTTAAGTCGGAAAGTATTTCCATCGAATTCTAAAGGACAAGGCAAGATTCGCTGAACTTTATCAGGCCCACCATAAGAAATCAAATACGCAGCGTAGTTTTAAAAAATTCTTCTGCCACTATAAGACCAACAATTTGAAAAGACAAATTTATACCTTTGCAGCCAAGATGGGCGAGGTTTTATCAAGGTTGGGAGAGATTTATGGAGACCATCGTTGCATGCCCACACCATGGGTTTGATACATGGATGCCGGTAAACCATTTCTATGGTGGTATATCTGTTTTGAAACCATGTGTGGAGGAGACTTTCTAAGTAAGCATCCTGACGAAGCCATGGATTTTTTAAATTATGTGGCTGAAACTTCTAAGGGTTGGGATGAGCCAAACCTTAGGGAAATGGAAACAATGAGGCCCTCAGCCAACCCTGTGGGAGTGGGATTTATACACCGCCGATGATTACAGAAATGAAAGCCAGAATTTCAACCTAAATAGGAAGGTAGAGGAGCTTGAAGGAAAAAGGCTCCATGAAGTGCAAAAGGATCGAAAATCCCGCACAAGCCAATCCCGCACCAATTTCCAATCCTCTTACATCCGCAGAACAAAGTCTCATGGCCCCTTCAATGAAGGATTTGATGTCGAATGTGAACATCGTAGACAATACAAGCCACTCACAAATTCAATGCCCCATATGGAAATACCTACACCCAATCGAGGAATCACCCTAACCTTTCCCGAGCCCACTTCGCCTATGTACTTCCAAAAGCAACCACGCTGTTCCCACATCAACTACAACCACCACCATCCTCATCTCCTGCGGGAACAAGCCATTTTAAATTTGAGTAAGGTAGGCAACTCTTGTGGGAAGAGCAAAAGGAATTAATGTGCAACTCGGCACAAAGGATTGATAATCGAGAGTAATAATCGAACAAGAGAATAGATGGGCTAGAGATAACCTGAACTTAAAATTGATAACCTACGTGATTCAATCACCAAGATCAACAAGTTGTCGGAGGTAATAGTTGTTAGGAAGGTTCCCTTCCCAACAAGGCTAAACCCAAAGGGAATCCATGAGGTAAAGATCATCCAACAATTCAGAATGGATGAGGTGAAGGCTATACTCCCGAGGAGGAAAGAGGTTGATCAGCCCATGCCCAAACCTCCACAAGAAACCAGAACTGAGAAGAATCTGAGCGTAACATATTTTCCGAAGGAGGATTCAACGAAGCACCGCATGCCACCTCCATTTCCACAGCACTTAGAAGCAAGAAGAAGGCATCCCAGTAGGCAGGTATCTTAGAAGTCCTAAAAGATGTGAAGGTCAACATACCTCTTTGGACATAATCAAACAAGTGCTCGCCATGCTAAATTTTTTGAAAGACTAAGACAATTAAGAAGTGATTAGGTATTGAGAAAAAGGCATTTCACCGAACAAGTCAAGGCCATAATCTAAAGCAAGAACCCCTCGTCAAATACAAGTGATCCAGGATCTCCACAATTTCAACCAATATCAGGGAATTGCATGACAAGTCATTGTCGATTTAGAGCCACAGGAACCTACTATCGTATTCTGCGGGTACAGCGCTAGGCCTGGGTGAACTTAAACCTACTAACATCACACTATCATCAATGATAGATCGCAAAATCCCAAAGCGTATAGCTGAGGATGTCTTGGTGAAGGTAGACAAATTCTACTACCCAAGATTTTGGTAGTGCTCAAGACCGAGCCACTGCAAATGAACCCAATCATGTGCCAATCATCTTAGAAGACCATTTCGCTACGCCCAATGCAATCATCAATTGCCTGAATGGGAGTCATGCAACTTACCTTTGGTAACATGACTCGAGTTGAACATATTCCATCCGAACAACAAACACAAACTCGCAGCAAAATGAAAATCACCATGAAGTTGTTTCAAATGGCCGCATTGCCAGAAAGCTTGTCCGTGAATTGTAAGGAATAGTCAACCAAGGTGAAGAAGAGATTTTGGTCCTACCATCAACACCCACTGCAAGGCAATTGACCAAGTCAGAATCCATCAGTGAGGACCAAGTCAACAATCGCACCCAACACCATGGAGTCGCCCTGTACATCAGTAGGGGTTGAGGAGATCATTCTCCTCGACCCTCCTTGAGTACTTGAAATCGAAAGGATTTGGTGTTCTCACAAACCAAATTGCAGCTCAATAAATTTTGGTTTTTATTTTAATTTAGTCAATTTCGTAATTTTAGTTAGTTTTTAGAAAGTTTCCTGAATTAGCGCTTTTCCTTTTAAGAACTTTGCCTATATATTATAAAGTACTCTTGTATTAAATTTTTTAATTATAGTATCATATAATAAATTTTATTATAATAATTTTTATTTAATATATTACTAATATTTAATCTAAATTTTTTGAATTGCAGAAGGAGATGGAGGCTGAGCCCAAATTCGCTATTATAGCGAAAAATGGTGGAATTGGACTCTTCGGCTGCCTCATTAGTCCTATAAAAAGATGGGAGGGGGTTAGTCATTTAGTCATTTCATATTCCCCCTCCCATAGCGAAGCCTGAAACACTGAGCCTTCACGCCCTCGGCCGCTGGTCGCAGCCAGAGCCACGTCCTGTGCCCACCAGAGCCGCTGCCCGAGCCCCTGCTTGCACCATAGCCACCTCCGACCACATCCGTAGCTCCAGCCGAGCCGTCCCTGTCGTCTGCTTCCATCGCATCGCAGCCACTCGCGAGCCTCACTGTGTTTATATTTACTTCTGGCTTCGCCTAGCCTTGCTCGGCCTCCCAGTTAGCCACAACCACCGAGCCTTGTCTCGCTATTACAGCCGGGGGCAGCTATACGAAGCGTAGCCTCGAGTTGTCGTGCTCTATTTAAAGTGACTCGGGGCCAAGCGCATCTATAGCCATGGTCTGCATTTGTGTGGTCCCGCCGGGGCGGTCGATTCAAGACACTCCGAGCGAGGTCCCAAGCCCTGGCCTTGGCCCAGATTCATCACCGGTCCTCGAGGCGCACTCGAGGAGCCTCAGGTTTCGACGATATCGACACGATGGGACTCCCTGACCTCGCCCCGTCACCAGACCACGTCATAGAGCTGAGGGCCCGGCTCCTCCGCTGCCCGCACACGCCCGGTGAGTCATCCTCATCCCGCCTCGCCATTCCAAAGATTTGATTCATGCCACAAGAGGTCAGCCAAAATCAACAAAATTTATATACACCTGTTCCTACCACCGTCGTAGTCAAGCCACCGCGCATAAAGGGTTCACAGTATCGAACACCTGGGACGGGTTTTCATCCTCGAATGGTTTGCATCATGTTCTAAGGTAAGGCTTTCTATTTGGACTCTTGGAATTGGTTAAAAACAAAGGAATGGTTTGAAAACTGATAATTGTAAAACCGAAAGTTAAAGGTGGAAAAGTTAACTTTGAAGAATTAGGTTACTAACTCGCAAGCTGGGGCAAACAAGTGTCCTCTGTTTTATCCCCTCTGCTATGACAAGCAACCTATAGTCCCCGGCATACCGGATCTATGTTTAACTAGCAAACCTCACCCATGAAACAACTCCTATTTGAGTCATCAGAAGATGCGCTATGGCCCTTTACTGCTTAAAACCCCAACATTTAATATCATCTAGAGTAATTGTAAAGACCATCTAAAGAACAACATCTCAAAGCATGGAGAGTATTACAAATCAATAACATTAAATGCTATGCAACCCTAATTTGAGAAACCTAACATATAACATCATTTGTGCGTTCTGTGAAGACCATCTAAAGAATCACAAGATTCCTCTCTCACTCGAATATGCACCGGATCCTAAAGCATGGAGAGTATCACAAATTAATGATATCTCAATGTTATGCAACCATGTTTTGAAAATATAAGGGCCATAAATACACTACATGTAGCTTTTAGTACAAGAGGACAACATGTATTTGCCCCACCACCAAGCTAGCTTCCTTCCTCTTCAAAGAAAGGAGGCTTAGTCAAGCATCTCGAGTCATTCATCTCAAGAGGTGTGCTCGGCAACGAGTGGAGAGAAAGAAGAGAGAGAAGAGAGAAAAGAAATAAAAAAGCAAACCTAAAATAAAAGAATTTATTTACAAAAATAAAACTTACAAAAATATCTTTCTCCACGCATTGTTGCTCCAATTGTTACTTAGGTTACAAAACAAGAGGGGCTTATATAGCCTCCTCAAGGTATGAAAATACCAAAAACCTATGAAATACTTCTAAGTTATAGGACAATTACAATACACCGTTTGAGGCGGTTTGGCATTAATTACAAACATGACGACAGACAAATTTCGCAGGTCGAGGAATCTCTCGCTAACTAGCGAAATCACCGGCCTAGCGAAATGGAAAATTTCGCTTAAGGCCGATACTCACATACCGTACCATTGCCAGCGAAAATGTCAGGAGTAGCTTAAATCAGTTTTTTCGCTAAAATGGTGCCTAGCTTAAACTCGAGGTGGTCTAGCCAAATTTGCGTTCGCTTGTTGCTAAATTTTTTCGCTAAGGTTAAATTTTCGCAATCTAGCTTAAAATTTTCGCAACTCTAGCTATAGCACCCCGCATCATGGATCCTTCACCGCTTTTCATCCCCGCTCTTCAACTCCGCATCGAATTTTCTTCACTTCGCTTCTTGTTTTCATTGATTCTCGGGTCAAGTCGATGGCCGAGACTTGTTCCAACTTCATGATTCATCCTTGTATTGAGATTTCGAACTCCAAGAGTGTGCAAGTGCCTACAAACAACCAAAAATACCCTCTAAATGGCATAGTGTTACTAAGAAGACTAGAACACTTCACCAGAGTAATACTACGATTAATGCGCAAAAGCACTTAAAACCTTATCTAATATGGTGGTTCAAAATTACACTTTGGGCATTAATCACACCCCTTAACCGAAACGCTGCTAGTCCCTTAGCAATGCAAATAAAGAAAAAGGAGATGCATGTGGTGATTTACAAAAGGTTATGAGTCAAAAGGGTTTATATACATATAAACATTACCTAAACCGAGAAATTGAAATCAAAGTTGTAAACCGATATGAAAGAATTAAAACCATGGCAAGAACAATTCTAGGTCAATATTGATCCATAAATCTCAACTCTGAATTTCCACCCAAGTCTAACAATTCTTTATGTAACCGTATTAAGCATTAAACCGCAAAATTGCCACCTCCCCCAACTCCAGTTGACCGACACGTGCCTTATGTTGTCAACAACCTAGATAGGCCGCTTACACTCTTCCTTCTTTATTCATCTACATCGTAGGGGGCAATGATTAAAATCCGATTTCACCAAAGTCCGTGTAATCTGGGTCCACCAACATGACTCCCAACCAATTAAGGTTTAGGCATCACAAAAGGATCACTGACTCACTAACTCTAAAAGGCTTCACTCTGGACCAATGACTTCAAAATTACACCCACAAGTCATTAAACTTCACCTATCCACCCATGTAACTAACACAAAATCGATGACTCCCACCAATTAAGGCTTAGGTTTTCAAAGGTTACGATACACCCTCTAATCGTGCTCTCAGTTTCAAGACAAAGCTTCATGACTTATTTTTCTTTTTTTCAGATTTTCTTTCTTTTCTTTTGCTTTTTCTTTCTTTTCTTTTGGAAGACAAATGTCTTCAACTCAGAAAATACAAACCCTATCCTAGGTTGCCCACATGCTTAAGGCCGGCTATGCAAAGTGAAAGGAGGCACACAATTTCACAGCCTATTGGAACAATCTGGAGTGCAGTGTGTGAATTAGCATAAAGGGAAAATTTCAAGTTGAGCATGCTGGAACTCGTAGTTTTCTAATTAAAAATTGTTTCTACATGGAATTTGTCCTTAGCATATAGTGACAAATAGTGGTTCAATTTCAAGATAAAGCAATTCAATTGTCCAATTGTAGCACCAATCGTCAATTGAAAAGAAAACATTTACACATGGTAAAGCATAAACAATATATAAAGGTTCTATATATAATCGAATAGTTTTTGATATAGCTGCATAGTACATGAATATCGTTAAGAACAAAACACACGCTCTACTGCGGGCTAATACAAAAATCCAACCAAAAATCAAGAAAGGGGGCTGATGGGGCCGGTAACTATACTAAATCATAAAAGAGACCTAACCACCACCGCTGCGGGTGGTGGTGGGTCTCAAACCGCCGCCGCCGCAGCCTGCACATCCACGGCGAAGCCGCGCATCGCAGGGCCTCACGACCAGAACACGGTGGTGCCACCTGTGTGGGTCATAACCGAAGCCGCTGATAGAATGCACTGGCCAACCTCTGACCAAGTACTGTGAAGTCGCAAGTGAGCAGATGGCATCATCACACGTTTATCTCCTCGAGCTGGCACGATGTACTCCTGCGAATGATGTGCCGGCCAGGAAGGCCCCGAGCATTCGGCCATACTTCCACGATGTAGTATGTGAGGAGATGGAGGTGAACTATCTGGAATCGGGAGTCCTTCATTGCACTCCTGCCTCGGGACGTATTATCATCTCGATGTGCGGTCTCGCCTGACCCTGACTTCTCCCCGTCCTCGCGGTCGAGGCAATGAGACAAAGATGTCATAACCCGTCTATCGACACTACATGTAGACATTCAGCTCTCATCTCTAGCCCGGGTCTTCGGGAATCCCATCCGCCGAACATAGCATGCGAGTCCCAGACGCAGAATTGACGCTCTCCGTCGCCGTGTCCTTCCGATGGACCTTCTCCTCAACCGCACAGGGTAGCCATCACCGCCGAGGGTCGAACCAAAATCCCCCAGATCCCCGCAGCGCCCGTGATGGCCCCCTCCTCTCGCATACGTCGCAGGGAACAAGCCGGGCATAAAGAGTGGTCAATCGCCAAAGATTCGAGGCTGGTCGCCTCCTCGTAGAATACCGGGACCAAGAAGATACCGGCGTGCTCTGACTCCATCTCCCCGTGAGGCTGTGGGCCCAAGCTCTATAACCCTTTGAATTTGAAGCAGTACGCAAGAATCCCAATGCCGGGAATATCGCCCTGGTTCGAATACACCGGGGCGGCCATCTATACTCGAATCGAATCTCTAAAGCGACCGCCCGTTCCCTCGATGTCATAGAGTGGTAGAACCGCCGTACTCACTTCGGGTAATAAAACCGCTGCGGAAGTCAGCGAAGGGTAGGAGTGAATACTCCTCGATCCAATCTCAAAGACTCCGGTATCGGGGTCGACTCTCAATCTTGGGGATGTCATAAAATGACTCTGATGAAACTCTGCGATTAGTCGCACATTCCCGAGAATGGGGTTCCCTCTGAATAGTGGCCTCTGATCCTCGATGTGGCGGCAATTGTGGTGATGAAGTCGCCTCACATGACTGAATGCTTCGGAAAATGGTGGGAATCCCAGTGGAAATATTTCGCGCAGACGATGTACGGGCCAGCAGGAGGCAGAGACCCTCCTAACTCTCTAGGGGCACAAGCGATGGGGCCGGGGTCCATATAGTGTGCGATAACGTCTAAATCCCTGCGGCTCCTCGGATCGCCTCTGGGGTAGTGATGATACGGGAGGCTCAGGATCGGAGGCGGGGCCCACTCTCACGGGTTTCACCTTTGGACACAACCAAAATACTTGAGGGCTTTTACCCGAGGGGTATCTATCACTGCACTGTGCACGACCTATTTTCATTTTCATGTATCTGATCGTGCGGCCACATTTGGGCGTTGCCACCTAATCAAACACCAAACACAGTGTTGATTATAACCATGCACTCACAACCATTTCATGTGATGTCCATCACTAATCAAGCAATGACATACTTTATCCTCTAGGCCAAATTATGACATAACATGTCCTGAAAATAGCCTCTGAGCAAACCATGCAATGACCTTATCCATACGAAAAACTCATCACATGTCGATACATTGCGACACGCATATTGACCTCGATCAATTACCAAAATGTCGCCAGGCTTCGGCGATGACAACTTGATCCGCCAGGAGCCGATTGTAGCATAGAATTCCCCGCAAAACATTCAACCGCAACCAACCGTAATAGACCACATAATAGTTCCAAACTCAATTAGAAACTAGTCCTAACAATCGAAAATACAGCATACGAACATTAAGCAACCCTAAAACATAGTAAGTCTCGGGAAATGGATCGCGGCGAGAGCATACGAAATACAATTTGGGTGATTCAAAGCACATCAAGTTTACATATCTGTTATAATTTCCATGGGAACACCGGTCGAATTCTCTCTTTTCCTAATCGGAGGTAGTCCCAATCACGGGCGAGTGTATGGGGGTGTAAACGAGGCTTTGTAGCGATCAGAAAAATGGATATAACTCGAGTTATAGAGAAAGTCGATTTGGGTGATTCAAAAGCCTAACATTAGGTTCTCAGATACAACTACATTTTCCATGAAGGACACTAGTCCAATTTCCTTTTTCCCGACTTAAAATCAGTCCCCGAATCTGGACGGTATGTAGGGTCGAAAATAGGGCGACATGTGGCAACCCACAGGAAAATGGTATAAAAGAGTTATAGAGGTCGATTTGGGTGATTAGCCTAATCTCAAGTTCACAATTGCAACTACAATTTCGAAAAACACTAGTCCAAATTCCTGCTTTTTTCTAACCAAAAATCATGCAAAATCTGGGTTTCATAGGGCTAACAAGGCGGCATTCAGCGGCCAAAAAAATTTTCCAAACAACCCCTTATGGAAAAAGAAAAAAAAAACACAACCAAACGGCCCTTAGAGCGGAAAATAAACCAAAGTAGGAAGAATCCCTACTTCTTGGAGCATAGTAGAATGGGTAGGAAGCCTGTATCGAAATCCTTGATTTCCCGAAACATCACTTGCTTGAATCGCCTGCAATCGTGTTTTTTGGTCTGCATGTGGCAGCCCTCGTCGAGTAGATGAACTTTCGTTTCTTTGACAAATTCAGACCAATAGTGTCGTGAGAGAGTTTGAGTCTCTCTCTCCTTTCTCCACTTTCCCTCTCTCCATGACCCAACGTAAAAATGGTTCTCTTCATCACTAACTCCTTTTGTTTTAACTTAAGTTTAAGTTAGATGAGTGGCCCACATCGCGCCACATGTCCACTACCTGTTCGAGGTTAGTTTACGCCTCGAAGCGATTTATTTTAGATCTGGTTTGAGTTCGATTTATTTTAAATGAACTTTTCTTAATTTATTTTTCAATTTTCAGATTTTCTCAAAAATCCGGGTTTTTTTTTTTTTTTTGTCTGCTCCGGACATCAGCGCCCAATCCTTAGTCAGAGCTAATATGAATTCAACGAGTTTGTATCTGCAGGTAACTAGATTTCATGAGGCAGATCGATAGTGAGGTCAGTTTGTCATCGAAGATCTAGAAAAATTCGGGTTGCAGCTGTACTATTACAATGATTGCAGTTTGTCCTTTTGAAAAATCAAATTTTCAGGGTTTTACAAAAGCCGACTAACTCGGGTTTTATTTTTTAAAATAGAATCAGTTCATCTTTAATAACTTCTTTCCAAATCAATGTATCAAGGAAGAAATAGCTTCAAAGTAAGAAAGATGGTTCATTTCCAATCAAATAAGTGTAAAAAATCATCTCGAAGAAAAAAATTTGTCTCTTACTTCTTCTCAACTCATCATGAGAGCTTTCCAATATCATCCATAGTAGTAGGCACGTGCTCATCATTAAAGTTTTCTATATCATCCACTATTGTGTGAGTGCACAAAAATTTTCTCGAAAGTGGAAAATGTGTTGAAGCTTCGGCATTTTTTGTCACCGATAATATGTGCATTAGAGGTATCACTTTTCAAAACAAGATATCACAGCAACACTATTACTATCATAACAAATAAACGTACGTAATAAGTCTTTGATCCTATTTTCCTCTTTTTAGGATCAAGTAACATAACCTTGGCAAGACACCCAGCACTTTTAAATATTTTAGGTTGGAGTGCACTTAACCTTTCCTGACTCGTAAGATGTCATACCCGAGTTCTCTTGTATAGAATTTTGATACACAGTAGATGACATGCAAATAATATAGCTTCACCCCACCAATTATCAAGAGTGAAATCACTAACAAGCAAAGAATTCATCATCTCTTTAAGAGTCTTATTCTTTCCTTCAGCAACTCTATTTGACTCAGGTGAATAAGGAGAAGTGACTTCACGAATTATTCCTTCCTTTTCATATTAATCATTTAGTGGGATATAATCACCACCCCTACCAGACTTAATCTTCTTGATTTTCCTATCAAGTTTATTCTCTATCTCAGCTTTATAGATTAAGAACATATCAAACACCTCATCTTTATTTTTAAGTAAGTAAACTTTAGTGAACCTAGAATAATCATCAATGAAGGTCACATAAAATTTCTTACCTCCTCTAATCATAGTTTGTTTCAAATCTCCTAGATTGGAATGAACAAGTTCTATTAATTTTGTTTCTCTAAATATTGATCCACATGTCCTTTTAGTCAGCTTAGAAATAGCACGTATTTGACATTTACTTAAGCATGAATAATCAATATTATTTTTAAGGCTGAGATTGCATGTTTTAATATATCCCTTTACTAAAATGTCTTAATCTAGCATGTGCCAGTATCATAGGACTCGATCAAGTAAGCAAAGAAGAAGCATGTTCATTCATAACTTTAAGCGATACTAAGCACGAAAGAGCTCCCGATTACAAAACCCTTTTTCATATTAAGACATTAGTTTTGTCATTATAATTCTATCATATTCAAATATGGCACTTTAACCCCTACTTTTCCCTGATAGTGCGGCGAAGCTAAGTTTGCTCACAATATTAGGAATAAGCACCTCATTCAGAAATTTGGAATTCTTTCCGAGTAAGCTTCGGTATGACTTTGCCATTTTCCAAAACTTGAAACGGTGTGAGAGTCACCCAGGTAGACAACCTTTTTCATCATCCCACCTAACTAAAGTGTAGGAGGTAAAGCATTTTGTTCTGAAATATGCCTTGTTGCACACAGAATCTACCACCGATTCTTGGAATTGGTCATCATATTAGCTTGTGAAACAACGGCTGACTATTATGTCATCTCATGACGAGTTGGCTTTAGGAGGATTTCCACTATTTCCAATTTTTACTCTTTTTCTACTGATGAGTGCCTAAAACACTCATATTATACTCGCGTCGGTCTCTCATCTTTTCGTTTATTTGATAGTAATTTTATAGTTTTTTTGTGTTTAGACCCACGATTTGGTGTAAGTTTGGATCTGAGTGCATTTGGAGCGAAAAGAGCGGCTTTTGAAGCGATTTTGGAAGCGATGGGGATCGAGCAAGTAGCGGCGTCACGTCGCGGCGTCCCGGCGTGTGACGTCCCAGCATCGCTGACGTCCCCACATCGCGGCGTCCCCGTGTGGCGTCCCCAGCGTCAGCGGCGTTGCGTCCGCGACGTCGGTGCGACAATGCGAAGTCGACAAATTGGAAAGCGTCGGCGACGTCTGGCGTCGCGGCGTCTCGGCTCGTCAGCGGCGTCGCGGCGTTACTGCTTGTCAGCGGCGTCTCAACGTCAGCGACGTCGCGGCGTCGGCTCGAATCCCAGACCGTATCATTTAAAGTCTGAATGACTTTCGAGAAATAGAAGGAGGCGTCTGAGCAGCGCGGAATTCGGAAGCGAGTGACCTGGTCTTGAGAAGTGCGGGATTTATGCTGTTTCTTTTTTTATATTAGAATTATGTTTTAATACTAAACTTATTTTGATCTTTTCACTCGGTATGTTCTAGATTTATTTCTAGGTTATATTGAACCTGTCATGTGTTGATGGATTAAAGTTTGGATCTTTATTTTTATTCAATTATTTATCAATTTGTTCGCATACGCTCCCATTAATGCGTAGTTTAGTTATATGGTGATGTCGCTGACATTGGCATAATCGCCTTGGAGTAGGGTCGGGAGAGATGAGGTTATTGAGCGTTTGGCATCTCGGAATCTTGGAGTTGAGATAGAGATATACTCGACTACATTCACGAGATGGCGGATACTGCCTCGAGAGAGAGGATATCGTGAAGTAAGATCACCTCGCCATTGACAAATTGTAAATACATTGAATAATAATATCTTGAAAAATAATCCATTGAAGAGAAGTGTGAGGGGAGATAACCACCCAGGCTTCATCTGAAATTCATTAGAATCCAATAGTTTAGTCAATTTCATATACTTAAATTCTTGCCTAGAATCATCTTATTCGGATACTATCTAAAAGCGAACCTTTGTAGTCAATACACGTCACGTGGTTCGATATCAGGTACCACCCAATCTGTATATTACTTGGGGTGGCAGCGTGCATGCGCGCATAGGCATGCATTTTACACCACTTAGCGTTTCGGCTGTCAGTTTTGGCGTAGTTCTTGCAGTGAGCAGTTTAAATTAATATAGAAGAATTAAACAAATAGATATTACTCTGAAATTTTCTTTACTTTTGTTTTGTTATCTTTACAAGTGCGGTAATTTGGTTTTTTGTTGGTTCATGTGTTATTGCGATGTAGGTTTCGAGTAAGTACATGCGACATCAATCAGGCTAACCCGACACATTTGATCCCAGAACGAGGAAAGACACGCCTGGTGTAGGAAACGAGAGAGAGCGGAACATAGAAATCGATAGTCATGGAAAGCCTTGAAGAAACGAAGATCTTGGCATTGAGCAATTGCTGAACCACGAAGTAGAAATGGGAATCACGGAAGGAATCGGCAGGGCCATTTGCTTACAACTGATGATCCTTTCATGCTATTAGATGAGTTCGTATTACCCTTGTTGACCAGACGGTATCGGGCGACCACTATTCAAGCGAAAATTTGGTGAAGTCGATCCGCAGTCTGGATGCTTGAGAATATCTTATTCCATGGGCACCCAGCGAGAACGAACATGCATTTGGTAACTTCCTCGAAGTTTGCGATACTATCGAAGTACAAACGGAGTTGCGAAGCTCTCGAGGTTGCGGTTATTCCACTTTCACTTGGAGATAGAGCGACAGTTAACGATCGGCCCAGCCGAGATTCAATCAGCACATGGAATGACTTAGTCACGAAATTTCGACTAAATTCTTCGGCAGCCGAAAATTGCCTGACTTGTGCAAGAGATCAACGCAGACGGTGAGGAGAACTGGCGAAAGCATAGAGCGAATTTCATGAATTATTACGGAAGTGCCCACCACTTGAAGCGACGAGATGGATGCAAGTGCATACATAATGGTTTGTCGGCTAAAACGATGATTGATCTTGTTGGAGGAGCAGCAATGAAGAAAACCCGCAGTTGACTTGCTGAAATCTTAGAATCTTTGCGACTGACATAATCAATGGCACAGAAGAAGTTCACACGTAAACCGCGATTGGGTGTTTGAATAATGGTGCCTTGTCCCCGGTGGAATCATGTGGCCTGGTGACTAAGCGGTAAATAGGCGACGAGGCGACAAAATGCCATGCGGACACTGTGGGAGTTGTGTGAATGTGGAGGGACGGCCTGGTATACGAGAATGTCGGTCGGGAAACCCTCGTAGAAGCGAAGCCCGATGCGTGTCGGGTTGTCGAGAATCAATCACGGCCCAGCGGGAGGCGAAGTATGGAAAGCAGGTTATCGAATCCAAAACGGGCGAGGTAGGCGTAATAATCGAGAACCGAGAATGTCGAACAATCAAAGGGTATGGATGGCGGAATAATCGAGCAAATATGCCATCGAATCGAAATAGTGAAGACGGTAGTGAAAAAAAGTTGGATTTAGAACAAGCTTCCTTGCACGAGATGTTAACTTCCCTCCACTTTCATGAATGAGACTAAGGCCCGACATCGCGTCGCGATACAGGACCAGTTAATCCAATGATACGGTGAGAAGTTTGGAGAACCTGAAATGGGCTGATAGCGGGATTTGCGACAGGAAAGACAGCGGGTTCCTTCTTAGAGCAATTGGATAAACCCGAAGAGATGGGAATGAGCATGTTAAAAGCAGTCATCTTTGAGAAATTAGGAAAGAATTGGAAATCTGATTACAACGATCGTAAAACGATTGCAGGGGCTGAGGAAGGTCATTGACCAGCAAAAAGATGATGGAGATAAAAGAACAGCCCCCAGGAGAAACAAATTCATCGAGAACTCCATCAAGAAGGTCAAAGATACTCAGCTTCCTTTATCCATGCTGTCTCAAGAAGCATAAACCTGGATGCAATTCACGAAATCATGGATGTGTTCAAAAAGCCGTATATCAATATCCCATCGGTCATGCCCTAGAGCAGATCTGCTTATGTAAAATACCGAAAGCCAACACCTCATTCCCATAAAGAGAAGATTAGCGATTCTCAAAACAAAGTGAACTTAATCACAGGAATGCAAGCACATCCTTCTGTGAGGAAGCCGCCACATAAGCTCAAGGACTCCAGCAAGCCACTATCCCCTGCACAATTGGAAATGCCATTTTCTAAAAGAGAGCGCTATGTGACTGGGGTGCCAAAGATTAATCTTATGCCCTTATCCATTTTCAAGCCGCTTGGGATTAGGGAGAAGCCCATCTGACTACGCCACTTTAGCCATGCATGTATCTTGAAGCATCCAGAGGGATAATAGAAGATGTCTTAGTTAAGGCCGATGTTTATCTTCCAAAGATATTTCGTCGTTTCTGGATACGGGAGGGAAGATAAAGAAATACCAATAATCTCAAAGATCATTTCGTAAAATTGGCAAATGATTGATGGCCAGAGGGGCTAACCGTAAAAACGAGGTGAGTACAAGAAGAGGAAGCAAAGTTCAACGCAGGTTTGAAGCAAAGAAGACACCCGCCACAGAGCGGATACTCTTGCTTCATGGTTTAACTGTCAGGCTTATGTCTGGAGCCAAAGTGGTCTCCACCCACCCTTTGAGATCAGCCCAGTGAATGAGTCTGGAACTTGAGCGGAAAAGGTAAGAATATGTCAGCCTAGATGGGCCTTTCTGACACAATAGGCTATGAAATATCAATCCAGCGAGGAGTTAAACGCCTATCCCATCGATCGAAAGCAACCACCAAGATGAACAAAACCCCACCTAGCCATCCAAGTGCGTATACCTGGGTAGAACTACACTCACCCTCGCGATCACTCATCTTGATCGACTAGGAGGAAGAGAAGTTATTGAGGGTCCTTCTGAGATCACAAACATGCACTGGATGAACTTCAAATGATCTCAAAGGACTGGCCCTTCATGTGCATGCATCAGATTTTATCAGAAGGTGGACATAAACCTTCAGTGGGAAGCGTTAGAGGAGGTTAAGAATCCATAATGAAGAGGCCGTCCTCAGAAAGAAGTTCTAAAATGGCTAGACACTGGGTGATTTATCCCATTTGTACATAGTTGTAATGGTGTTCACTGTAGTAACAAAAAGGAGGAACAAACCACATCGAATCCAAAACAACATCTTACCTCGCCTAGAACAAATGACGGTGGAGAATTTGCATTGATTATCTGTCAACAAGGCTAATTTTAAAACATCACTTTCCATTGTCGTTTAGGATCGATGCTGGGATCGACAGCTTTAAGCAGGAATATTATCGCTTGATGGATATTCCTGCCATAACCAAATTGCCATAGCTCTCAAGATCAGAGGAAGACAATATTCACCCGTCCTATGGTACATTCATTCCTAGAGGATGCCATTGATCAGGCAATGCACCGGTAATTTTCAAATGATGTATGATGGCATATATTCTCCGATACGGTGAGATAATTGAAATCTTCATGGACGATTTCAAAGAATGGAAATTCATTTGACAATTGTTTAGAAAACTTGAGAGCTGTACTGGCAAGATGTGAAGAGACCAACTTAGTACTTAATCAAAAAGTGCCATCTCATGGTACAAGAGGGTATTGTCTCGACATCTAAGATCTCAGCAAGAGGATGGGTAGATAGCATACATCGGGGCTGTTCGAGAAGTTACCTCCACCTCGCTTAGTGGATTCAAGTTTCTAGGCTACACTGGATTCTATAGGCGGTTCATCGTAAAGATTTTTCACATTGTAAAACCATTAAGTCTAACCTCATAGTCCAAGGGATCCCATTTGAGCAGCCCTTCTTCGATTCAAAGTATTTCAGCTACTCCTCACGTCAAGGATAAACGGCCTCGCTCCATTGTCAGGAAGGCACCAGATTGGTCCTTCCTCTGAACTCAGCGTGTGACTTGTGACTTCACAGAATGGGCAGCCTGGGGCAACGTAGGAAAATCTTCGTAATCTACCATGCTAGTAACCCTAAATGATGCCTCACAATTATCCCACTACAGAGAAAGAGTTGTCGGGCTAACAGTTTGCTTTTGATAAGTTTCAGCCATTTGATTACAACAAAGTCGCAGTACACTGATCATTCCTGCCATTAAGTACTTTATCAAGTAAAGATGCAAAACCCCGACACCATAGTCCTTCCTCGCAAGAATTCATATAGAAATTAAAGACAAGAGGCGACTGGAAAACGAGTGGCGTGACCATCTTCACGCACTGGAAGGGCTTAGGGATGATGTCTGGTGAATGATGAATTTCCAGACGAGAAACTCTTGGTTATTGTGACAAGAGGCGCTCGGGTTCAGATTTTGTGAATTTATTCGTGGCTGAAGTAGCCCCTCCGACTTAATCCATCATGGTAAAGAGGTTTCTTCAGATATCTTAAAACACTACTTATTGAGGAGCTAATTCTTGCAGACACTGCACTGACAAATACAAGGAGATGTGTGCCGAAGATGAAATGCAAAGAGACTTAAACCATTGTCACACTCTTACCGTGTGGTGGCACTTCTGGGTGGCTGAGAACAGCAATCTAAGGTGCTTCTTAATCGGGTTTTTATCGCTTACCTTATTTAAAGATGTCATCAATTCCTCGCCCACTTGGTGATAAAATGTCACTTAACTGGGAACATCTCTAGAAAGGACGAGCCACCCATGCATCCCATTTTCGAAGTAGAATTCGTTTGATTTGGTGGGGGATACTTCCCCATGGGACCATTTCCCGCATCAAGCACACTTGTACATTCGACGGCAAAAAGAACTATGTCTCAAAGTGGGTAGAAGCACTTCTACACGCGATCAATGATGCCAAGGTTGTGGCTCCACCCCGCGCACAATATATTCTCACGCTGGAACTCTAGCCTTGGACTGGCGTATAATGGTACCCATTTCTCGCAATAAGGTAATTGATAAGTGCCTTTGGTAAAAGTATGGGGTACGTCATCGTACATCCTTGCATACCACCCACAACAACGGATACAGAGGTATCAAATCGAGAAACATTCTCGAAGACAAGCTTAGCACCTGGCAGAAAGATTGGTCTAAAAGATTTGACGACGACCGGGCATACCGTACAAAGATTTAAACTCCTTTGGGCAAGGTCACCGCTCGTAATTGGTTTATGGTAGCCGTGGTCATCTCCAAAAGAGAATTTCAGATGATCGAGTTTGATGGCCACCCTCCGACGTTTAAACATGGATAATACATTACATGAAACGACTACTCCAACTCAAATAACTAGACGAATTCAAAACGGCTTATGAAATCTACCCAGATCTATAAGGAAAAGATCATTAAAGCCTGCAAATGATAAACACATCACCGTAGAAGGAAATCATGTTTGATAACAAGTTCTTCTCGATTCAATTCCCGCCTAAAGCTTTTCCAGTGGAAATTGAAGTCCACTAGTCCGGCCTTCACTATGACTAAGGTCTTTCATTACCTGCAAAGGTTACACATCCCGAGAAAGGCAAGCACATTTACAAAACACTAAATTCTAAACGATTGAAGCCAGACATGGAGGCAGTTTCCCATGAAGCTACAACCATTCCTTTGACAAATGTTTTATTGCATGTAAAGAGATCCACACATATGAGTCTGCCCTGAGTTATTATCACACTCACATCACGAGAAATAACGACATTAAATGATAATACTTGAGAGGCAAACCTATGTTTCTTAAACTTTTCCTTTCTTAGTCTTAATTTCTATTGTTTATTTTCAAAGAATATGTGGTTTCTAGCTTCTCCAGAATCTGTTTCTACTTGTTTGTTTAATTCCTTAACCTTGAATGCAAATCTAGTGGGGAGGACTGTTTGCTTCGTGGCATTCTAAGTCCATAAAGTCACAAGTACGAGTGGCGAGGGTTTTCCCGATCAAGACTACTAATGTGCACAAATGTATTACTGATCCAGTAGCTTCTAGCACGCCGGCGACGCATTCCCAACGCCGCCAGGTCAAATCAGATCCTTCTTTCGTCACGTCGCGACGCGGATTTCTAACGCCGCGACGTGGATTTCGGCGACTCGCTACGCGACGCGGCTCCCAACGCCGCCGACGCCAAATCATTGTATCCTTCCGTCACGCGACGTAATTCTTAACGCCGCGACGGATTTCATGATTTTCGTTACGCCGACGTATTCGCGACGCCGCACGTTATTAATTCTACCGCTACGCCGCCGACGGGAATTGTATCCTTCTGGCCACGCGACGCGACTTCGGCACCGCTGGCTACGGATTTCATGACTCATCACCGCCGAGACGCGGCTCCCGCACGCCGCGCGCTTGAGCGTTGTTAATCTCACTTTCTTCAGTCACGTCATGACGTCGCCTCGCACGCCGTCGCGGGACGTCAGCCTTCGCTTTGGGCTCTAAAATAGCATTTTGGCCTTCATCTCACACACTTACTACCTAAAACTCCTAGCCTTCCCGTGCACCCTCCGCCCTCACTAGACCCGCTCGAGCCCCTTTCGCACCGCCTGAGGCCCTACACCGCTCTTCGACTCACTGGCGGCGCGCTTACGAAGCCAATATCTCCATCCTGCCCTTCCAGTCATTGTGGCATTTTCACTCACCATGTCTGCTCCAGCTTGGGTGGTCCTTCTAGGGTACATTTGTTTCACGAGTAGTCTAGGGGTCAGGTGCCTGCATTTTGCCTCACATAATTAGCGATAGTATGTTTGAGCTCAAGAGAAATTAGCTTAGTTTCATTTCTTTGTAGTGCCTACTAGGGTGTTTGTGGCTCTTGTCAGGCCATGGCGTGCTTATCACCACTTACATTCGAACCCTCGCAGACTAATGTCCGCAAGAGGCAAAATTGATCGGCTAAGCGGAGTCGGCCAAGAGGGACCACCCCACTTACGATAGCATGCGTTTGTGAACTTAAGGCCAATAATTAGTTTCAAAATTCATTTGCAAAAACCGATCATTCATCAAGGAGAAGGGGTTTCACCACCCCGAAGGATTCCCTCCGCAAGACTACCGCGGCTAAGGGATGGCGTATTTTATGCCAAAATCCAATTTATCCGCGAGCTACTATGTGGGCGCGAGAGTTCTACGCCTCAATCCCCGGGCTCCCATGTCCTGAAGAAAGCCCCGTGGCGGGCGGCTGGTCGACTCCCAAGTGGAGTCGATCAATAGTTATTACGCCTCGAGCATGTCCTTCAGGCATTCACTCGGCCTCCATCGAAAATTCCTAACTACCCCGGATTATAGCGCGATTGACCAATGTGGCCTGTGGTGAGCCTGAAATCATTGTGCGGGCCATGCGGTCAATTTCAAGGCAAGTATTTGGCCTCTATTCCTGTCCGCACTCACTTCATCACGCACAAGGCTCTCATTCCACGACGAACGCAGTCAAGTGATCGCTTGGAAGAGGGCCGTGGTTTTAACTATGCCATCCTACGTGATATACCTTCGATGTCAAGGTGTTATCGAGGATGCCATCCTCCATAACCGGATGCAAGATGAACCTGTGTAATCTCTTCCTATCTTTACTCAGTAAACAGCCGGCGCCCTCGACGGTTAATGAGGCCCGCTCCACCCTATAGCGCCATGGCCGAAGTGACACACCCGTGTCCCGTGAACCCTGCGAAGGTTTATGATTCCGTCAGCGAGCTCCTGACGAGGATGAGCTACATGATTATCAGCCTGCTATGGCTTCCAGGCGATCCCTGGTGGAGACATTGGCCATCCTCATTCCACCCAGACCTCCCATCACCCCAGCACCGTGAGGCGTACCACCTACCCTCAACTCGATCCCGAGGACCCTGCTCCCACTTACGTAGCGCCCGACGTGGCTCCGGGATGAGACCTGGTGGAGCACCCCGGGAAATTCGTCCCGCATATGGAGGCGCGGCGCCGATATGCGACGGCCCGCCAATCAAAGCTTAATATCATTCTTCTCAAAGAGTTAGCTAGTCACAGTACAGATCGCCCACCATTCACCAAATTCTCCACTACCACTTACACCATAGTTGATCACTGTGGAGTCCCCTCTCACCCCTATTGTTTATTTCTCATGGGGATAACGGGATTTTAAGCTCTGGGGGGTGCAGGATCAGCAGTTCTTATTCTTGTCGGTTCACTTATTCGTCTTGTAGTTGCAGTGCCTTTGTCTTGTCTACATACTAGTCGTGTTTATCTTGCTCTCAGCTTTATGTGTTAGTTTCCTTTGCTCATGCCTTTGTGTTCTAATCATTTTATATGTAGTAGTTAAATGTGTAGGTAAATCGGTATGTGTGCTATGTTGAGAAAGTCGAGGATCATTTTTAATCGACCACTATTGACATGGATGATTTGAACTGATTATAATGTTGATACTCTGGGGAATTAGCTGAATAGAAAAGGATTAGTGAACTAACCCTGGTAGTCAAAGAAACTAGATCTCAAGAACCCATCACACCTGGAAGCACACTAAATGACCTTCGCAGCATGCAGCAGCGCAGACTAATTTTCTTTACTTATAGTTCAACAACCTCGAGATTCGAACTATTTGGGCCACGGGACACCCAAATCAAAAGAGGGATTGCCATCGAGTCCCAAATGTACAGAATAAAAATAAAATAAAAAAATAATAAAATAAAATAAAATAAAAAATACAAAAACAATAGAAAAGTGAAAAGAAAAGACAAATGACAAAAATAGGTATCCGTATTAAGAATAAGCTTAGATCATCCAATCTAACTCTTGCAATACCGAGGGCCCGCCAGTCAATTGCCCTTGCCAACCGGCCGAGACATTGACTCTAAACGTCGCTACATGGGATGTAAGATGGATCATTCACGCAACCTAGGGCCTTCTGAGCTCGTTGAGTGTCTCGTGAAGTTTGAAGGGAATTTAATGCCTCAGCTACTTTAACTAACCTGTGAGTCAACAATGATCCCCGCCATGCGAAACACTCCATTAAAAACTTCCTGTACTCAGTTCTTCCCACGATTTTAGGTAACGTAGAGGTAGTTTCGTGCATTTGGTCATGAATAAAATGGGTGCGTTCATCCCTTTCTAGTTGGGGCTTCTTCCAAAGAGGTGAGCCTGAGCCCGCTGTCTGTGGGGTGCTCGAACCTAGGCACACTGAGGTCATTCCATTATGGCACATAGGGCTTTGGGTGCACAATGAATATCAAGAGATTGGTGCAATGAAATACTTTGTACCTATTCTTAATCGAGCCTCCTAAGCCAAACATTCGTATGCATTTCAGAATCTCGAGCAAAATGTACAAAGAGCGGTAAAGCAAATTAAAATGATCCCCTTATTTCTAGTATAGCCACGGTCTGGGGTGGGCACTTCAAGAGGCCTGTGGCCTGCTTAGAGCCGCTTCCTTCGAGAAAAGAAACTAAGCCTGGGGGTGGGATGAGTGCCTAAAACACTCATTATACTCAAGCACGGTCTCTCATCTTTTCGATATTTGATAGTAACTATAGTTTTTGTGGCTGTGACCCCATTTGTGTCCGTCGATGCAGTGCATTTCTGGAGTTTAAAAAGAGCAAATTTTCTTGAAAGAAATTTTGAGTGCAATGGGGATCGTGAGCAAGGAAGGACCGTCACGCCGCGATCGCCCCCACCGGCCGCGACGCCCCCATCAGCGCGATGCCCTTAACGCTACGACGTCGGCCAATAATGCAGCCACCAAGTGGAAAATATCGCTGACACCAACGCCATACGCCCCAACGCCAAGCGCGACGCCACCAGATCCGAACCCTACTACGAAAGTAATGGTCGACTCGTAAATAGGAAGGAGGCGCATTTAACGGCTGCACGGAATTCCAGAGCAGAGTGACATGCTGCACTTCGAGGAAGTGCCCTGGATTCAGACTGCTTTCTAGCCTTTGATATTAGAAATTCATGTTTTTATTACTAAAATATCTCCTTGACTTTCACCTGTGCAAGATGTTCTAGATTTATTTCAGTGGCGCATTGAACCCGTCATGTCGATGGATTAAAGTTCAGATCTTTGTCATTCGCTTTATTTATCAAATTTGTTCAGATCCCGTCTATGTCCTGTAGTTTAGTTATATGGTGATGTCCGGCCAACATTGGCATAATCACTTGAGGTCGAGATTCGAGAGATTTATGCGTATCCGTGGATCTGCAGAGCAACTTCAAATAATTCGGCAAATGTGAGATATTCCGCATCCCGGGCGTGCATTCGGGGTTAGAACGCGCCAAGCACCTCGAATACCGAAGCCGAGATGTAGATATACCAACTCTATTCATCAGACAGGCTGATATACTCAGAGAGTGGTTATCCTGCAAGTAAGATCACCCCTCGCCATTGACAAATTGTAAAATACATTGAATCAATGATCCCTCAAGAAATAATCCATTGAAAGGACAGGGGAGATATAACCTTTCTAGGCTTCATACCGTAAATCTAATAGAATCATTAGTTTAGTCAAATTTCATATACTTCAAATTCTCGTATAGAATCATCATTCTTGGTCGTCGGGAGTACTATTTAAAAGGTAATCTTTGTGAAGCCATTACACTGTCTCGTGGATCATATCCAGAACTACTTCAGCATACTTTGGTATTATTTGGGCGACGCGGTACTGCGTACATTGGGCGTATTATCTTACACACACCGCGCTCGGCCTGTCATCTACATTGAGGTGCGTGATGCCCTAGTTTTCCACAAACATAGCAAGAGTCTTTCTTCTTGAAAGTATTAGGGTTAGCAATTTTGTGTGAAGGGACTCAAACTAAATTCTCTTCCTAACTCCGAGGATTCCTCCAAGATCACGGATTTGAGAAAGTACTTTTTAAAACCCTTTTAAAAGGAATATGGAGCTAACTCACTTATATGGCCATGTTTCCATTAAAACCTTTTTTATTAACATGGTGGAATTTATTTTTCTTTTAAACATTAAACCACTTTATAATGCATTAAACATTTCCTAAGTAGAAAAATCTCAAGCAGAAAGCTCTCATATTTTTCGACATTTCAAATTTACAACACCCGTAATAAAATAATTTTTATATCTCTAATAATGTTCACTACTCCACATCCAACTACGGACATCAAGTCCACTCACAAAATACCTAAATCAAATTTTAAAATCATTTTCTAAACACCATAGAAATATAAACAGATTTCCTTTATAATTGTCATTCTAGCCTGGATTGCACCCAACCTCCTCCTACGTACTTACCACATAGAGGATCAAAGCTCCGTAGTTCATTTCCTCAGAAACATATATACATTACAAAAACAAAACTCCGCATAAGTAGTTATTTACACAAAAAGGTCTATATGATTTTCAAAAAAGTGGTCACTGCGCGAGGCAAAAGTGTTTACCTTGCCCTGGAGGATGCCTAACCGCTCACGGCCTTTGCCCCTAAAAAAATTTTATAAAACATTTGGAAAGAGGGTGAGCTAAAGGAGCTCAGTGAGAGTACGGTTCATAGAAAAATAATGTTTCCAAATATAGTTCAAATAAAATGTGTAAAACAACTGTACAACATCTCATTTCCTCAATAAATACTTACTCACTTTCTTTCCTTTTAAACCACATATCCAATGTGTGGAACCTCGCCTCTACTATTAACCATCAAGTGGCCCATGAAAAAGCACCTCTTCCATGAAATGTGTCTTATTTATCACCAATGGCCCAAAAGGAACCCTCCTATAAATTGTGCTCTTCTTTAAATACCATTGCACTATAGAATAACAATCACATCGTGGTGCTGGTAACCTTTCTCACTTTTCACGTGCATGGTGATATGAATTCACTCTTCCATTCCCATAAAATCCCATCCCTTTCCCATGTACCAGCTGCTTTCTAAAGTAATTTTAGTCGACTTCCTTTAAACTTTATCTTTATAACATAAGGCAAACTATGGATTCAATCATAAACATTCTGGTATATATATATATATATATATATATATATATATATATATATATATATAAAGATATAGAAAAATGTTTATAGATTGAATCCATACATCTTTATGTATATATATATATATATATATATATATATATATATATATATATATATATATATATATATATATATATAAATATGTATCTATAAACATTTACTCATATTGAACCCATAAATCATGTTTAGAAAAACTATGGAAACCATAATCTCTTTCTTATATTTCAACACATAATTTTAAAGCCAAGAAAAACCACATTTCCTTTCTTTCACAAACATTTATAAATATAAATATAAAAACATATGGTTATTTGTATTATATATATATATATATATATATATATATATATATATATATTTCCATAAACTTTTATACTCTTTCTCACCTTTTAATTATTTCAAGCCATTTTTCCTCCTTTAAAATCCTTCCACTTTGTTTTTAATCACTCTCATCCTGCAAGTCACATTATCCATAAAACTGAATAACATTCATACCTTAAATAATATTCAATTGTCATTAACTATAATATACTTCTTTCTATTAAATTAGAAAGCAAACTCCTTAAGCATTTTCTTATTCAACTAAATCTCAACTTAACTAATTCATTTCTGAATTAAATCAAGGCTCATGATAAATATCATTATGTAAGCCTTAAATCAAGCTATTAGCATGTTTAAAGTGAAAAACCCATAATGCCTTTCAATTTTAAAGTAAATATTACATTTATACCTTAATCAATTCTTTTCACTTAAACTTAAATTATAATACATTCCATTAGGTATTTAATCACTTCCAAATTGATTAAAATCAATTGAAACTCAACTCTTTTCCACACTTTCCCCTAGGGTGGCCTAACCCATGTCACACATTCATCCTTATTTCTTCACTTTCTTCCATTCACTAATTACATTTAACACCATCCAATGTCATTTATTCAATTGAAATCTTAAATCAAACTAATGCATTCAATTAATCCTCTTCATCAAATTTACAACCCTTATAATCTCACTCTTTTGTTTTTAATTTCTTAGAAGAAATCAACATAGAATCATGTCAATTTAATAGTTAAAACCTTAATATAACTCTAATTGAAGGTTATCCATAAAACCCTCAATTCCTCATTACCTTAATAGTTTCTGTGTCTTGGTGTTGGTAACTTGAATTCATCAAATCTCTTGTTCAAATTCTAAGAAGATATGCCAAGAAATCTATTTGGTACCATCATATAAATAAATTTCTTCTTCTTATTAACCATCAAATTCACATAGACTAGTAAGTGATCCTCACCCTTTAAAACTTGCTTTGTCACTTAGGATTCGATCTAGGGCAATTTCATGGACATGATAAACACTTCCTGTTTAGAATTTTGAAATGGCATGAGAATTCATCGAAATCCCTTGGAAAGTGGCTGAGAAGGTCTCCCTTGTAATGACAGAATTTGCTTCCTTTTCTTACTTTGCCTTTCAAATTTATCTCCACCTATATATGCATAAATTCCAAAAGATCCAATATAATTTTTAACAGATACTTTTCATGCCTAATTTGCCTCCAATTGTCCTTAAATTAAATAACATGCCATTAGTTAGCATCCTTGAATTTAATTGATCCATATAACCAAAACCACTTTATGCTCCATAAAAATCCCACCAACTCAACCTTTAGTTAGACACTTAACTAAACTCATGGTTTGCTAACACAAATATCACTTTTAACCCTAGTTAACTTTAACTACCAAACTGTAACCAAAGTTAAGTTAATCATTGATAAATATCAAAGCAAGCTCATAGGTCCATTCTAATCAAGCATGGATCACTAAGCTTCTTTACATGGCAATTATTTTATTGGTTCTGCTTTTCTTACTTAAATTAGGCTTACTCCTTTAAAATGACTTTAAATGCCCCTCCTTGAAAATACCTTTATACCGATAAAACTCCGAAATATTCCATTTAATCATTCAATCATAAAATTGACCATGGATACTTAATTAAACTTATTTCCTATCAAGGAACATGCTTTTCAGAAAAAAATTTAAAGTTACAAGGAATATTTTTAAAAATATTTCCATAAAAGGGCATTTCGCCATAAATCGTCTAACGCTTCAAAACCCCTTAAACGACTCAGCTTTTAATTGCCAGTTCTTTAGACTCAATACATTATTCTAAATATTTTATTTTCGGGCCTGCTTTTTCAAAATTATTATTCATTTGACACTCAAGCTCATCAAATACATATCTTATCGAAAACTTAAATTTACTATCTATGAAAAATAAAGAAATCTGGTGGTCTTACATCGGGTTTGTTATTGTAATTCCTTGAGCCTTATGATTGTACATTTTAGGTTAGTTTAGGACCAAGTTTGTCTTTTGCTCTTTGCGATTTGTATCTTCGATGTTGATGTGAGTGATCAAATCAAACAGAGACAACTTCTTATGTTTGTGTTTTAATTGTTGCTTTTAGTCACATATAATCTTTGCTTCCTTGTAGGCACAATAGACATCAAATAGTTCATTAGACATTGTAAATTAAAACTTCTGTATGATGACAAATCTGTTTTGCGTGCCCAAGCCCCCAACGCACACTGGTGAGCCCAACAATACCGTCATGAAGGGGCGTAGGCGAGGCAAGGAGCACCAAACAATCAAAGTGTAGATGGTGTGTGGGCATTGCCAAGACAATAGGAGGGACCGTAACAAGAGAGAGGAATCTTTTTCCATGGCATAAAATTCCTAAGATTATTGTATATGTCATGGAATGATGGGATGCCAATAGATCAAAGGAGCAATGGTAGCTGAAGGAGATGTCGAAACTTGGTGCAACGGTCTATAGAGAAAAACATAAGTATAGTTGAGACGTGTTCAGAACACTGTCCTTAGGAATTTTATTCTCCAGGATTCAACAGCTCTTCATAATCAGCAAATGACTGAATTTATAGGAAAACAAAACATAACGGTTTGTTTGAATTTCAAAATTTGGCTGTTAGGAATTAAAGTTAGGATTAAATAAAATATGACTGAAAAAATTAATACTCGAACTCGTTTGAGATTTAAATGTACCAAAAACCAAGGTTTCAAGTGTACGCAAAACAAAAACAAAGATTTTGAGCAAAAAACTAATTTTGTTCCCTTATGATATCTGGTACTTAGGAATTATCGATTTTCACTCGAAATCATTTTTAGCCTATTTTTGTGCGCAAGTCACCCTTTCAAGTCTTATGCAAGCCCATAAAAGTATTTTAGTATATAACCTCAAAAAAATTTTAAAATTTTCTTATGTGGAACAAGGTCCTTTCTTTTTGACAAATCCCATCAAACAATGATACAAAGTCATCATTCATAAATCTACTACAGAGTCTACGATATAAATCTATAAGGTATGCCCTATATTAATGTTGAATATAAACATACCTAAATAAAGCTACGTGGCATTATATATAAGAACATCTAAGCAAATCCAGGATTATTATACTTTCTTCACGTAGAAGCTGGCTATGGCGGAAAAGGGATATTAACAGGAAGCTCAGAAACCGCAGGCGGTTCAGCCGGTAACAACAATGGCACGACGAAACGTCGTTTAGACCGAGAACGACACCGTTTTACTGAGAAAAGGGTGTGGAGGTCTGACGTGGGTTTGGTGAGCAAAGTTATCAAAACGATATTGTATCATCGTGCTACGTGATCCAGCTTCGGGATAAGATTCAGGCTATCCAAGTCTGAGAGTATAATTAAAATGAAAGTTCCTATATTTAAAAATCAAGTTTTTTTGTTCAAGATATAAATACAAAGATCCGAAATGTCTTAGGTTTTTAATAGTATTTTTCTCATTTTTAATTGTAATTGAGCTTCAAATACATGGATATAAAAATACATGCAAAAAGAGAAATAACGTTGAAATACTAAGCATTCGGCAATTCTCAAGTGTCACTCTTGGCCCCATACCGTCTTCTTTAAAATTAAAGATACAAAAATATTCTATTATATTTTTAAATATTCTATTTTTTTAAAATATTCTTATTTTTAAGGATATCTTATGTTTACAATTTAAAACATAAGAGTTTTGGTATAAAAATAATTTAAATTTTTATTTTAGAGATTTTAGGACATTAATTATTGCTTTGCCTTATTTCCTAAACTGTCGAAGTTAAGATTTGCGAGAAATTTGTTTTGAGAAGAAAGGGGTAGTTATGGATTTCGCTACTAAAGTCCTTATATGATTACTAATATTGTGTATGAGATTTCTACTACATTGAAAAGATAAAAGAATAAGTGCAAGTATTGACCGATACAAAGTCTTATGGGATGAAACTTCTCAAATTAATAGAATTATATATTTTTATCAACTCGTGAATTTTTTTTTTATTATCTATACAGAGATTTAAAAACTATTAAAAAAAAAAGATAAATGGAAAATATAGGGCGAAAGAGGAAAAAAAAGGAGGAAAATATTCATTCAATAGAAGAAAAAGGAAAATGAAAAAGAAAAAATGTGTCTGCGTGATGGATCTTTAACCCGGAATCCACTAACTCGAATTAACTCACAATACGTTTGGTGGTAGGGCCGCTTCTTAGTTTGCCAGTGACGGATCTAAGGCTTTGGAGGCATTTGCATCTTGAAAATTTGAGAAAAAATCGTTTTTAATGGGGTTGATCCAATGATCTACAGTTTAAAGATAAGTTTCTTAATCCTTGTATTATAATGCTCCCTTTAAAAAACTTTATGCCCCTTTTAACTTTATTTCCTGATCATCACCGTCCCTTGACCGGAATATATTTTAGCTATTAGCTTAAAATATAAATTAAAAAGCATAAAAATATGTCATAACAAATTTTTACTTTATATAAAATCAAATAATTTTTTTAAATATTTTTTAAACAATGTACATTTCTTTTTTATTATTGAAAATATAAAAAGTATTGTTTAAAGAATAGTTATTGATGATGCCTTTTTCAGCGGGCGGGGAGTACGGAGCGTGTTGGCGTGGATTGGGGCTGACTGGGGCTCTGTGGCAATTTGTTTGCGGTTTCCTTTATCGTCCGGGCTAGTAGGGTGCTGCAATCTTGGTCTCTGGGCTCTGGATCGTACTCTACTAACGAAATCAAGAAGAAGAGGGTCGGCGGGGCTTGGCCGAAAAGTGGCAGCCTCGATACTAAGTCGGTTTCTTTACGAGAGAAGAGGCCCATGATTTGTTTAGTATTGGCTTCTAGAGTGCGTGCCTTTCCGATGGGGTGGTCGTGTATTTATAGTAGATGCTGACCCGGTTGGATTGTGATTGGGACTCGCTCCCCATTGGTTGGGATTCTCTTGACTACCCATATCGGATTTGGTAGTTTGAAGAGCAGTTATACGGGATGATCCTTCCTTATTAGGCGGATCCGGCGTGATGATCTTTTATTATTTTCCTTTCATATTGATAAGATTTGATTGGATCGGTGGGATGACGTCTTATTGGGGTTGTCCTGTCCACTACGCGTCAGCCAGCTCTGATCGACGCTGAGCATGGACCTTCTAATTTGTCGAAGATGCATTTAGGCCTAGAGATTCGGGCCTTGGCTTTGGGCTGAGTGCTAGAGGGCCGAGGGGTATTGCATTGGATGCGCCGCTTCTTTGGGCTTGACGAGTGGGCCTTTGAATCCTTATTTTTCAACCCTATCAGTTGCCCCCCAGCCCTTGTGTACGGTGTACGTGGGCAAGGGCTGTATCGTTTCTTGCATCGGGTGCAGTTTCCACGTGTCTGCTGAGAAATTTAGGTTGGTCAAAGGCTTGGTGTGATCCTTATGTGATAATGATGACTCTTTGGTTTTTGCGCTCGTTTCTGCCCCTTTAGTTTCTTCCCGGTTCTTTCGTAGACCTAGTCTGTGCTTTGGTTCTCGGCTTCTTTCGCGTCTGCACTTCATGCCTTTCGAGGAGTTCCTTGTTTGACCTCTTGCCGTAGAGTCTACGGCCTTTTCAGATTGCTTCTTCGTCTTTTCCTTAGGTTGCTCGTCTCTCTCTACGGCCTTGCAGTTAGTACGGCCAGAGGCCAGGTTAAATTATTTGGATTTTTCCCCACTCTTTTCTTGTTTCTTTTGCTGTAGGACGAAGTCGCTCTTCTTCTTTAATGCTCGGTGATGGCTCTTTGGCTGTTCCCAATCACGCCTGGACTAGGGGTGCCTGGCCATCAGTGTGAGTTAATCAGCGGGACGCTCTGGGTGCTACTATTTGGATAAGGTAAGGGGATAATAAAACTAATCAAATATCCTAAGGGGTTGATTATCTCATATCTGCTGTCCGGCATGCTGTAAATGTGGGTCCACTAGCGAGGTCGGCCTGTATGGGGTTACCTTTGTTGAGCGTTATCGACCTCCCACTAGTGTCAGAATGGTCCTTGGCGTTTTGACCAGCTATGTGGTTTCGGTACGAAGATGGTGTGTTCTTTGAGGTCGCCTTTTGAGAATGGTCTTCGTTTTCCACGCATCCTTTTATAGGGGTGTCTTGCAACACTTCAGCGTCACATCCTTGCTCGCCTAACGGATGAGGTATTTTGGTGGGCTATTAGTCTTCTTTAGGGACCCAGAGGGCTTGAATGTCCACCAGCATCAGCATCTCCTCTATCTTTTTAACGAAAGGGGCTAGGAGCTTCCTTTATTTTTCGAGGCACCACTGGAGCTCCCTTTGGTGATCCTGCAGTCTCCCTTCTTCCCATAGGTCATGGAAGGGTCGGTATTTCTTTGTTAGCGGTCGCAACTGGGAATATGATCCTTCCGAAAAAAACGACACTCTGGGCGTTCCGGTGGCTTGGACCACCCATGATAATCTCCGTGAGTGTCCGCTCTGTTTTTTTTTTTAATGTAGTTGTGTGGGAAGTCGTTGAATATTTGATCTTGCATCGCTCATGCTTCTCGGGTGCCGGGTTGACCTCGTGGCCCGAGATAATGTTATGCGTGGCGTTGGTGAATGTCCGCTCAGTCATGTAATTGATAAGTCGGACCTTCCTGGCGCCGAATTTGAGTGCTCATTATAACGCCGAGTCTCGTTGCCTTCTTCTACCATGGAAATCTCTCCTATTGGGCTTTCAGCTTCTCCTACTAGGGGAGAAATTTTGGTTCAGTTGGGGGCGCTGTCTCGGAAGCCTCGGAGTGTGTGAAAACCAGGGCTCGTGAGAGAGATCGTCCGGTTTGGCCAGGGTTGAGTGAGGCGTCCCCAGAATTCTTTTGCTAGAAAAGCAGAGCGCGAGGGCGCGATGCGCTGTGTTTGAGGCCCACATCGTTCTGACTCGCCGCCTCCTTCTAGATACGTCGCGGAGCGGGTCTTTGAGGTGGAGGCAAACGGCCGTTGGCGGTTGTGCCTATCACTTGAAGTGCGGGAATCCATGTGAGAGTGCTAAGTCTCCTCCTCGAAAGGCGGAAAAGTTGAAGAGACAAAAACCGGGTTCAAGAGTTAGCGGACGAGGACTCTTTGCTTTCAACGCTGAACTCGGCTGACCTTGATCGTCACTTTAAGGATTCGATCTTGAGAGGTCGGGGCATTGCACAGTGATGAAGCCTTGACCTTATCCCTCAAGGGTTGCCTGTAAGTTCTGTATCTTGTCGCGTCTAATTCGTGCTGATCCCATGTTGGATCTTGCGTCTTGTTTGATGTCGCGGTAGCCATTCATTTGAAGGAGTCTGGCCAGAGGCCCAGCCTGTAGCATGTAAAATCGCACGCATTTATAAGGTGAGGCGGCCTCTTTCATACAGACGGGTGATTTGCAGGATGGGTGCGTGTGTGCGAGGAGATGGAGCGACCATCCGATCTAAAGCATATCGTCCGGCAGTGTCAGGAAGGCGGGCGTGGGAGATGAAGTTGAAGTGGCAGCGGCGACGAGCTTCAAAAGGATTCGGGAGTGAGCTCAGGTTGGCAAAAGATTTGATTGAAAGCCCAGAAGGCGGTACGCGAGGCGCGAATGGAGCTTGATGGTTAGGGGCGAGCTCATTACAACCGGAGGCGAGGATTGCGAGTCTCGAGAGGATTTGCGATCGCGGCTAATGGCGATCTGAATGATAAGATGTCTGGTTAGAGGCGACCCGTCGTGAGGCCTCCAGTGGCGTTCTTAGAGGTGGCTCGTCGCGAGGCCTCAGAAATTTGTGGTCGTGAACGTCCCGGATGAGGAGTGTCGCGGATTGCGTGGGGACCTTCATCGACCAAATGGCTTTGGTTGCTTTCGAGGGATGAAGTTATGGAAAATTGAGGATCAAGCTAGCTCGGTGGGCCTCGGGGTGGCTTGCTTTTCGATGAGAAGTGTTAAGTCTATTACGACTTGGACTTCGGCCCGATCTCCCAGTGACGAGGGGCGAGAAGGGTCCATCTCTGGCGGTGTCTTTGAGGGCACAGCACCCTGGCGGGATTCCACTCCCCTCTTCATCATACGCTCCTCCTTACGGCCTTTGATCTCCTGTGTTTGTCTTTGCTGTCAGCGACCGACTTTTACACTTTTTCCTTATATGTACTCCTGTTTCCTCTTATCGGGCTTGGGATCCGACCTATATATAGTCCTCCTTTTAATAAATATTCATTTTTTTTTTATGACTTGTGTTCTCATTGAAGTATTTCCGCTTTTCTTTATGAATTGTATAGCTGGATCGAGTGCACAGAGATGAAGCGATTAAACTTCGTCCAGTTGGTAGTTGATGCTTTGTGAGCTAATTTATATGGTGGACGATTCTTAGGAACATGTGCGCATAGAATGGTAAAGCTAAGTCGATATCGAAGTTGTTGGTCCTCATCATCTGATTTTCACGGTAGAAATGATTCTAGAACTGCGTGGCAAGATTAGACTCGTCCCGATCTGTGTGGCCGTCGTCATTGTGAATAAGTTGACTCTAGAGCTGCGTAGCTGTTAAAGCGAAGCTTCGTCAATGGTTTGCTGATTTCCGTCATCTGACTTTCACGGGCTGAATTGATTCCTGAAATTTAAAGTAGCGCTGTTAGTGAGCTCGTCAATCTGTTCTTGATATCCATAAGTGCGACTTAAATGAAATTGTGATTCTTAATTTGTATGGCTATTTGCAAATTAAGAGCTTCGTCAATGAGAATGCGATCTCAGTCGTCGACTTTGCTTGAGTCAAGCCCAGTTCCTTGGGTTGTATGACACAATGTGTAGTGGATGAGCTCGTCAGTGCAATTTGTTTGGCTCTCGAATCTATCACGAAGCAGTGGGTAAGGCTCATCCATATTTCTTTGGGAAGAGCTACGTCGATCTTATTGTTTGGCGGGAACTCGTCCATGTGAGCTAACTGGAAGAAACTCGTCGATCTGGCTGTTTGGTGGGGGCTCGTCCATGTGAAGCTATTTGGGAAGAGCTTCGTCGATCTTGACTGACGGTCGGCTCGTTAAGCGACGTGGCTGCGCTGAGTGGATCACCTGCGTCAGCGAGCTGCTTGGCTCCTGACGTGTGCTTGGTGGCAATGTGGCGGGTTGATTTCGTTTAGGCGTGGCTGTGTTGGGCGGATCTCGTCAAAATTGGTACATAGCTCGAGGCGTGGCCTTGGTGCAATGTAACTGAGTTGTCTGATTAGTTTCGGCGGCGTGGCATCTTGAGTGGATCACCTCGTCGAATTGAAGCGGCGTGGCTCGGCGGCCGTGTGTGGTGTAGCGTGGCTGGCGTCGACGTTTAGGCGGCGTGGCGTGCTAAGTGGATCACCTCGTCAAATTGAAGCGTGGCCGGCGTTGGCCTTGAGTGGCAATGTGTGGTGATCTAACTTCGTTTAAGCGTGACTTGTCTTCCGAGTGGATCACCTCGTCAAATTGAGATCATTAACTCGAGTATTGTGCTGGTAGCAATGTAACTGGTGATTTGTCTCGTTTAGGCGTGGCTATCTTTGAGTGGATCTGCTGTCAAATTGAGGCTGCGTGGCTCTAGCGGCCCAATGGCCTTGGTGGCAATGTAGCTGGTTGATCGACTCGTTGAAGCGGCGTGGCTGTGCTGAGTGGATCACCTCGTCGGAATTGAGCTACGTGGCTCATTTGTGTGTGAGCAGCATGTAGCCTGAGTTGATCTGACTCGTTTAGGCAGCGTGGCCTGTGTTGAGTGGATCACCTCGTCAAATTGAGTTGCGTGGCTCCGGGCGCTGTGGCCTTGGTGGCAATGTAGTCTGAGCTGATCGACTTCGTTTAAACTGACATGCTTTGTCTTTGAGAGTGGATCACCTCGTCAAATTGAGTTCTTTGTGGCTCAAGGCGTGTCTTGGTAGATGTAACTTTGGTGATCGACTCGTTTAGGCAGCGTGGCCTATGCTGAGTGGATCACCTCGTCAAATTGAGCTGCGTGGCTCCGGGCGCTGTGGCCTTGGTGGTTGAAGAGCTTGGTGTACTGAAACGCTTCGTGTTGCTGGTTAACTTTCAATTCTTGGGAAGAGGCGAGCGTCTTTAATGCGGGTTTATGGAGAATTTGGAACGGTTGTGCGAATTTTTGAGTGCTTTGGCCTTCTTATAAATGGTGATTAACATACGTATCTACGCTTTTGAGTGCGCACTTTTATGGTGGGTGAATGAAGTTCGCATGGGATGGATGTTCGAAACTCGACTATCTTTGTTGGGGTTCCTCTGAAAGCACGGATCGGCTTACGGATCTCTTACTTTTGTGGAGTTGTGTTTTCCCTAGTCTCCTTATGGGGTATGTTTATTCCCTAGCTTTCGAATTTGGGAATGCCCCGAAAGATGATTGCATCTGTACTACTCTCTGTTTTTATTCTTCTTCTTCCTCCTCTTTTCGTCCTCTCCTTTTCTCTTTTCTCCCTTCTCCTCCTTCTTTTTCATCTCTTCTCCTCCTTCTTTTTCATCTCTTTCCTTCCTTTCCCTTCATTATGTCTTTCTCCTTTGTCTCTTGCTTCCTTCTCACCTTTTTTTTTTTTGAGAGGCTGCTTGTCTTGTGTGCCTTCAAGATGTAGTAGATGATCTGGCCCAGTTGTTTCCGATTGTAATCAGATTGTAATAAAGAGAGACTTTCTTTTCATGTCATGAACCTTCTTATTATGCCTTTACGATTTTTCGTATATTTGACGTATGAGATGTGCGACAGCGTAATCAACAAATATATTCGCCATCTAATAATTAACAAGATTTATATTATAAGCAGACACTTATTGGTAAACGCTTAGGTGTTCGCATTCCATGTATCTTTGCAAGATTTTTCCCTCTTCACATTTTTGGAGTTCATAATTGCACAGTTTTGACAACTTCGGGATATGATGTGGGACCTTCCCGAGTTAGGGCCTAGTTTTCCATCTTGTTTGGATTTCCTCGGCGGCGGGAGCTTCTTTAAGACTAAGTGTAGGCATGTAGCTCTGGGCAGCTTTTATTATAGTACCTTGTTGTTTTCCTTTTGATGCTCCTCCCAGTCGCCTTTGAACCTCCTCGCTTTCATCTAGGAGTTCTAAGTTTAGACGAAGAACCTCGTCATTATGCTCCTCGGCTGCTAACTTCGATCTGGGACTTTGACATTCCCTGCCTCCACGGGGCTCTTGCCTCGGTGCCAAAGGCTAGGGCAAGCGGGGTTTCCCCCGATTCAATAGTGACTTGTGTTGTCTGTGGGGCCCATAGTACCTCGAGGGGTATTACGCGATTTCCCTTAAAGGTCTTCCAGCAGTGTGAGGCGGCTTTAAGGGTTACGATAGTGACTTGACTGTCCATTTGATTCTTAGGTGTCTTGGGGGCGAGTAATAATTTTAATTAGAGCTCGGCACAAAAATCTCACAATTTAAGCGTTGTCGAACTGTTTTGGTTGTCGATGCGGGGCTCTTGGGATGCGAACTGCGTATGATGGCTCACCCAGCGCGAAATTACGTATCTTTTGCTCTGTAATTATGGCTAAGGCTGACCCCTGCCCGCGGTGGTAATCCATTGCTGGCGATTATGAATTTGCACTGACCTTTACCAATGGGTAGGGGTCCCAATATGTCCAAACCCCATTGTTGGAAAGGCCGAGGACATGTGATCGGATGTTAAGGAGAAGCTCGGCGGGAGCGTGAGATCTTGGCGTGCTCTGGCGGATCTGCATTCTTGACTAGGTCAGTTGCGTCCTTGAGTATGGTTGGCGTTAGTATCCACGCCTTAAGACTTTCACGCTAATGCAGAGCTCAGATATGATTCCGCATATACCCTGGGTCAATACCTCTCTCGAAGCCGTACTTGGTGTCCTCTCATGATGCATTTAAGGAAGGGTGTGAAAAATCTGCTTGTAGAGCTTCCTTTATGATTAGTGAACTGGTGACCTCGCCTTATTTTGGTTGCTTCTTTCGGAGGTCGATGCAGTGAGCTTATCCTGTGCTATAATTCCAAATGGGAGTCCATCGGCTCGCCGCAGACTCACAAGGTGATGCCATGCTATGGGATCGATAGAGGTTTAGCAGTATTGATAGGCGTCGACTGTGAGATCTTCACAATGGCTGGCTAACTTCGCCAAGGCGTCTGCTCAGGAATTCTCTGCTCTGGGGACATGTTTGACCTGAACCAACACAAATTTCTTTAATAAATCGCGAACCTTTTGGAGGTATAAGATCATCCTTTCACTTTTGGCCTCGTAGGTGTCTTCTATTTGTCTGACCACGGTTAGAGTCCTTTGTAGACCTCGTGATGGAAGCCTCTAATGAATGGCGAGGTTGAGGCTGTATAATGACCTCATACCGACTTAAGTTGTTAGATGTTTGGAATCCAAATATGAGTGCATACTCAATATCTATTCCTTCTGGGGAGGTTAGGATAAGACCCGCTCCGCTCCACTTTGTGTTGGCTCCATCTGAGGATTTCCAAGTGGAGGAGTCGATCGCCAACAGGCATCCCTGGCGAGTTCAGTGATAAACTCCATGTGAAGTAGGCAAAGACCTGCCCTTTTATTGCGGTTTTTGGCACGTGTCGATATCAGAACTCGCTCATTTCATGGCCAGCTTCATTAGTCTGGGAGGTCTACGGTTTATATAATGCCTTGTTGGGTACTACATTTGGGACTTCTATAGTATGAGCTTGAAATACGAGGGCGGGCTTAGTGCGTCACTAAGAGCCATAATTAATTTTTCCATTCTTGGGTACCTCTCCTCTGCTCCTCTTAGAGATCGGTTGCAGTAATAAAAGCAGATCTTGAACTTCGCTCTTTATCTCGACGGAACTGACCTTTGGTTGAAGTCGAATGCGAATTTGAAGAGTATGAGAGTGAGAGCTCCTTGACAGGGGCTTACTAGAATAGGGGGAACTCAAATGTCTTCAATCTTAGAGAATGATTCTTCGCACTTTGGGTCCCGGGTGAAAGGCTTTCTTCGAACTGGAAGAAAGGCTGGCATTTATCACTTGCCACGAATCTGGCAGAAGCAAGGCTGTGATCCTTCACAGTCGATTCATTTGGACCTCCTTTATTCCCGATGGTGATGGCATGTCGAGCAACGCTTTATTTTGTCTGGAGTTTGCCTCGATTTATGGTTGACTATGAAACCCGAAGTACTGTGACACGCCGAAGGCTGGTAATTTGAGTTCGGTTTCATATTGTAACTCCTTAGGATCTGGAACGCCTCGGAGAGATGATCGATGTGGAGATCGACTGTGGTGGATTTTACCGACGTAACCGTCTACATATATACCTCCATGGTCGCTATCACATACGGAACATCAGGTTTACTAACCTGCGGTACAGGTCGCTCCTGGGTTCTTGAGTCAAACGGCGTGCAGATAATAATAGGTTCCTGTCTTTGTAATGAGCGAGGTCTTTTCTTAGTCATCGGGTCCCGTGCGATCTGGTTATATGAAAAATGCATCCATAAAGCGAAGTTCGTGGCCGCGGTGGCGTCCATGATGAGTCGATTCTTGCGAAAGAGGCGTCCTTCGAGGCATGCTGTTTATGTCGATGGTCGTCTGAGTCGCCACTTGCCGTTGCTTTTGAGTCTGACATTGCCCGACCACTCGGGATATTCTACCTCTCACGATCGCTCACAGCGGAGGAGCTTGCGATCTTCGTTGATGGCTTTTGCCTTTAAAGTGCAGAAGCTCTGGCTTTTGCTTGGCCGGTTTGAAGGATGGGTTGGTGTTCGATCATGAGTGATTCTTGTAGGGTCGATTCACTCCCATGTCTACCCTGCTGTGCGAAAACGTCTCTATTAAATCTTAAAGCGGTGAGGAGGCTTTTGAGGTCTTCCGTAGTTTGGAGCCGATGTAGAGATGTTAAGTCGTCACCCGGCCCGATACGGTTCTAGTTCCTGCGAGGGCTGGTCGGGTGAGCACCTCGTCGGCGCATGTCAAGCGTGCACATTCACGTTGTCGGCCCGCTCTTTGTTTCATGCGGTACGTAACAGCATTCCTGGCCACTTGCGTGATCTCCTCGGACCATCCACACTCCGTGTATGGTTGAGATTATCATGTGATACGCTGAGGGATGGCTTTTATTGCGTGAGAGATGCACTAGCAACATGTTATAAAGTGTGGGCGTACGATAAGGAACCTTCTTTGCATTGTCGATCGCGTAAGGGGCCGCCCGGGGGTGAGCACCAGTTGAATCGAGCCCAATGGTAATACCTTTTTCTCCCAAAAACCCCCGCAGATGTGTGTTGACGGGTTCTAGCTTTTCTCTCCCGATACCCATTTGTCGAAGGTGGCGAAAATGATGTCGGTGAACTCGATTATCAATTAAAACCCGATGAGCTGTTGTGTTGGCCACATTCGGCGAACTACCAATGGAGTGCGTCATGGGAATGGCGGCATCCCTCAGTCTGATCGGAAGCGTGATGGTATTAATCGAGTCAGCGGCGGTTTAGATCTTAATATTTCCCGAATTCTGGCGTCGATGCTGCGTAGGTGGGCGCCGGCCCGAACTTGATTCTCCTCCTCTGATCCTCAGAGATCACGTGGATTTCTCCGAGGGTTTACGGTCTTTGAGTCGTGATTTCTTGGCGGTGTTGATCACGGACCTTGTTCGGTCGGGCACAATTGCGGGCTTGATTGGGCTTAGTTCCACGGAGATATGAAAGCGTCGGAGGTATCCCGCGTTGTGATAAGTATTCTATTTCTACTCTTTTCGGTTGTATACAATTGTCAGGTGCGTGCGTAATCCACATGGAACTTCCTTGATATTTGGTGTTGTCCCTTGTGGCGGGATCGATTTCATCGAGTTGGCCATCTCGGGGCTTGCTCGTTCGTACTTCATCAGGGACACCGTGACGAAATTTGTTGGGGGTGACGGCGGGCGGGCGTCGTCGTCTTCCGGTGTGGTGGAGCGAGACCGGTCTCTGAGATTCCCATGCACAGGGGATCGTTCTTGATCTTTTCTTGGGATTTTTCTGGTGCGTCTTGTCTTTTGGGGCCGTCCTCGCCGTTTGTCTGTCAGTACTTCTCTCTTTACGAGATTGGAAGAGCTCTCCCTCTTGGATATGAGGGCTTCCTCGCCAGTTTATATATTTCTCTACTTTGTAGTACCTCGGCCATGCTTGCTTGGGGATTCCTTGAGATGAAGCATCAAATCCTTTTCTTTGCGCTCTAACCGCAATGAATCTTTGTGATGGCAAATTTTTCATACAGTACGTCTATCTTCGAGGACTCGGCGTTGAATCTTTGTGTATGACTTCGAGCTTTCAGCGAGCCTGCGACGGTGTTGTCGATGGTAACTCTCGACCGCAATGCGTCCTGGCTCCGATGAAGTGGGAGGCGAAGCGCGATGGATAGTTCTACGAATGAAGAGATTGATGAAGGGGATTCTATTAAGCCAAGCTAAAGTGGGCCTTTTAGTGTAGTGGCGAAGCCACCGCCGTCTGAGTCTTGATACCCATGCAACTCATTTGATTCTTGTAAGTATTGAGATGAATTGGCCCGGGATCTTTGGTTCCATCGAAAGTTTCCACTTATGGCATTCTAAATTTTGCAGGAAGCGGATAGCGTAACACCTCGACTGTGAAGGGTGATTCAGTTTGTTGTACCAAGGTATCCATAGTGTCCGGGGCGCGTCCCTTAACCACCTCCTTCACCGCGGTGAGCTCATTGAAAGCTCTAAACCTCTGCTCCCGTGATTGCTCTTAGTCCCAGGGTGGGGGATGATGTGGTTCTTCGTTCCCAGACATGTCCTCAGGGCATTGCCCGTTTTCTTCCTCATGAGGGGGCTAGGTAGCGGTCCATGCCGCCATTTGGTTGGACTCTGCCAGCCGTCACTAGGGAATCACGTGAAGCGTGTCGTCGCCGTGGGGGGAATGTTATGACCTTCTGTGTCTGTCGTGTCTCAGTGGATCTTTGTGCGGTAAGTTGTTAACTCTTACATCGGGCGTTGGTTGGCGAAGTGCTTCCACTTACGTTCGTATTGGCTGCATTGCTTCTCTTTTGTCCCGGGAGGCCCTGCATCCGCGTGCACAGTGGATTACGCATCCTTGGTGGATTAGGCGTTGCTCACCGCGTGTTGGTCGATACCATCGATGGCGAAAGTCAGTTATATTTATAAAGCTGTCGTTCCATGACGGCGCCAATGATGATGCCTTTTTCATAGGCCCCGGGCGGAGCGTGTTGGGCGTCGTTGGGACGGCTACGGGGCTGTGACGAAATTTGGCTGAGGTTGGCTATCGTCCGGTGAAGTAGGGCGCTGCAATCTTGGTCTGAGCTCTGGATCGATACTCCTCTGCAAAATCAAGAAAGAATGGGTCGTGAGGGGCTTGGCGTAAGTTCACTCGACATGGCCCCGGACAATGTGCATTCCCGAAATTTCAAGATTATCGACCGTATGAAGTTGAGAGAAATGGGAAGGTTCCATTCGATCCGCGACAACAGCGGAGAGTGCATGAAATAGGCTTGACCCGATGATCGAATGGGGTGTTGATGAAGTTAAGGCGGTGGTGACTTTAAGTGGCAAGAAGCGAGACCCGGCGGTCCGGCTCTGGTGATCGCTCCGCGATGGCGATCCACCCTGAAGAACGGCCGGCAAGCGGGGAAAGGTGAAGATCGGTGTACCCTCAGATTTCCACGGGCTCGAAAAAGAAAAGTTCAACAGCGACGAAATCTTGAAGTTTTGGCAGAGTGAAAGTTAATATTCCTCTCCTTGACATGATCGAACAGGAGTCCCCACTACCTTGAAAGTTCTTGAAGGACCTATGCATGGTAAAAAGGAGTCTCGATGTAAACAAAAAGGCGCTTTTTGGTCGAGCAAGTGAGTGCTATCGTGAGTGCAAGACTCGATTGAAATATAAAGACCGGGATGTCCAACTGATCTCGGTGATATTGGAAGACATCGGTGTGGAGAAAGCAGCGTAGACTTAGGAGCTAGTGTAAACCTTACACTTGCCATTCCATGTACAAGCAATTAGGTTTGGGGGAACTGAAACCCACTTCCATCACATTGTCACTAGCTGATAGGTCTATTAAAATACCGAAGGGGACCATTGAGGATGTATTAATACAAGTGGACAGATTTTATTACCCAGTGGATTTCGTCGTACTTGACACAGAGCCGGTTGCAGTGGGAGCCAATCATGTGCCCATCATATTGGGGAGGCCATTCCTGGCTACTTCGAATGCCATAATAAATTGCCGGAATGGGGTTATGCAACTCACATTTGGGAATATGACCTTAGAACTCAATATTTTCATCTGAGTAAAGACATATGCACGAGAGGAAGATAGGCGTGAAGAAGTACGTATGATGAAGTACATTCTTGAAGAAGCGGTAACAGCGACAAGTGCAAGATGTGTATTAACTTGAGTTATCGAGTGCCTTGAAGAACAGGAACCTCGTGCATGAGCTTAGTATGAGTGATGCGGAGGAGAAAAATAGAAATCCTACCTCTGATAGCGGTGTGAACGGGAACCTCAACGATTGGAGCTCGAAGCTCCCCCTCCCGATAAGTTGAAGTATGCCATTTACGGGAAGAAAATGAAAAGCTGATAATCGATCGTGATTTCATCACTGCTGACCACTGCACAAGAGCATAACCTGCGGCACCTTCTTAAAAGGAACAAGCAAGCATTGGGGTGGAAAATTTCTGATTTAAAAGGCATAAACCCAACAATCTGCACCCATCACATTTACCTAGAAGAGGAGTCTAAGGGCGTGGCGACACGACGGAGGTTGAACCCACCCTCGGGAGTAGTTCACGTGTTGAGGTCACAAATTGCTCAATGGTATCATTTACCCGTTTAAACGACACTTGGGTGACTATTTCAGGTGGTGCTAAGTCGGGGTAACCGTGTAAAAAAATGAAAAGGAGTGAAGGTGTCTACACCAGACTCCTCTGGGTTGGAGAGTGTGCATAGATTATAGGAGGCTTAATGAAGTAACGCGAAAAGATCACTTCCCGTTGTCGTTCATCGTCGACTCCTTGAAAGAGTTCACGGACACCCGTTCTATTGCTTTTGGATGGGTATTGGGGTATTTCGAATAGGGTACTTGAAGATGGAAAGAACCACTTTCACTTGTCCATTTGGTACATATGCTTATAGGAGGATGCCTTTGGTCTTTGCAACGCCCGACCACTTTCGGAGATGTATGTAGCATGTGTTCAGCGATATGATTGGGCGCATAATGGAAGGTATACATGGATGACATCGCGTATATGGAAGCGATTTTGAAGAAATGTCTGACTAATCTGGAATATCCTGCTTGAAGGTGCGATGAGAAGAACACAGTGCTCAGCCCAGGGTATCATTTATGGTTAACGAGAATTGTACTGGGCATTTATTTCAAGCGGGGGGATAGAAGTTGATGCATGAGTGAACTTATTTCCAAGCTTGAGTCTGACGAATGACCAACAGTTAGGCAATTCCTTGGTCATCAGACTTCTATAGAAGATTCATTAAAGACTTCTCGGGTGCTAAACCTGTCTGAAACTCTGAAAGATGCCAAATTTTTTTGGGAGAAAGAATGCCGGGGAGAGCTTTTGAAGAGGCGAAGTCCCATTTGACTGCGCGATAGTCTGAGCACCTAGCGCGGTTGACTTTTGAAGTGATGTGTGATCACGAGTGATCTTGTATCGGAGCGTGCGGCCAAAGAGAAGATGGGAAACCTCATGTGTAGTCTATTATGCGTCAAAACCTTAAATGAAGCACAAAGGAATTACACTTTGCTACGAAGGAAATTGTTGGCGGTGGTGTATGCTTTTATAGACAAATTTCGAGCATACTTGGTTGGGTACGATATAGTCATTTTACGGACCATTCGGCTGATATCTCTAACCAAGCAAAATAAAAGCAGAAGCTCATCAATGGGTTCTTGCCCGAGTTTAACTTGCAAATTAAAGACGAGAAGGGTAGAGAATGTAGTAGCGAGATCATCTTTCAAGGTTATGACCACGACACTCATAGCCCACCCATAAATGATGAATTTCACGAAAAGAATCACGATGCGACTAGAAAAGCTCACGGTATGCTCCACATAGCCAATTTCACCATACGAGAAATCAGCCAGTGGAAACGGGATAAAAGTATTTCTTTGCGAAGATCCATTCTTTTTATTGGGAAGAGCCCTTCTTATTCAAATACTGTGCAGATCAGATAATCAGGAAGTGTGTGCATGAGGAGGAACGATGGGAATTACGACCTTGCGAAGTGCTGTGGTGGTCACTTTGCTTCCCAAGAGCGACGTAAGAAGGTCTTTGTGATGCAGTTCTATCTTGGCCTTCCTTATTTGAAGCACACCGGATCTTGCGTGTGTGATAGGTGCCGGAGCTGAGTTGTCGCCGTCATATATGATGCCTGAACCCAATTTTAGTGGTTGAGCTATTTGATGTTTGGGACGTTCATCAGGACCTTTCACACCTCTTATGGTCATGCATACATTTTGGTGGGAGTGGTATGTGTCCGAGTGGGTTAAGCAATCCTATAAAACCAATGACCATAGAGTGGTACTCAAATTCTTAGAATGACATCTTTTAGGTTCGAGGTGCCAAAAGCCATTGGCAGCGATGGAGGTTCATTTACGCAGCAAACCTTTTGAAAACCTCATGGCTAAATATGGTGTAAAAACCGCAGTGGCCACCCACACCATCCTCAACAAGTGGCGAAGTGGAACTTCTTTATGAGAAGATTAAGACCATTCGATGAAGGTGGTAAATAACCTTGAAAAGCTAGTCCCATCAAGCGCTTGATTCATTTGTGGGCCCTACGGAATGACTTTCAAGACAATCCTTGGAATATCCTGCTCGGTTAGTCTATGGTAAGTCACCTTCGGTGGAGATCGAATATAAGGCATGGTGGGCAATGTGGTATGGATCTAAGCAAGGCGGAGTCGGGTCCTGCGTTCTCAATGAGTTGGAAGAAATAAATGATGCCTACGCCAGATCGAAGGTGCAAGGAAAGATCAAAAAATGGCATGACGGATGATAGCTGAAGAATTCCGACAGGGGACGAGTCCTCTGTATGACTCAAACTCCATCTATTTAGGGCAAGCTCAGAGTCGCGATGGACGGGTCCATTCTCGTGTTCAGCGGCGTACCCCAATGGTTCAGTGGACCTACTCAATCGAATGGTGATAGGGTGATCAAAGTCGATAGACGAAGAGGTGAAGCCACATGTTGTGCGGCCAGGTTGTCGAGGAGGAAATTCTCTGCCCGGACCCTCCACGAGTCCCTACGGTCCCACACACGTCCCAAGTGTGTTTCTTTGCCCAGTTCCGGCCAGCATTCTCATTATTTAGTTTTCGATTAAATTTCCTTTTGTTTGAAATTTGTAGTACTTGTCCGAGTTTGACATTTGATTTCCTTGTGTTAGGTTGGGTGACACAATGATGAATGCCCGCTTCTCTCCGGCCGTCATGCTTGAGGTGTCTGAGTCCGATCCATTAGTTTTGCATTCATGCTAAACGATTGAAAGTAATTTTCATATTGCGATTCAGTTTCCCTTTGGTTATCTGAGATCTACCATTCTGACTTCATTCTTCACAGCTTTTTAAAATACTTTTGTGTCTTTATTTGGTGTGTCTGCTTTTCTTTCAATTGAATGATTGAATTTCTTTTAGTGAACAATTGAATTGCCTTTAATTGGAGAATTGAAACCTATTGTTACCTTAATGCTAGGACAATTCCATGCATGGTCGAGTTTTTGGTCCATTGAAGTTTTAGGCGTTTTCATCTTGAACATTCCCCACTTTGAGCTAATTCACACACTTGCACAGGATTGTACCCAGTAGGGCGTGATTATACCTCCTTTCACTTTGAAAGCAGAGGCCTTAGGCTTGTTGTGACCCATAATAGGTTAGTTTTACCTGTATGAAGGCGATGTAGTCTTCAAAAAGGAAAAGAAAAATCAAAGAAAAAGAAAAAAAGAAAAATAAAAATAAAAGCGTGAACACATGAAACCGAATACGGTCAGGGTATATGGAGAAAGCCTTTGGAAGCCCGATGCCACAAATCTTAGTTGGTTGGGTCATCGACTTTGTGTTCGTTATGGGTGGATAGGTAGAGTTTAGCGTGTTGTAGGTGCTTTCGATTCGAAGTCATTCGGTCAGGGGTGAAACACCAACGAGTTTGTGGTGCAGTGATCCTTTTGGCTTGATGCAAACCTTAATTGGTTGGGAGTCATCGGTGAACCCCGTTACGGACTTTGGTGAAGTCGAGTTTTTAACGTACACCTACAATGTGACCAAATAAAGAAATAAGAGAGTAGCTAATCCTATTTAGGTTGTTCAGCAGTTTAAGGTCATGGCAGTAGCTAGGTTGGGGGGAGGGAATAATTTTGCAATTTATTGGCTCAATCTGGTTACATTAGGAATCATTAGATTTTGGTGGAAATTCAGGTTGATTTCCTTGGATCCGATGTTGACCTAAAACTTGTTCTTATATGGTTTCTGTTCTCTCATGTCGGTTTTCTAACAGGGTGTAAATTGTTCATTTTAAAGGTAATGTTTATCTGTACATACACTTTTTTGAACCATATATATACTTTTGTAAGATCGACGCCATCCCATTTTGTTTTAGCATTGCTAAGGGACTAGCAACGTGTCGGTTGAAGTGTGATTAGTGCCCCAGTGCTATTACGAGCCAAATCAGATAGGTTTTGAGTGCTTTTTGCTTGGTAATCATGTCGGTCGCGATTGATGTGTGCAGTCCGCAGTTTCATGATGCCATTTCGAGCTGTTTTTATTCGAGGTGATTTGCGAGGTCTTTGAGTACCTCGGTCATTTAGTTCAAGTCGACGTGAAATGCGTGCGAATGCGAGGAATCACGATGTTTTGACCATCAAAAATGAAGGATTTTGAAGTGGTTTTGAAGTGCATAGATCTGGGTGAGATGCGGTGAGCAAAGCCGGGCGATCGGGATTTCGCTATGATTGCGGGGAATTTGGGATTGCGAAAATTTACGCAATCATAGCGAAATTTACGCAATCCTAGTGCGAAATTGAAATTTTGGCTAGGCTAGCGATTTCGCTAGTAAATCTCTTGTACTGACGAAAATTTGTAATTCATTTATCTCACAATAATTTCAGTGAGAATTCAGCATTGATAGCGAAATTTCTCAATTTAAGCTATCTCTAATAAACTCTCTAGGCTAGCGAGGCCGCTAGATAAGCGAAATTTATTATCTTATGAAATCCCCACATTATGACGAAATTGCCACAGCTGATTTTTGTATATTTGATCCTAAACGACCACGCGTTTGATGTATTACCATTTAGCCTTATGTAATCTCATATTTTAGGTATTTTAAAGGTAGTTTCACACTTTGGGTTGTACTATATAAACCCCCACGAACTTGTAACGAGGCAACTTTGAGCTGACTTTTCGTTTTATAAAGTTTCCCGACTTTCATTGGGTTTCATTTGCTCTTCTCTCTCTTCTTTCTTTCATTTTTCATTTGCCCGAGACACACCCTACTCCAGGGATGACTCAGGGATGCTTAACTAAGCCTCATAACCTTATGAAGGAGGTTGCTAGCTTGGTTTGGGACTCACGCAGGTTGTCCTCTTGTTTTAAATGATACAGGTACTGCATTTATGGTTCCATACCTTCCAAACTAGGGTTTAATGCCATTTAATGTTGTTAATTGATACTTGCCATGCTTTAGGATTCGGTGCATACTTAATGCTAGATGCCTTGATATCCTTTAGATGCCATTCTGAGCCATATTGAAATGAGGTTGAGTGCTAGGTTTTTAAATTGAATGGGACTTTGAATGCATAATACTTGTCTTGACTCAAATAGGAGTGGTTATAGGGTTAGGTTTTATAGCTAAACAAAGATCCGGTTTTGGCTTTGACTATATGTCATTTGCCACCAATGCGAAACAACTTAGGGACAACGTAATACCCCCCATGTTATCAAGCTAGTGATGAGCCTTGAGGTTACCATTTCACACTTCACTTTAAGCCATTCACGGTTAGTCGGTGAACAAACAACCTCCCCTTGTTTTTTAACCAAGTCAGAAAATCCAAACTAAACCTCACCAATTTTCAAACACTAAAATACCACCCGTCATTAGGTAGGATGAAAACCCATCCGTGTTCGACCACGTAGACCCTTTATCTTTGCGGTAGCTTGACTACGACGTGGGAGAACAGGAAAACAAATTTTTGTTGATGGCTCACCTACTTAGTGGCATGAGTCGGTCATTCCCTTTTTGTTCTTCCCAAAGTTGTAGCCAACATCGCACTTTCACCCAATTCCATCACAAGCCTCTCTTCTTCTTGAACACACATGGTCATTAATTCATTGATTGACCAGTTGTCCTTATGTGTATTATATGAGATCTTAAAAGGCCCGTATTGATAAGGAAAAATGTTCAAAATAAAGTGAACTAGGAAGGATTCCGACATATCTATCCCGAGTTTCTTAAGTTGAGTCGCGATGTCCCTCATCTGCATGATGTACTCACGCACACCCCTAACGGTTGTGATACGAATGAAAGAGAACTTCATTATTAGGGTAAAGCTTTGTTTGAAGTGACGAATTGTTTGCCAATGGCTTTTAACAAATCTTGGACCTTATCATATTGCTCAATAGAACCCCTAATACCAGTAGTGATTTTTGTCTTGTGAACATTGCTGTGGCGTGACTTGGCTGCGATTGTCGGCGGGGTGTCATTTTCCGATTTACTATAAACTTATAAACTTTAAGCTTGTTCATTCATGTATAATGTTAAACATTTAACTTGTACTATATTCTGCCTTAGTAGTTACAAATATATACAAACTCCATATATGGAAGTGTTCAACATTTACAATAGTTACATTGTTCTGAAAAACAAAACATATCTGCGAAATAGACCAGGTCTTTAGTGGGCACCTAGTAGTGTGTTGGCCTTGGTTGCTGATGTGGAGTGTTCGGACTTCTCGTTTCAGCTTCTCTTGTACCTACACGGATAAAACACTCGTGCTAAGCTTATAGCTTAGTGGGAATTAATGCATATGGATGACCTCTAATAAGGGTCATCACACTTCTATATACATGCATACACATCTAACATATATCATATCATTTAAACATGCTTATACAGATTTCATATTTACTTATCATACCATGTTTCATTTCTTATCTGTGAAACCCTGAGAAAAAATCTAATTTTCTTAAAAAGGGTAAAATGGTAATTTCGGTCAAAATCAGGAATTTTTCTAGATCTTGGATGATAAAGAGGACTTCAGTTGAGATGGAGTCACAAAATCTAGCTACGTCAAATTCGTCGAATTAGGACAATCGAGATTTGCTGCGTTTTTATTCCGAAGACAAATGGCGTAGTGCGGGACACTTGACACATTTTGGTGGCTCACAATGTGCTTAGCGTGTCGGAGTGCGAGAATTGGTGACTTGAGCTCAAGTGTGGGGCCCATGGGTGACATGTGGCATCTCCTAATTGGAGGAAAATCCAAAGTTGGTGGATTAAGTGGATAAGGAATCCTACCAACCAATAACAATTGGACATGTGGCAAAGAGAGGAACAAAAAGAGCTTTCTTCTCCATTTTGGGGCCCGAATCCAGCGGAGTGGAGGAGGAGAGCAGATTTTTGAAAATTGAGGGTTTTTAGAGAGAGAAAGTGCAACTTCTCTCTAGATTTCCCGGCTTTCAGACCATCGGTTTATGTTAGACCAAGAAGCAAAGTTATTCTACGCGGCAAGGGCTACGCATGGGCACTGGTTTTGTGGATTTTCGACAATTCCAAGAGGTAGGGGTCTTCTCCTACTCGGTTTTAAGAGCTTTGTTAATGATTTGGAGTGTTTGAGGCCGTAAATGGCCGTTTGGTCGATCCCAAAACTTGGGACTTAATTGTTGGAATTTTTAGGACCCCGTTTTGGGCAGTCCCAAGACTGATTACGGACTGTTATTGGTCCATGTGTTATAATTGATGCAATAAATTATGGTTTTGGTGTTTTTGGGCCGGAAATGGCCATGGATTTCGGTGCTAGGTGAGAGGGCTGCCCACGGACAGCCCACTGCTCAATTTGGGACTATTAAAAACAATCCCGGTTTGTTTGATTGGACAGAAAATGGTCCATGTGTGTTGTAAGCAAAATATTGCTTGAATTGTGTGAAAGAAATGTTAATGCATGGAATTTAATGTGTTAACATGAGGTCGAATTATATAAAATATAATTGTGTGAGAGCCATTGGAATTAAATTGGATTGTTGATTAGCTCAAGTGAGCTAATTTTGATGTTATTGATAAGAATAAATAACATGTGATCAATATGTGAATTGAATGACATGATGCATGTGAGTAAATTTATGTTAGTACATACATGATTTATATATTAACATGAATTGTTTGGAAATGGCATAATGAATTCCATATGCACCGGAGCACCCTAGAATGTTAGGTGTGAGTGCATGACATGAAAGAAAATGAAAGAAAAGAAAAATGGAAAATGGTTGTAGGAATTTCAAGGAGAATTTTAAAAATTGCCTCTGGAAGTGGTCCAATAGTTCATGCCGAAGAAGGTGACGTGAGCGTTTCGAAAAATGATCGTGATTCACCTCAAAGGGTAGTTTAATATATTTACCGAAACTCGGTATGAGGTTTTCAAGAACAAAAATCTTTTGTTTCGAAAACAATGTTTTTATCACAGTTGGCTTAGGCATGAGTAAGGGAGTCAGTGAGGACTCGAGAAGTGGGAAAGGGTGAGTCACATTCTCATCCATATCATGTAGACATTCAAGTAGGATCATGTATTTGCTTGAATGCGTTTATGTTGAATCATTGCATGTGCACTTAGATGGGGAGTAACCCATGTAGGAGATTATCACTACTGGGCATTGCTCACCCTGTCGAGGGATCATTATTTTAGGTACATGGAGTATTCGGGAAGACGGCTCTCATTAGAGGCCGCTTTTGAGCGGAGCATGCTGGCTTTGTGGATATGCTCAACATAGCATAATGGAAGGTACAAATCTGCTATATTCAGCATGGGAGTGGTATATATCGCTCTTGGAGCCGTACAGTGGTTGGATGTATTTGATGAGTATGATGTGGCTGATATGGCCATTTTGCTCATGTATGGGTCTCTTGGTATGTAATAGGTATTAAGTGGTTGTGAGGTTGTCGACGAACCCCGGGATCGGGCGTCACATTATCATTTACTTTGCTTCATGTTCTTGTCGCATTATACTTGTCGTCGCGCCAGCGTTGCTATGCCTACTCTTACCATATCATATCATTTCATATGTCATATTCAAAGTCATTTGTTTATGTTTCATGCACATAAACCTTAGAAGTGGATAAAGGAAAATTATAAGGGCTGAGGTGCTTTATGCAGCTTGATGATGCATGTAAAGGGCGAAGCGTATCATTGTACGAGCTGATGACCATCTATAAGAACTGAGAAGGCAGTAATGACAACGGTCCAGGCGATCGATATGTTACGGAGACTTATTTTTCCCTAATAGGCATGTCCATCTATCCCTCTACCGGAGTTCTAACTGATCCAATCCATGTGTATTTTATCTTATTACATATCTCATATTCTAGAATAATTATTGTCATCCAGGTAATCATATCACGATATTTACAATCATTTATTTGTATCTTTGCATTTTTTCATATCTCAGTATATGCATGAATAACTATGGTTAACATGTATGCTTATGAGCTATTTACTATCATTCCAATTTTATCAAGCTATATATTAATGGATTCTAGACTCAAAGGTCTTTCCATAGAGTCCAAGAACTTCCAAAACGAAGTTCGAACGAATAAATTATGATCGTCCGAAGTTTGAGGCTTCCCATGAACAATAGCTACGAGCAACACCAGCAGGGCCTACTATTTTTCATGATTTCTGGACCTAATATGAGTTCCAATATTATCAATCTATATATGAATGGATTCTGGACTCAAAGGGCTTTCCATATAGTCCGAGAACATCAAAACGAGTTCGAGCGAAGAAATTATGGTATGCAGAATTTGGAGGCTTCCCATGAACAATGACTCTGAAGCAACCCAGTAGGGCCCTCTTTGTTTTCATGATTTCTAGACTAATATAGTTTAATATTATCCAAACTATATAAGGATGGATTTTTAGACTCAAGGGTTTCTGTAGAGTCCCGAAGGCATCGAGAAGCGGAGTTTGGGCGAAGAAATTATGACGGTCAAGTGGGGCTTCCATGAGCATTATTTCTGAGCAGCAGCGGGGCCTACTTTTTTCGTAATTTCTAGACCTAATATGAGTTCCAATATTATCAAGCTATATATGAATGGATTCTAAACTCAAACGGATTTCCATAGAGTTCAAGAACATCTCAAACGAAGTTCGGATGAAGAAATTATGACCGTCCGAAATTGGAGGCTTCCCATGAATAGTGGCTACGAGCAACCAGCAGGGCCTACTGTTTTCGTGAATCTGAACCTAATATGAGTTCCAATATCATCAAGTTATATATGGATGGATTCTAGACTCAAATGGCTTTCCATAGAGTCCAAGAACATTCGAAACGGAGTTCGGACGAAGAAATTATGACCATCCGAAGTTGGAGAAATTTTGACAGCATCTCTGCTAAAACCCCAATATTTCCTTAATACAAATATTCCTCACTTGAGGATTACAATCAACCAACTCAAATCCAAAACATCACCAATATACTAAGTAGGGTTCTTTTAGACCCAAATTCATCAAAAATGGGTTTATAGTTTGATATTCCCATAAAAAACAGGCACCATCAAGTTCCATACACAAATTCCAAACATTCCATACTAAAATCCATAATTTTTCCATACAAAAACCTAGACTTCCATACCTTTCTTGGCTTTCTTCTCTTCTTCCTCTTCTTCTTCTCTTCTCCTCTCTTCTTCTCCCTCTCTCTACGTTTTGCTTTCCCCAAAAATGAGAGACCAAATGGTCTTCTCTCCTTTTGATCTAAATTTTCCTTTTATTTACACTTTAGTCCTCCATCTCTTCTCTATTCACAATTTAACTTAACAAAATCCTAATTTGGCATACAATCTTTTATTCTTATGTCATTTGGGTCCCTATTTGGCAATTTACCAATTTACCCTTACTTATCTTGTACAAATTCCGGGTTTCTCCATTTTCATGTTTGCATTTAAATTACGAAAAAATCAAATTATACCTACAAAATACCCTAAACATGTTATAAAAATGTTAGGCCATATTTTGGGGTATTACAACTCTCCTCTACTTAAAGAAATTTCGTCCTTGAAATTTTACCTGTAGTGAAAAGTTGCGAATACTGCACTTTCATAGTTGTTTCTGGCTCTCAAGTAGCTTCTTCCCTACCATGGTGTTGCCAGAGCACTTTCACTAATAGTACTTGCTTATTCCGCAACTATTTCACCTCTCAAGCCAAAATAGCTTTCGGCTCTTCATCATATGACAAATCTGCTTGTACTTGCACATCCTGCACTAGTAGTATGTGCGACTCATCAAAGCGGTATCTCCGAAGCATCGACACATGAAACACATTGTGTAATTTGGCCAATTCTGGAGGGAGTGTCAAACGATAAGCCACATGGCCAATTCGTTCCAAAACCTCATATGGCCCTATGAACCTCAGACTCAATTTTCCCTTTTTACCAAACCATATAATTTTCCTCCACGACAATACTTTCAGTAAAACCTTGTCTCCCACTTCTTACTCTATATCCTTTCTCTTCAAATTAGCATAAGACCTTTGTCTATCACTAGCAGCTTTTAACCTCTGCTGAATAATATGAACTTTTTCTTCTGTGTCTTTTACTAAATCAGGACTAATAATCTTATGCTCGTGCAACTCTATCCAACACATAGGAGTTCTACATCTTCTTCCATACAAAGCTTCATACGGGGCCATACGATACCCCTAGTAGATCAAGCTGTTGTATAGTCGAATTCCATGAATTAGAATGTGCCTATCGACTTCCCGAGAGAAAATCTAATACCCACGACCCTAAAGCATATCTTCCAACACCTGTATCACTCTTTTCGACTGTCCATCTGTTTGTTAATGGAATGCAGTGCTAAAATTCAGTCTCGTACCAAAAGCTAACTGTAATTCCTTCCAAAACCTTCACGTAAACCGTGGATTACGATTGGACACTATCGATAAGGGAATCCCATGCAATCTGACAATTTCACTCACATAAAGTTCCGTTAGAAGGTCCATGGAGTAGTCAAGTAGGACCGGTAGGAAGTGAGAAGACTTGATCAATCTGTCCACAATTACCCAAACTGCATCATGTTTCCTTTGGGTGAGGAAAACCGGATACGAAATCCATAATAATGTTATCACACTTGCGTGAAGAATTGGAAGAGTTGATAAAGCGGATGGTACTTGGTGTTTCAGCCTTTACTTGGCGACATACATTCGGAACCCGCAAATCGTACTCGAATGTCCTTTTCATCCCTCACTACCAGTAGTAATGTTTCATATCCTGATACATTTTATTACCTCTAGGGTGCGTAGGTGAAAGCGATATTAACTTTCATATAATATCTTCTTTCTGAAATCCATATCATTAAATTTTTATAATATACTCTTGTACAACAAACCTCCACTTTCATCTATGGCATAATCAGTCATGACTCCAGTATTGACTAACTGAACTATCTCTTGTAACTTGGTATCATTTTTCTGAGCATCTACTATTATTTGCTTTAAATTCGGTATACTCTCAATTGAGCCAACAAGGCTCCATCGAGTGCAAGTCTACAATCATAATCTTCCAAAGTCAAAGCAAAAATCATTTTCCTACTTAAGGCATCCGCCACTACATTTGTTTTTCCCGAGTGGTAGTCAATTATGCAGTCATAATCCTTAAACAATTCTAACCACCAACGTTTCCTTAAGTTCAAATCTTTTTGAGTTAGCAAATATTTCAAACTCTTATGATCAGTGAAAATTCTACATTTTTCTCCATATAAATAGTGTCACCAAATTTTCAAAGCGAACACTACAGCGGCTAACTCCAAATCATGTGTGGGATAGTTTTGCTAATGCGGTTTCAACTATCTGGAAGTATAAGCCACCACTTTCCCATTCTGCATCAATACGCATCCCAAACCTGTCCTCGAAGCATCACTGTACATAGTATACTCCTAAATGCAAGAATTTGAATCAACAGTGCTTCAACCGATTATTTCTTTTAACCTTTCAAAGTTGGATTGACACTTATCATCCCCTCCAAACTTCACCCCTTTCGGAGTAATCTTGTAAGTGAGGATACTATAGCTGAAATCCTTGTACAAATCTCAGATAATAACCAGCGAGCCGAGAAACTTCTCACACCGGTTACATTTAGGAGGTTCCAATTCATGGCCTTCGATTTCGGGTCCACTCTAATACCTTCAGCAGATACAATGTGACCTAGGAATGACACTTTCTTAAGCCAAAAATTACATTTACTTGACTTTGCAAATAACTGTTTCTCTCTCAGAATTTGCAATACTATCCTCAAATGGTGTTCATGTTCCTGTGCATCCTTAGAATACACTAGGATGTCATCAATAAATACCACCACAAATTGATCCAAATATGGGTGGAAAACCCTATTCATCAGGTCCACAAATGTCGTCGAAGCATTGGTCAACCCAAATGTGTACTAAAAACCATAATGGCCATCTTGGGTTTTGAAAGTACAGTTTCGGGACATCGACCTCTTTTAGCAGGAGTTGATAATATTTCGTCGCAAGTCTATCTTCAAAGACAAGCACTCCCTTCCAGTGATCAAATAAATCCTCTATTCTTGGCAGCGGATATAAATCTTAACTTTCACTTTGTTTATTTATTCATTAGTCAATGCACATCGAAGAGCATCTTTCTTCTTAACAGATAAAACCCGGCGCACCCAGTGAGACACCGGGTCAGATGAAACCCTTATCGATAGCTCTACGTAGTTGGTCTTGACTCTTTCGATTCGAGTTGGAGCCGTATGGTAGAGATTGCCCTCAAAAAATAGTCGTTCCTTGTACAACTTCAATAGAGAGATCCACTTCTCTTTCAGGTGGTACTCCCGGTAATTCCTCGGGAAATACATCAGGGAACTCCCTGATCATAGAAATATTTTCGAAATTCACTTGCTCTCTTTTGGAATCAAGGATCAAAACAAAAAAGGCTTCACAATCTTTTCTTAGAAAACGTCAGGCTTTCATAGCTGAAATAACTTTCGGTATTGGTTCAGATCAGATACCCTGTGTTGTTACTTCGAATAGGTCAGGACATTTAAGCAGGAATATTTTCTTATCACAATCAACTATGACCCTATGTTTGGATAACCAATCCATTCTAGACAATATACAAAACAAGGACATTCGCATTAGGCCAACACATTACTATGTAGGTACATCCTTAATCTAAGACTCTTCCAAAAACGCCTAAACCTAGGCTCTGATACCACTAACTTGTGACGCCCCCAACTCGGCACACGGTGTCAAGCGGGTGTCATTTTTTCGATTCTTATAAACTTATAAACTTTAAGCTTGTTCATTCATATAATGTTAAACATTTAACTTATCTTATGATACATGCTTGACCAGTTACAAAATATATACAAACTCATATATGGGAGTGTTCGGCATTTACAATAGTTATTGTTTACAAAAACAAAACATATACTAAAATAGACAGGTCTTTAGTGGGCTAGTAGTGTGTTGGCCTTGGTTGCGTGTGGAGTGTCAGGACTTCGTTTCTACTTCTCCCCATACCTACACGAATGATACACCGGTGCTAAGCTTATAGCTTAGTGGAAATTAATACATATGGATGACCTCCCAATAAGGGTCATCACACTTCTACTACATGCATGTCAACATATCATATCATTTAAACATGCTTATACATATTTTCATATTTACTTATTATACCATGTTTCATTTTCTTATCACATTTACACTTTTGCTTCATGTTCTTATCACATTATACTTGTCATCGCATAGCGTGCTATCCTTATTCTTATCATATCATATCATTTCATATGTCATATTCAAGTCATTTGTTTAATGTTTCATGCATGCATAAACCTTAGAAGTGGATAAATGAAACTATAAGGGCCCGAAGGCGCTATACTCAATGTACGAAACAGTGGTCTATAAGGGCCCAAAGGCCTTTATTATCATTATGCGAGACAATGACCATCTATAAGGAGCCCGAAGCGTGCTCATTATCAGAGACAATGACCATCTATAAGAAACCCGAAGCCCATATTAATGACCAACGGGGCAATTGATCGGTATGTTGCGAGACTATTTTTCCCTAATAGGCATGCCCATCTATCCACTCTACCGGGCTCTAGCGAGACAATCCATGTGTATTTTATCTTCGATTACATATCTCATATTCTTGAATAATTATTGTCATCCAGGTAATCATATACGTGTTCTGATCATTTATTGTATCTTTGCATTTTTTCATATCTCATTATATGCATGAATAACTATGGTTACCATGTATGCTTATGAGCTATTTACTATCATTCCAAATCATTAAGCTATATATGGATGGATTCTAGACTCAAATGGCTTTCCATAGAGTCCAAGAACTTCCAAAACGGAGTTTGGACGAAGAAATTATGACCGTCCGAAGTTGGAGGCTTCCCATGAACAGTGGCTACGAGCAACACCAGCAGGGCCTACTGTTTCATTATTTTTGGACCTAATATGAGTTCCAAAAATGAGAGACCAAATGGTCTTCTCTCCTTTTGATCTAAATTTTCCTTTTATTTACACTTTAGTCCTCCATCTCTTCTCTATTCACAATTTAACTTAACAAAATCCTAATTTGGCATACAATCTTTTATTCTTATGTCATTTGGGTCCCTATTTAACAATTTACCAATTTACCCTTGCTTATCTTGTACAAATTCCGGGTTTCTCCATTTTCATGTTTGCATTTAAATTACGAAAAATTCAAATTATACCTCCTGAAATACCCTAAACATGTTATAAAGCGGTGGCGTATTTTGGGGTGTGCAAGTCCACTGCTTGGGTTAGTGGATCTCTCCCATCGCTCAAATAGTGCAACTTCAGCAGGTGTGCTTTCTTCTGTCACTTCTGGTGGTTCTGATTTCCTTATGGCATAATCGATGTCCATATACCCTAAATGAAGAAGAATCCTTTCTTTCCATATTTTATAGTTGTCACCCCTAAGTTCTGGAATGTCTAGGTGCATATCAGTGTAACTAGTAGGTTAAGATACTATAAAGAGTCTAAAAGCTTATGTTAGATTTGAGGCTTATATCACTAATTGCATGTGTTACCAATGTAAAACACGCACTAAATTATATCTAATTTAATAAAGATTACATGTGGGCAAAATCTTTATTTAATTAGTTATCTTTAACTTTATGATAGAAATTTCAAATTATTTAATTTTGATGGGTGAACAGTAACCTAGGAAACGAATGAGTACATTGCATTTATATCGCGAAAGAGAATCGTATGAGTGGAGGGTCACAATGGTCCCTCTTAATAACCACTAGCTTTGAGGCTCTTATCACCCTTTTGTCAGGACTTTCCTAGGCATGTATAGTCCACACAAGTACCACTTAATATTTCAAGGTTCCAAAACCACTATATAGTTTGCATTTCTATCCTTAAAGATAAAACTACCAAATTATGTACCAATTCATAATTCCTGTGGGTAAATTATGAAAATAATCTAACAAACCATCCTATATAATTATATAAATATAACAAAATTTCCTGTGGGATAAATTTTATTATATTAAGTATAATTAATTACAAGTTTTGTCTCATTCTTTATGTGATCTTAACTTAATAAATAATTTTAATTAATTAAAGATGTTGTGGCTATTCCCTAACTAACCAAAATATTATTGATCACATGGACATTTTATAAGCATTTAGTTGTGCTTTCTAACTTAGGCACTAAACTTAAGTTTTATGTATAATATCAATTTTTTATTGAATAGCATAATTAAACCATCCTATTATGCTATAAAATTTGTATAATTAATCATAATCATCACACACAATTCAAGAAGGAGATATAAGTTATGAGGTAAATCATGCTCTTCCCTAATTTTGAAGGACTAGTAAAATTGCACATTGTGTGCATATGGTGTGCACGTTTATATAAAATTAATTATTTTATATAAGTGACATACATGTTAAAAACCATACAACTAAGAAGGAGATATAAGTTATGAGGTTAATCACACTCGTCCCTCATTTTGAAGGACTAGTAAAATTGCACATTGTGTGCATATGGTGTGCATGTGCTATATAAAATTAATTATTCTATATAAGTGACATACATGTTAAAAACTATACAACTAATATTATAGTTAAAAAAATATAACTTTAACGATAAAATATTTAAATTTTATCATATTTTTAAAATTAATATTATTTGTAAAATTGCACATGACATGCATATATCATTTCAAAGTCTCTCTAGACTAGATCAGAGTATAAGTTCAAGATTCAAGAGTTGATGAGTGTTCATAAGGATTAAGTGTTATTTTATGAAGAGATCATTCCTATGTATACATGAGTTTATGTGGAGAATTTATCATGTGGGTGTCTAAATGCTATTATTGAGGGAACGACAAGATCTCATTCTATCTTTCAATATTGGTCTCCCAATAGTGATTCATCTAATGTTGCCCATCAATAATCATTTAAAAAATCAGTTTTATGTTAATTTATTTTTAATATTTATAAAAATTGTTCAATTTGATTTACCCTTGCAATGAGTCACATGATTGTCAAAAGCCTTCTTTTCGATGTACTACCTAGTGCAGCATTTCAAAGTTGTCTCAACTTTCTCGTTCTCAACTTTCTTATTCTTGGCTTTCTTAGCCATCTTTAGTGAAAAAAACAATTTTTTTGATATTTAAAGCAAAAGTAGATATAAAAAAAACATAAATCATAAAAAACATAAAATCATAGTAAATAATTACGGTTTTAATTTAAAAAAATGTAAAACTATAGTTAGCCTTCTGATTATAACTTAAATATTTAAACCATAGTCTGACTCACAGTTTTAATAAAACACATTAGTTTGAGCTTCTTTTTTTTCCAAAAATGTATTAGATTGATATATTTTTTAAATGTATTATTTTGGCATAAAACTCCAATTTGACAACTTAGCTGGCCTATTATAAACTATGAAATAGCTTAGAAAATGATATCTTATTACTTTTTTTTTCTTCCACTTTTATAATTTTATAACCAAAAGTTTGAAAATGAAGATATAAAAAATATCTTAATATCTAAATTTTATTTAAGTTAGAAAGTTATTCTCATAAAGTGGTATTGAAAAAAATATATATTAATAAAAGTAACCACTTATTTGTAAATAATATAGTCTGGCATAGTTAGAGTGATCTCTAGGAATGGTAATGGGGCAGGTCTTTTCGAGTTCTTGCCCCGCCCCTAATAGGAAGGTTTTGGGATAATATATTAATAGGGTTTGGGATGGGTTTGGGATTAATTCTTAAAACCCGAATCGAGTTCGGGGTTGTACTAATCTGCCCCGCCCCTACCCCAAGTTTGAAATTACAAAATTACCCTCTACATGTAAATATTTCTTTTCACTCTTTCTTTAGGGTTTCCTTTCAAAGTGAGACACTCCCTCAATCAAGATTCAAGGTTCTATTCCATGCTCTAATCTAATTTCGATCTCCGACTTCATTGCCTACAAGGTCATCATCACCACATGTCTTGCCTAGGCCCTACTGGTCTTCTTTTGTGACGCCCCATTTCCCGGGGGTCCGTTGACTACCCGTCAACCCTCGGAATACTAGTGGATGTCGGATTACCCGACACCACTCATGAAAATCGAGTAGAGTCTCCTTTGTACGGGGAGCTCTACCCAAATACAACACTGTATATCTTTGTCCCGATATACCTGATGACCACGAGTCTCATATACAACTATCTCAGGAAGTAAAAATGACCTCTTGGGCCTGCATTATACTCTAGCATATATCTCAACTATCAATATAATCCATCACATGAGTAAAAGCGGCCACTTGGGCCCATAACCAATACTCATCAAACATCCCAGCTATATATCATAGTTACGAGTTAATGATCTACTCTTATCGACACATATATTAAAATGAAAAACGTTACAATACATGCAAAACCATCAAAGCCACATTAAAACTTTCTTCTATGACCTCTATGATGAACCGTCTCCCTGCATGCAGCTCCACGTACACAGCCAAAATAGTATCCACTCGACCAGGGTGAGCTAATGCTTTCGATGGTGGAATCACCACTAAGTGGGCTACTCTCGCTTTAAGTGCATGTCTGATGCTCGAAATAAACATACATTCAAGTAAATGCATGATCCTACTTGAATGTCTAACTGATCATCTAATATCCCGAGTCCTCCCAACTCCCTCACACCTACCTAAGCCACGTATGGGAACCTTAGTTTTATTTGTAGACTGACCCTCAGATATATATATCAATTGGGCCGACTCAGGCGTTGATATTATGTGTGAACTACCCTCGATGTATATCGATTGGGTCGGCGATGATTGATATTTTTATATGGACTACCCTCCGATCATTATTATTTTTAAGGCTGACCCTCGAAACCATTCTCTCGAGAGAATCACCTCATGCGCTCACTCATCATCAGGGTGCTGGTGCATATAGGAATACATAGTCACCCAGATTCCATTTTGATTCCGATAACACATGCAAATATATAATCATGCATATATTCACACTAATTTAAATCACACAAACATGTTATGCCAATTTCATATTTCCATACATGAAAATTAGCTTTCGCATGGGCTAATGATCAAACGGCGATTCAAATTGAATTACTCGACCAAAACCATTATTTCACAAAAATTATTTTGTGAACACTATTCTCGGGAATAGTGAAACCCTCGGTTACTATTCCCGGCGAATCACCAATCATAGGTTCACTTAGTGAACCCGAATTTCACGGCCATTCCAGGCTTTTTTCACATCAAAGCACACATTAACACATGATTGCACAACTATAATGAATTCAGCCCATTAGACGATCCTGAATTTATCCACATCGTTTCAAAAAATCAACACCTCGGTTCCAATTTGGAACCGATCAGAAAACAACCCTCACGGCCTCATTCAACTCAAACATTAACAAAGTACTTAAATAAAGAATAAAACCCAAGTAGGGAGAAACCCCTACCTCTTGGAGTTTGTCGAAAACTCTCAAAACCGGAGTCCACGCGTAGACCTCTCCGCGTAGAGGAGCTTTCCTTCTTGCTCTGAAGACTTTCGACGGTCGGATTGCCCGATATTCTAGAGAGAAGTTAGATGTTCTCTCACAAAACCTGCATTTTAAACTCAGCATCATTTTTCCCCCTTTCACATTTTGCTCCCCTTTTTGCATTTGAGAAGACAAACACTATTCATTGTTTGTCTTTTTCTAACTTAAACAATTCCAAAAATGACCTTTATGTCCTTCTTTTCCCAGTTTTGACACTCGGCACTATCTCGGCCGTCCATTTTCATCCTTTCTCTACTCATGCCACTTATGGCACATGATTACGTGTTATTTGTGACTTTTGTCACATCGAATATCGTTTTACGGCACCCGAAATGTGATGCCTCGAAAAACGTGCCAACTCCGACTATCTCGAATTCGACGAAATTCGACGTGCTAGCTAGATTTCACGAGACGATTCCAACGGTGAAATCCATTTCGTCATCCGAGATCCAGAGAATAAATTTCGGATTTTTAACCGAAATTACAATTTTGTAACTGAAATTACGATTCTGCCTTTTTTCCAAAAATTGGAATTTCTCGGATCTTACATCTTTGTTGTCGCTATTTCCGACGCTGTCAATATCGCCCTCTCTCCAGCGCCCTGCAGCGTAATTTCTCGATTTTTCACAATTTGATGATGTTTTATGGCTAGATCAGACGTTGTTATATCGTCGACTCGGCCAGTCAAATAAGATGTCAGTGATATTGTTCTTCTTCTTCTATGTTCTTTTTTTTGTAAAATGATAAATTATCATATTTAGGTTTTGATTGGCAATTTATGCATTGATTTCACATTGATTTTGATGTAATGTGAGTTTGAATCAGGGTTTGTCTCTTTTGAGTGAATTTTATGGGTGGGGGCACTGCTTAGGATCATGGTTTTGTTCAAATTGGTCTTTTTTTAGTTCAATTTGGTTTGCTTTTTTTATCAATTGGTCTAGTTATGTTGTTTAGGATCCGAGATTTGGAAATTCATGCAAATTAATGTAGGATTTCATTTAACCCCAATTGACTCTCATGCAAATTTTTGGTTTTTCTTCTATCTTAATGCCTTTCGCCTCAGCTCTTAATTCTACAAGAAGATTTTGTAAATTTGTGTGGATGTACTAATTATGGGTTGTGCTTCATTTTTGAGTCAATACAGGTAGGTGTTGATGTAGTATTTTGGTGTTCTGTGTTGTTGATTTCCTTGTTCCTTAACTCATAGTAGGGGTGTTCATAAATTGTAAAAAATCGTCCAAACCGAATCGAAACCCGCGGTTTTCAAAATTCATAGGTTTTGATTGGTTTGAAATTTTTGAAAAACCGACACATCAGTTCGGTTTACGGTTTAGGGGTGAAAACCGACATATACAGAAATACGACTGGCTTAGTTATTTAATATATATATTCGACAATCGTACATAGATAAGCAATATATATTCTATTCAACCTATGTTTCTCCATTAGAGCTGTTAACCAGCCCATATTTATATTCTATTCAATATTCAGCCCATCTTGCTTCATTAAACTTTTAAGCTCAGTTGCCTAGCCATATATATATATATATATATATATATCTTCTTTAAGTCTTAACCTAATTTTTTTTGTCATCTTCCTTGCATTCAGCTGCAAGCGTGATCCGTATTGAAATCAATCTTCATTGTCCCACTTATCTGCAAATCTCCTACAGTCCAACCATCTACATTCTTCTCTTAAACCCCCATTGTTCCCTGCATTTGTAATCTCGCCTCTTGTAAGTGAAACTTCTATGTTATTTTTTAAATTATGTTTTTTTTTCTTTGTTCTTGTGAATTTGTATTTGAACTAGGTAATGAAAGAACTCATCGCCTCTTGTGGGTCCTTAAATTCGATTTCCTAATTTATTTTAATTCCCATCTTTGTGGGTCGTGTAAACTCGTGTTGAAAAAAAAATTACATACAACATGCTACTCTTTTCAGTCTAGTTTGGAATTTATTGACTTTTTTCAGCGTCGAATTTATTGACTTTTTCCACATCTCACGAAATTCAAATTAAATCTATATAAGGAAAATAAAATTTTATTTTATTTTTTATATCATCTAAAAACTATTTTTTAAGGAGTTATTCTCGGAAGCTAAATGTGGATGTTACCTGATAGGGTTTGAAAAATGGGCTTGTAGGCTACGCTTGATCAAGACCCAGAAAAATTGTTTTGCACGCGCAATGCCCGGGCTCCTCGATGCAGGCCCTCGTCGAAGGCCCGAGGGGCCAGGTCCAAGAACGATCCTGAATGAATTAGGAAGCCCCCATATCTGCGAGATCGGATTGTATATCGCTCATCTGAAAATATAACCTCTAGCAATATATTATCCTGCCGATCTGACGAATCTTATCGATAAGGAAGGGAAAAATAATATCGGATCATGCGGGTTGGATGCATCCCGATAAGGAAGGAGTTATCTCAAGCAAACTGACTCCTTCTATATCACTGTACCAAATTCGTCTGGACTAAGTAGAAAAGACTGAAATAAAAATATCTGCGTCGATGGGAAGGACCCACAATCACCATCAGCCCCGGTTGAACATCTACATAAATAAGGACCACCCATCGGTGAAAGATACGCCGAGTTGAAGCGCAAAAACTCCTTTTTAACCGGTCTTTCTTTTCTCTAAGGAGGAAATGACAGGCATCGAGGCATTACGGGCACAACTCGCCCGACCTGTGACTCACATTCTTGCGAGAGAACGCGTCCGGGCCGCGATTCGGCACCCGACACCTGACCTGTCTCGACCGAGATAATTGAAAAAAAAAGGCATACCATCCCGTTTGTAACAACGAGAGTCGGTCTCGCGACCGCCGGCTCTCCGGTAGTTCTGACGAAAGAAAGGCGTCATCGGTTGGTGCGTGCATTGGGAAACGACAATTCCTTTATGAATATAAGCGGTTTCTCGATTCTTGATGGTATCGACAAGGAACCGGCGGAATGCGCCCGATTCGCCCAGGGATGCGGGATCCACCGGGCAATGCGGATAGCAGGTCCGCGGGATGATGGCAATGCAAACCAATACAAACGAAGTGGAAGCGCCGTCGTCGATCGGCGTCGATGGAAGAATTTGGAACAACTTACCCGGCGATTCTACGGCATCCGCAGGAGGAGCGGCGGACCCGGGGGCGCGACATTCCTCACACGGGCAACGCGACCGCGACGTGTCAGGGAGACGGCGGGCGAGAATCCAGGCCGATCCGGGAGGCCGCGGTTTGATCAGCCCCTGCGGAGGAGAGGAAAAGCAGCGATGCTTGAGGGGCGTGTCGCGAGCGAGTGCCACATCACCCTCGGCCCGGGAGCGGGAGCGGACATGGGACGAGAGGTTTCGGAGTCGCCCAACGGGGGCTCGGCCGTGTGAAGGAGGTGGTTAAGGGACGCGCCCGGACATGGATACCTTAGTACGATGCTTAGAATCTCCGCTTCCACTGACGGAGTCTTCCTTCCCAACCAGAAACGAAGATTCGAATGCCACAAATAGAAACATTCGATGGAGTCAAAGACCCAGTTGATCACCTCGATACCTTACAAAAATCGGATGGGTACGCATGGGTATCGGGACCGGTGCGTGGGACGCGTCGCCACTACGCTAAAGGACCGACCTTGGCTGGTTCAACGAGAATTCCGCCGTCGTCGTCGTTCAAGGAACTATCCATTGCGTTCGTCTCCCACTTCATCGGAGCCAGAACGTATAGAAAGCCGAGTTACCATCATTTGACCGCCGTCAAGCGGGGCTCGCGGGGAAAGCTGAAGTCGATCGTGCAAGAGTTCAATGGCGAGTCCACGAAAATAGACATACCCAGATGAGAAATTCGCCATCCACGGCATTCATTGCGGGATTAGGAAGTCTGTCGAAGGACTTGATGTTTTCCATCTCGAAGAACCATGAAGCAAGCATGGCGAGTACTATGGCAGAGAAATATATAAACGGCGAGGAGGCCCTCGTATCAAAGAAAGAGAGTTCTTGCCGTAAAGAAAAGTCACGACAGAATGGCTTGACGAGGCGGAGCCGGGAGGCAGGCGACGAAATCCCGAGGAAAGGCGTGAGCGATCCCTTAAAAGCTGGCGGGAACCTGAGGATCGTGCAGGTTTACATATTCGGACGGTTCGCGGCGTTACTGCGCCTCAGCGTTTCACCCCAGCGGCCTCGGTGTCGGGTCTTGCGTGAAATGCAAGCTGGCGGTTCTAAGATGGCCAGAGCCAGTTGAAATCGAGACCACGCCCGCGAGACAACACGAGTATTGCGAGTTCCACGGGGATTACGGGCATCGCCGCGGACAATTGTATACCTGGCGAAGAGAGATAGAATACTTAATACGGCGCGGATACCTCTGGCGTTTCATATCTCGGGAACCAAACGAATCGGACCGAGTCAGTCTTCCGAGTCGAACGAGCCCGACTACCCGGCAACAAGCGCCTCGGCGAAACAGCGATATCAGCAACCCCTCGAGGAAATCCATGTGATCTCGGGGGAGGTTCGCGGGGGAGGAGAATCTAGTTCGGCTCGAAGGCCCACTGCGTGGCATCGGATCAACGGGAATGGGAAATACAAGTCGTATCTGATTCTTGGCGACTTGACACACCACCATCACGTTCTCTGACTCAGATCTGGAGGGATGCCAGCATCCCCATGACGATCCATTGGTGGTTCACGCCCAATTTATGGCCAACACCCGCAGTTCACTTAGGGTTTAATTGATAGCAGAGTTCGGTACGACATCATATTCACATCGACCCAGCCGATAAAATGGGCATTGGGAGAAAAGCTAGATCCGGAGTCAACACACACATCTAGCGGGGGTTTTCGGGGAGAGAAAGTACTACCATTAGGCTCGATTCAAGGCGGGTGCCAACCACAGGAGGCCTTGCCGGCGGCAGCGGCGGCAAGGTTCCTTATAGTAGACCGCCCTGGTCGACATAACATGTTCTTTGGAAGCGACCATCCCCTCCGCGTATCACATGATAATCAAATTCCCAACCACACATGGTGTAGGAATGGTTCGAGGAGATCAGCGAGTGGCGGGGAATGCTGCGCCTCCATGAAACAAGGCGGAGTTGACAAGCGTGAATGTGACGAACTTGACATGCGACGAGATACTCACCGGCAGGAGCCCTCGGAGGAACTACGAGCCGGTATCGTTGGATGACGACGACATCTACGCTATATCGGCTCCAATTCTTGGGAGGCCTCAAAGCCTCCTCACTCGATTTTAAGACGGGAATAAATACATTTTCGCACGGAAACGGGGCGGACATAGGAAGGAGTCGATCCTACGATAATCACTCACGGATTGAACACCAACCCGTCCTTCAAACCGGTCGAACCAGCGAGCCCGGCAGGAAGGCGAAAGCCGTGGCGAGGAAATCGGCAAGCGCCGGCGGGAGCAATGTCCAGGAGGTAGAATATCAGTGGTTGGCTAATGTTGTCCTCGTCAAAAAGCAAATGCAGGTAAGCGACTACGTATCGACTTCAGCACGGCATAAACAAGGCATGCCGGGGTGGCTTTCCTTTACGAGGATCGACCTCATCGTGGACGCTACTGCGGGCCACGAACTTCTCAGTTTTATGGACGCATTTTCCGGCTACAATCAGATTAGTATGGACCCGGATGACCAGGAAAAGACCTCTTTCGTCACAGCTCAAGGAACTTATTGTTATCGTGTGATGTCGTTCGGGCTCAAACCTTGGGAGCAACCTACGGAGGTAATCGCGAATGTTCGGAAGCATATAGGCACGGTATGGAGGTATACGTAGGCGACATCTTTGGTAAAATCTACTATAGCCAATCTCCATCCCTCGCCCTCTTAGAAGCGTTCGGATCTAGGAACTACAACATGGCGAACCCGACCGTGCGCCTTCGGCGTGTCAGCCGGAAAATTCCTAGGCTTTATAGTCAATCACAGGGGAATTGAGGCAAATCCAGATAAAATAAAGGTTGTACTCGACATGCCGTCGCCATCAGGAATAAAGGAAGTCCAGAGACTGACAGGAAGGATTGCGGCCCTAAGCCGATTGTATCGGGGCAAAGCGGCGATTACTGACCCCTTCTTCAAAGTCTTGAAGAAGGCCTTCGATGGGATCTGGTGCGAAGCATTTAATGCATTAAAAAAGTATCGGGTTCTCCGCCCCATTCCTAATAGTAAGTTACGTAATCGGGAGAATCACTCCTCTCTTTATGCTTAGTTGTATCCGACTTCTCAGCCGGTAGGTATAAATCGGAAGACCGAAGCGAGTACAACACCGATCCTCTTGTGTAGTCGAGCTATGAGAGGAGCGGAAGAGAGGTACCCAAGGATGGAGAAATTAATACTAGCGCTGGTAACCACGGCTCGGAAGCTCCGTCCCTATTTCCAGGCTCATACCATAGAAGTCCCGACGGAATATCCGATGAAACAAGTGTTGCACAAACCAGAAGCCTCTGGGAGGCTGATGAAATGAGCCATAGAGCTAAGTGAGTTCGACGCGGTCTGGCCAGAAAACAGCCATAAAAGCACGGAGTCTGGCAGGCCGTCATGGGAATTCACTCCGACAGAACTTGCTCAGGCCACTCACGAAAAAAACGACCTCCCAATTTGGAAGCTCTCTGTAGATGGAGCCTCAAATGCACAAGGAAGCGGAGCGGGTCTAATTCTAACCTCACCAGAAAGAATAGACATTGAATATGCACTCAGATTTGGTTTCCATGCTTGAACAACGGCGGAGTATGGCGTGATAAGCGGTAACCTCCTTACATTCACTAGAGGTCAACCAGTTAGAAGTATACAGTGACTCCCAGCTAGTGGTCAGGCAAATAGAAGAAACCTACGAAGCCCGAAGAAGTGAAGCGATGATCACATACCTCAGGTCCGCGTCATCAAGAAATTTGTGTTGGTTCGGGTCAAACATGTCCCCAGAGCAGAGAATTCCCAAGCAGACGCCTTGGCAAAGTTAGCCACAACCTCACAAGAAGACCTCGGCGGAGTCGGCGCCGGGTGAATACACAGGCGGAACCCTGCATCGATCCTTATAGCATGGTTGCCCCAGATAGAGTCGTAAATTTGGATGGACCCCATTTGGGATTATATTAATAACGGAACCCTGCAGGGCGACCCGAAAGAGCGGCTAAGATAAAGTGAGGTAAGTCGGGGTTACCAATCACAAGGGAAGCCTCTACAGGCGAGATTCTTCACACCTTTCCTAAAATGCATCGCAGGAGAAGACACCGAGTACGTGCTAAGAGAGGTACACGAGGGTGTATGCGGGAACCATATCGGCGTTCGAGCATTAGCAGGGAAAGTTTTAAGGCAAGGATACTCTTGGCCAACCATACTCAAGGATCTGTGAAGGCCTAGTCAAGAGTCACGGGGATCTGCCGGGAGCACGCGAGATCTCCTCCCTAGTCAGGCCCGTAACATCGATCACGGAGTCCTTGGCACCCGACGGTGGGGTTTAGACATATTGGGGCCTCGGCCCGGTAACGAAAGTCGGTGCAAATTCATAATCGTCGCGATGGTTCTTCACAAAGTGGGGCGAAGCCCGAGCCTTTAGCCACAATTCACGGAGTAAAGATACGCAATTTCGTGTGGTGAGCCGTAGTATGCCGCTTTTGGCATTCGAGCCTTGGTATCAGAACTGATGGGCTTGGTTCGACCTTGGTAGAAATTCAGGGATTTCTATGCCGAGCTCGGGATTAAAAATTATTACTCGTCCCCAGCACATCCGCAGTCAAATGGACAGGCCGAAGTAACAATCAAAACCCTCAAGGCAGCCTTGAAGACCAAATTAGAAGATCTCAAAGGGAGTTGGGTAGAATACCTCCCCGAGGTACTATGGAAGCTACGGGGGACGACACGAAGTCGACGGCAGGAAACTCCATTTGCCCAGACTTTGGCACGAAAGCGGTAGCCCCTGTTGGTCGGGTCAAAATCTCGAGTCGAGTTAGCATCGGGCGTAATGGCGGGGCCCTTCGTTTAAGCAGAGCTGCAGATGAAGCATGACGGCTAAAGGCGTACGGAGGAGTATCAAAGGAAAACAGCGAGGTATTATAATCAAAAAGTCAACCCCATAAGCTACATGCCAGGCGACTTAGTCTTAAAAAGCTCACGCCGGCGGGAAGAACCGGCGCCGCAGGGAAAGCCCAAGCCCAAATGGGAAAGGCCCGTATCATATCCGAGTCGTCAGGCCAGAGCCTGATTATAGACCCAAAGCGAGAAGAGGAAAAATCTTGCGACATACGTGGAATGCGGGGGGAACATGCAAGCGTTTCTACCGGTAAGTGTCGGTTGTAATGTTAAATAATGCCTTATCGAATCTCACGTGATAGATGGAGCGTTCATTGGTCATTTGGTTAGACATCACCAAGCCGGTTCATATATGTAAGATACAGAAAAAGGCAAAATAAGAAAATGCACAGACATTAAAACAAAAGTGTCTCTTTATTTCAATTGAATTAGATTCAGTTACAATCAGTGGTGTCCTCGATTACATCTTGAGTAATATTGATACAGCGGTTCCCTCGAAATCGCGAAAAAAAAAAGAAAAAAAAAATAGAAGTGTGATAGAAAAGCGAAAAGAAAGGGACAAAGGAAAAGACATAATTAAAAGGCTGGAGAAAAGAAACGATAGGGAGAAAAGAAAGAAAGTGGAAAAGGAGAAGAAAGAAAATGAAGAGAAGGAAGAAAAGGAAGAAGGAGAAGGGAGAAAAGAGAGGAGTAGAAGGAGAAAGGAGAAAAGAAGAATAAAAAAGCGAGAGATAGCGGTCACGAGAGATGCCGCCCTCTCCCGGACGCATTCCTAACTAAACTAGGGAATAACATGACTCCCATGAAGGAGACTAGGGAAAAACACAACTCCACATGTGAAGACGGTAGCGGCTGAATCTTGAAGAATCTCACGTGAAGAAGATCAAACCGACTCTTCATCTCACGCAAGTTTCGGTTGTGTGCATCGAAAGCAAAATATACAGGAACAAATCTCGCAGCAGTAAACCGCAATTTATAAGAATTTGGCTTTCGGCTTCGTGCAATCGTTTCAAATTCTCCATGGGTTCGCATTAAAAGCGTTTCGCCTCTTTCGAGTCGAAAATTAACCCGGCCAATACGGGCGTTTATTTGTGTCAAACTCTTCAACAACCCTAGCACGGGATATGCGGCTGAGGAGCCAACAACGGCTCGGGCAAGAGTCGGTAGGCGAGACTGACCATCCACAGACCAGAAGCTCAGCGACCCCGTACGGGCTATGCGGCAAGGATTGAATCAATGCGGGCGGGTCGGCGCCGGGAGCCCGCAGTGCTCACTTTGGCCAGGCTCTGCCACGGGGCCCGGCGCCTCGGAGTTAGACCGACTGGGCTACATCGCCCTCGGCCTCGGCGCTCGGGCCCACGTTGCTCACTTTGACGAGCTCACCTGCTCGCGCGAGCCACAGCGCCTCGGGAGTCGGACCTCAGCTCAGGCTACATCGCCCACTCGGCCTCGGCGCCGAGACCCTTGGCTTGCTCCCGCTGGCGAGCTCACCTACTCGCGAGGCCGCAGTGCCTCGAGAGTCAAACCGACTCGGGGCTACATGTCGCCACTCGGCCTCGGCGCCCGAAGCCACGGCGCTCCCTTTGACAGGCTCACCTACTCGCCCACGGGCCACGCTACCTCGGGGAGTCAGGCCGGCTCGGGCTGTCGCCACTCGGTCTCGGCGCCGGAGCCACGTTGCTCACTTTGACCAGGCTCACTTGCCTCCGCCTGAGGCCCGCGGCGCCTCGGGTCGGACCAGCTGAGCTCGCCACTCGGCCTCGGCGCCGAGACCACGGCCTCCTTTGACCCGAGCTCACCTACTCGCACGAGCCACGTTGCCCTCGGGGAGTCAAGCCGACTTCATTTACGTCGCCACTCGACCTCGGTAGCCGGAGCCCACGGCGCTCACTTTGGCGAGCTCTTCAATCACTCATGGGCGAGCTCCTACTCTACTATTCATTGACGAGCTCTTCCCATCACTCAACATGGGCGAGCTCACAGCAATCTTACGTTACGGCGAGCTCTCCCATCACTCAACATGGACGAGCTCCTACTCAACTATTCGTTCTGACGAGCTCTTCCCATCACTCAACATGGACGAGCTCTACACAATTAATCTATTCATTTTGACGAGCTCTTCCCATCACTCAACATGGACGAGCTCTACTCACCTATTCATTCTGACGAGCTCTTCCCATCACTCAACATGGGCGAGCTCCTGCTCAACTATTCGTTCTGACGAGCTCTTCCCATCACTCAACATGGACGAGCTCTACTCACCTATTCATTCCCGACAAGCTCATCCCCGCCTCATTACGGGCGATCTCCGCTCAACTATTCGCTCCGACGAGCCTTCCCATCACCAACATGGACGAAGCTCTACCACCCATTCATCTCCGACGAGCTCCTTCCCATCACTCAACACGAGCCCTCGCCAACCATTCGCTCCGACGAGCCTTCCCATCACTCAACATGGACTAGCTCACCACCTATTCATTCCGACAAGCTCATCCCTCACCACATGGACGAGCCCTCGTCTCAACTATTCGCTCCGACGAGCTCTTCCCATCACTCAACAATGACCCAGCTCTACACAATTAATCATTTTGACGAGCCATCCCGGGGCTTCACATGGACGAGCTCCGCTAACAATTTACATCGCAAACTCTTTCCCCGCCCGCATGGACGAACCTGTACCCCAACCGTCGATTAGCTGAGTCCTTCCGATAGGGGATATCCAAATCAAGTCGCCGCCTACAAGGCCACAACGAGCCTATTCATCGAGCTCCGATCCTCAATCCGGGCCATACAAATCATGGAGAAAAACAATGATACTATAATGAGAACGCGGACGATATATATATATAAAAAAAAGGGTATATATATATATATATATATATATAAATATGTTTTAAGGGCTACATATGTCTCAGTTCCTGCCCCATTAAAGAGTTTTTTCGATATGCAGATGAACAAATAAAGCCAAGATCGCAAACACGCATTTCAGAGAAGATCGACGTCACAGGAGGAACTGACGACGGCTGGGAATCGCCACTAGCAGAGTACCAAAGCTCTGAGAATACCAGAAAAAGATTCTTCGCTCTTCACTGGGAGGTCAAATCAGTTCGTGATTCGAGTATGCATCAACATCTTTCCGCTGGAAGGCGAGCCATCCAAGCTCCACTCAGCACTGGTCTCATTCTCAGCCGTCTAATGACCTCATCCTCGAGCACCTAAACTAACTCACGATGAAGATCCGCACAATCCGCGACACTCGCTCACCGTCGCCAAATTTCATGGGCCAAGATCCACGACGAAGAGCTCTAGCAACACAGACTCTGAAGCTCCCACACCCAGCCACTTCGAAGTCGCGCTTTCTTATCATACGCATCGCCATCGACCGCACGTAATTCCACTGGTGCATCACGCACCACCCGAGAGTGATGAGCTCCTCCTCAACCATCGAAGCTCACATTCTACAGATCATCCTCCTGCCTCGTCAAACGACTTGGCTCCTGAAAGACCTCGAACCCTTCCGAAGCTTCACGGCCACGCCGCTACTTCCTGACCCGTCTTCCCTACTTTCTGCCCGAGCGCGAGCCGACAAAGTATGTTTTAAATCAAACTTAAGCTGCCTCCACTTCTTCTGGCCATATGTCAGATTTTGCTCTGCAATTTCGCCTCGTTCTAAGTGAGAGAAGCCACCTTCGCTTTATAAATCTCGGCAATTCAGCCTTTAGTTTTACCTTCTCACTGTGCCTTCATACATGAGTGGCTACCTGCATATCAAACATGAAGTTAACGCCCAACACTGAGGCAGCATGGAAGCAAGCACGATCGTAGACTTACCGAGGCAATCCCCTGAAGGGATAAGGCCAAAGCCTCGTCAACAAGCATCGCCTTCGACCTCCCAAGGTCAGAGTCCCTGAGGATGGAGGAGACCGCACCGCAAGTTCGGTGTTAGAGAGCAAAGAGTCCCGATTTTCGTCGACTCTGTTTCTGGGCTTTCTTTCTTTCGCCCGCGCCTGAGGAGGCGATTTGACTTTTCCAATGGCGATTCCGCACTACATAGCATGACCACTAACGACCGCTTCTGGGTACGCACTCAAAGGATCTCTCTTAGCCCCTTCGGCCGACTCTAGGAGAAGTCAGCTCGAATCACAAGAGCCTCGCCTGCTGAGACGCATGTCCGCTCCGCCCTGACACGGTGGAGACGTCCCAGCCAACTTTGGTCGAATCGACCGCTCCTCCTCAACTGAGCTCTGCTTCCTTTTCACCCGAGGCTTCCGAGACGCGCCCCAAATGAACCAAAATCTCTCCCGGTAGGAGCGCCAGCAAGAAGCCCAACTGCAGGATCCTGCAGGCAAACAAAGACCCTCGCCAGGAACGCGTGACCGCAGACAGGGGATGGACTGAATGTCCGACCCATCAATTCACACAAGATTGAGCGATATTCCATTAACGCTAGGCTATGACGCGGTCTTCAGCGCTAAGTTCAAAACGAGCTCTGGAAACAAATGATAAGATAAAATCAAACATCCACAACCACCTTCGTGATAAGCCATACCAAAACAAGATAAATACTCACGAATGTTATCGAGCGCCCTGTGCCGCGGGAATACCTAGGGAAGTCATCCCTCACGAAGGATTGTATTCCCACTGAAACCGCTAACGAAGAATAACGCCCCTTCCATGACCTATGCGAAGACGGGAAGTCGAGATCACCGCAGAGCCCCTGAACGCCCTGAAAAATAAAGCAAAGCCCCTGGTCTCGCTAGCGAAAGAGATGAAGAAACAAGGCCAAGCCAGGACAACGAGCCCTTTATCCCTAAAAAGCCAATAACCCCACCAAATGCCCCCAACCGGCGGGAGAGTCGGGAGTGGACAATGTTGAAATGTCAGAAGACCCTTTCATGAAAGTGGCAGAGAAACGGGAAGGCCATCGCCAAAGACTCCACTTCAAAAACAAGCCATCCTGCACTATATTTACAAAGGTTAAGACATCTGGGACCCATAATGGATACAAGGTGGGGAGGTCGATAACTACTCAAGAAAGGTACTCCCATAAGAAGGGTCGACCTTACTGGGTCCCACATTCACAGCATGCTAAACGGCAGATTTAAGGTACTCCGACCCCCCAGGATATGTAATTAGGTTTATTTTCTCTTTACCCTTATCATCGGGAAGAGGAGGCGCTCAGCCAGCCGTCCGTGGATCATATACGAATCCACCTGAGGCATCTCCACCTGCATAAAGGTCACACCAACCGAGGAGTCACCACCACTCCGCAAGAAGGAAGAGAGATCCTCACCCATGACTCCGAGACGTTTATTGGGAAATGCCAATCTATAAACCCTAGTGTTTCGTCGTACCAATCGAAAAGAAACCAAAACGATACGAACACAATAGACCCATAGATACACGAAGAAAGCTTTCAAAAAGGCGTAGACTGAGGCCGAGAGCAAAGGACCCTGTATGCATGCATGATCTTAAAGATATCCACAAAAGAAACAAAGGAACTGATAAATGGGAGAAATGGAGCGCTAAAACCCAAGGGTCAATATTATCACAAGACTTATGGCTACGATAGTTTTAACCCAACCAATGTCCAGACACGTAGAAACTCAACCGATACAATAAGAAGAATTCACAGCCCTCGCTCTACCCAACGCACACAAAGTGGTCGGGGCAACCGACAGAGTTCGAAAAATGGGCGATAGCCCACTGACAAGACCAAAGAGGTGATGCGCCTAACGCACTCCGTGCTCCTCAAGACGGCCAAATCGAAGGCCCAGGCCAGTCCAAAGGACACCAATGAATTGAAGCTCCATATCCCGCAGATCGATTGTGATATCGCCAGGCCGTAAAATAATAACCTTTATAATATATCCTCGCCGATCGAAATCCAAATCTTATCAATAAGGAAGGAAAAATACCACCAAATCATCGCCAACGATCTATCCCCAATAAGGAAGGATTATCTCAAACAAACAAATTCCTTCTCTATCCTCGTACCAAATTGATCCGACCGAATAAGAAATAATATTCGGGCCCAATGGGAAGGAACTTTATCACCATCCAACTCGGTCAACATCTACTATAAATACAGACCACTCCATCGGTGAAAGGTACGCCGGGCTCAAACGCTAAAACTCATACGCTTCGCCTTTCTTTTCTCTAAGGAGTGAAATCGACTAGGCAGACGGAGCGCTACGGGCACCCGACCCTTATTATTTCCCCTCGTTTCTGCAGAGGGAGCAACGTCCGAGCCGACGCTCAACACCAACACCACACGAATCTCTATCTCAACCCGCATAATTCAAAAAGGGCCTCGCATCCCGCCTCACCACCAACAACCCGGTCCAATCCCGCGACCCCTACGCGCTCCAAATTCAGCTCCTATTGAAAAAGGCATCATTACCATAGACCATAAATATCACACAAATTCCAAGTCTAAAGTATTAAACTTAATAAAAATTCACCTTAAATAAATTTTTAATTCTATTTATATATTGTACTTTATATATTTACCATAATATAGCTTTTACAATGCCTATTAATCAGATGACATAAATAAATTGAATTAAAGTGTTTAGCTATAAAAAAATGAATTAATTTCATAATTGTTACAACAGAATTTAGCTGACGCATCAAAATAATAAATAAGAAATGAATTCTTTTGAATTTTTCCTTATGATACTTTTACTAACTTCAAACTCAGATACAACATGTAAACAATGTTTTAGATAATCTATCAATTACCTTTTCATGTTGAAATTAGTAGCTTAATATAGAAAGTGAACTAATATTTTTTTTTTAAAGCATATTAAATTGTAGGTATTGAAGACTTTGAGAAAGAATAGTGCAGACACTTACTACACACCAAGAGAAAGTATTATACCTTTATTGATATCAAACCACAGTTTGATACTTTTAGATGCTAAAATAGTTAAATAAAAAAATAGAATTTTGTTATGAAGATACATACAAAAATATGTAAAAATAGAAAAGTTTTTGTTACTCATATCAATCATCCGTGGTCACTTATGTCCATTTTCATTATTTTAAAGCATTATTTTATTTATGAAAAACAAGTTTATACTTCAATTTCAATTTCCTAATATAAATTATATCTTATTAATTGTTGTAAATGGATGAGGATGTGTCATTAAATGTTGAAGGTTACATCGAAGAGGGAATAGTATCAAAAAATGAAGGAGAAGAAGGCAAAGTGGATAAATTGGAAAACAATAGCATTGAAATGACAAAGAAAGATGAAGGGAAAAAACAATCAACTCCACAAAAACTTAAAAAAACGAAAGGAAGTGAGGGGGTAAGAAAATTTCAGCAATATGGGATCATTTCACTAAAAATAACTGTGAGAAAAATCCACGTGCATCATGCAATTATTGTGGCCAATCTTATGCTAGTGATTCTAGAAAGAGTGGGACTAGTAATTTATGGAGTCACTTGCAATCAAAATGTAGAAAATCTCCTTATAGAATGATTGATAAGAAACAAGACCACAGTTTTTATACTAAGAAAGAGGTCGTATGTGAGATGGGTGCCAGACACCTAGTGTTAAGTATGATCCCGAATCAATTAGACAAGCTTTGGCACTATGATTATTTGTGATGAATTGCCTTTTAAAGTCGTTGAAGGAGGGATTTGGCGATTATTCCCGCCATTAAATCCCAGATTTGTAATTCTTCTCGCATCATTGTTGAGAGATTGCATGAAACTTTTCATGGAGAATAAAAAACTTTTGAAAAACCATTTGAAAAATGAATGTTTATGCTTAATAACTAATACTTGGTCATCTGTTCAGAATTATAATTATATGTGCTTTTAACCGCTTCATTGATCGATCAAGATTGGGTTACGTAAACGAATTTTGAACTTTTGTCAAGTTCTAATCATAAAAGGAAACACAATCGAAGGTAATCGAGTTGTTTGTTGATCGGGCATTGAGCATGTTCTCGCAATTACTGTTGATAATGCTAGTTCTAATGATTTAGCTATTTCATATTTGAAAGATCAATTTTCTCGAAGGTGTAAGGTCTTAAACAATGAATTCTTGCATGTTCGTTGTTCTGCACATATTTTAAATCTTGTTGTTCAAGATGGTTTGAAAGAGCATAATGAGACTGTTACCAAGATCCAAAATGCAGTTCGATACGTTAGATCATCTCCAGCTAGACTTGATGATTTTAAAAAGTGTGTTGAACATGTGAAAATATCAAATAAAAGTCTCTTGTGTCTTGATGTGGAGACTAGGTGGAATTTCACCTATTTGATGTTGGATGCAGTAGAAAATTTTGAAGTAGCCTTTGTTAGGTTACAATATCATGATGCTAAATATAAGAAACATTTTGAGAAAGATAAAATTAAGGGCCCTCCAGAAAAAGAAGATTGGAATAGAGTAAGGTGTTTGAAGAATTTTAAGATGTTTTATGATGTTACTTTGAAGTTTTCAAGATCTTTGCATGTTACTACAATTTTTTTTTTTTTTTTTAAAGAACAGGTGGCTATGCAAAGAACATTGCAAAAAATGGCTATTGGGGGGGGATAAAGTGATAGCTGCCTATGCATGTAGAATGAAGGAAAAATTTGCAAAATATTGGGAAAATTTTAGCAATGTCAATTATTTATTGCATGTTACTATTGTTTTAGATCCCCGATATAAGATGAAGTATGTGAAATTTTGTTTTAAGCAAGTATATGAAGCAAGTAAAGTTGTCATAAAAATTGCTTTGGTTGAATCAACTTTCAATCGATAGTATGAATGGTATTATGATTTTTATTCAAGTGAACTTGGGAATGAAAAGAATACTCTCACTAGATTAAGAGGAATTGATGATAATGATAGTAATGATATTGATAATTCATTTGAAAAGAAATTGGAAGATGAGGCATCTTGGAGACAAAAAATCTGAAATTGGAAAGTATTTATTAGATGTCATTGAAAAGTCGGGATCTTCCGATATTTCTCGACAGGCGCTGAATGTCAATTATCCAATTCTCTCCCGATTGCGCAGATATATCGGCAATTTATTTCAATCCACGCTCGAATCCGCTTAAGACAAGTGGACGTATACTTGATGCATTTAAAAGTTGATTATCTCTTAAAACAGTGGAGGCACTTGTTTGTTCACAAAATTGGTTGAAGAAATATCACACAATCAATTTGCAAGAAATTTTAGAGGAGGTTGAAAAGTATGAAGACATTACATAAGGTATGAAGGAACCCAACCTAGGTTTTCCTAACCTCGGGGACTCCTTCTCGACACTCCTACGTATCTCAAAAATATTTTTAAACCTTTATGCGAATCCCAGAGCTAAACGATTATACAATTATATTTTTCATTAAAATCTTATGAAACGTCGTGGGAAATTTTTTTTTTTTTTTTTTTCATCAAACCCTTTTTATACGCTTAAACATTTTATAGAAAAATCGTGCGTAGTTTCCTGCTGTACATTTCAATTTATAACACCTGCAATAAAAACATTTAATTTACTCCACATCCAACACCGGGACATCAAGTCCACCACAAAATTTCAAAATCAAACTTTAAAATCATTAACTCGAACACTATAAATATATAAACAATTTTTTTCTATAACCATTGCCTGAGCCTTGAGAATTACACCCAACTACCTACGTACTCCTCTACCAAACAGAGGGATCGTGAGCTCTCAGAATTCATTTCTTTAAAACATATATATCACAAAATAAAGGCAGCACAAGAAGTTATTTGCCAACAAAACTATATATTTTCAAAGTATCACTGAGCGAGGCTAAGTGTCACTCGACCGATGAGATGCCCGAATTGCTCGCCGCCGCCCTAAAAACATTTTATAAAACATTTGGGAAAAGGGTGAGCCAGTGAGTCTGCTGAGAGTAATAGCTCATAAGAAAATAATGTTTCCAGATATACCAAATACAATGTGTAAAAACAATTGTATAAACATCTCATTTTACAAACATTTATTTTACTTCTTTTCCTATAGTTCAAATACAATGTGTAAAAACAATTGTATAAATGATATTATTTCAATAAACATTTACTTTACTTTTTTCCTTTTTGAATCCTGGCCATATATCCACGAAACCCGCCAACAAGCAACCACCGTTAGCTCCATGAAAGAACCCTTCGAGAACAAGCCTACGATCATCGATGGCCCCAAAGAGGAACCTCCGAGCAAATCGTGGCCTTTCTTTTTTAAATACCATCAGATCATGGAATAAATCTACATTATGTGCCTGGGCATCTCTTCCATACTTTTCATATGGCAATATGCATCACTTTTTCCCTTCCCCTCTATAAACAAAATCTTATTCCTTTCCCATAAGACATGCACGCTAAAGTACTTTAGTCGACTTTCCTTAAATCTTATCTCTCCTTTTGTAACATAGGTAACCATGCATTCAAACATTTTCATATAATCATATATATATATATATATATATATATATATATATATATATATATATATATATATATATATATATAATATATGTTCATAAACATTTCATTTAATATGGAAACTATAAATTATGTTTTACAAAACTATGGAAACCATAATCATTTCATATTTTCTCAACACGTAATCATTTCATGTGTTGAGAAAATATTAAATGAATATATAATATGTTCATAAACATTTCATTTAATATGGAAACTATAAATTATGCTTTACAAAACTATGGAAACCATAATCATTTCATATTTTCTCAACACATGCTATATAAAACAATGGAAATCATAATCATTTCATAATTATTTCATAATTTCTCAACATAATTTAAAGTCAAGAAAACCACATTTCTTTTTTTTTTCATTTGAACATTTATAGCATAGATATGAAAACATATACATTAGTAAACATTAATATATATATTCATAAACATTTACATTTTCCCTCACCTTAGTTATTTAAGTTCTTTTTCCTCCTTTAAACAAAACTTTCCACCTCCACCTTTGTCCTTAATCACTTTCCTCCTCTAGTCATTATCCATAAAATCCATTAACATTATTACCGTGTCATGTTCAATTAAACCATTAACTATAATATACTTTCCAACAACCCTTAAGCATTTAATTACTTCAAATTGATTAAAATCAATTGAATTCAACCTCTTTTGTTTCTCATGCTTTTCTTATGCTAACTCATGGCAATTACTACCCCATACAATAGCCCACAACATGCCATGAAATGGTTATGTCAAAACCCGACTTTTACGAGGCGACATAGCAACCTTTGCACACTTAATTTTAAAACATAAATTTTCATCCATGTTCTAATCATCCCTACGTAGCGCCCCAAAGCCAAGGATGTCCGGTAGCAACCGTCAACCAATGGGAATATTTGTGGATAGTCGGGTAACCCGACACTACTCATAAAGCTCGAGGTAGAGTCTCCTTTATGCGGGGCTCTACGAGGGAAATTACAAAACCTGTCACAATAATCAACAATGACCACACAGGGTCTACATGCGAGTAAAATAATGGCCACTTGGGCCCCTGCATTAATACCCACAAAATATCCAACCAACTATCTTACATGGTTCGAGAGTTAACACATTACTCTTAATACAACATATATTAAAATTCACAAGAGTTCTAATACATGTTATACAACAATATCAAAGTCATGAAGTTGGCTTTTCTTCCCTAACCATATGACCTCTAGTAAGTCGCATTCCAGATCACTAAATACCTAAAATGGTGATCCTGACGGGGTGAAGAGCAAAGCCAGTAGAGATAATTTCCTACATGGGTTACTCCCCACCTAAGTGCACATGTCATGGCAAACAATCACATTCAAGCAATTTCATGAACCTACTCGAATGTCTACATGCCCAAACCCATGTCCCGAGTCCTCATTGACTCCCTCACATATGCCTAAACAGAATGCGAGTAAAATCACAGTTTTCAAAACAAAAGCTATTTGTTCTTGAAAACACACTACCGAGTTTCGGTAAAATATTGGACTACCCTCCAAGGCGAATTGCTGGATAACTCAAGAAAGCAGTCCATGGTCCCTCATCGAGTGATACGGTGGGACGTCCCTCAAGGAAATTCTTGAAAAATCTTCACGTGAAATTCCTTTCCACAAAACATTTTCATTTTTGTTTCATTTCATGTCATGCACTCACGTCTAATATTCGAGGCTACCCCAGTGCATATGGAGTCTGCATGATGTCAATCCAAGAAAACATTCATGCAATATATTTACATGCATATATATTAACATAATTAAATCCACATAAATCATATTATACAAATTCACCGTCAAGCTAACACAAAATTAGCTCACATGGGCTAATTAACAAGAAACACAAGCAATTCATTTTGAATCCCTTAACATCAACAAAAATCCTTACCAAAAATCATGTCACTATTCACATGAGCAGTGAAACCCTCGAGTTGTAGCATTCACGACCCTAAAAATAGGAATTTTCTCCGCTCGGTTCAAGATTTTGAGACCCGAATTTCTACGACTAAATCAAGCCTCGGAGAGCGTTTATAACCATTTCGTAGCTCTTAACCAAATATTAACACAAGTAGGAAAAGATCCCTACCTCTTGGGTTATGGGAACTCCACGAATCGGTGTCAACTGGCGTAGCCCTCGTAAGCGTAGAGCGACTTTATAGCACCTTAGTCGAGAGGCAGAAGCGGTCGAATGGCGGAAATCTAGAGAAGGAGCTCTCTCTCTCTCTAGAAACTCAAATGTCCAGCTACTTCCCTTTCCCGTTCCAGCCACTGCCGATTTTGTGTTTTTGGAGAAGATGAACAATGTTCATCTTTCATCTTATTCGATTAACAATTAAAAAATTCCACTTATGTCCCCTTTTGTCTTGATTTTGACACTTGGCACTATCTAGGTCGTCCATTTTCATCATCTCTCTACTCATGCAACATGTGTCACATGAGCACATGTAGTGGGTGACTTTTGTCACATCACATGTCTCTCAAACCTGTTTTACGACACCCAGAGCACACGGTGCCTGAAACATGAAATTATTTGTCTCGGTCGAAGACGAGGAATTTGATGTGGTAGCTAAATTCATGAGAGAGTTCAATTAAATCAGTTCCCCGTCATCGAGGATCTAGAAAATTTTCAGATTTTACGAAATTCACGATTTTGCCGCTTTTTAGGAAAATTTGAATTTTCTCGGGTTTTACATTCTCCCCTCCTTAAAAGGAATTTCGTCCCGAAATTCTGGACAATCACAACAATTCACATGCATATGCAACGTGCACTACACCATGCATGTAAACTAGTCATTTAAGTATTAAACGACTAAACCACGTACCTTCATCCCCTAAACGAGAGGAGGATAGGTGGCCATCGTGTCCTCGCGCTCCCAGCGACTCCTCCGGCTCACGGTGTTGCCATAACACCCTCACGGTCTTGCGTCGCAAAACTTGATCCCGACTATCCATAATGCACACTGGTCCCTCTTCGAGGTCCCATCCGTGTCAACCTCAATCTCTCCCCAATCCAACTACGTAAATTTGGATGCGGGTATACCTCGAACATGGACATTAAATACCTCGTGGACACCTGACATGCTAGGTGGTAAAGCCAACTAGTGCGCTCACGGTCGTACCCTCTCGGAGAGTATCACTGGGGGTCCAATGAACCTAGGCGATGACGCTTCCCTCGCTCTCTAGGGCGACCACTCCTCTCTTGGGGCATCACCTTGAGAAGGCGTGATCTCGACCTCAAAGTCTAAGGGGCTAGGCGTCGTACATCTACATGGCTCTTAAGGGATCGAGGCCATGAGAAGACACTTTCGTATCAGTTCACCTTCTCGGAGGTGTCTCCTAATGAGATCGGGACCCACGGTGATGGAAACTCTCTCCCACCTCAGGTCCAACATATCGAGTGATCTACATGGCCTCAGCCCACAATGCCTCATATGGTGTCATCGTACATACTCGCTTGATAGCTTGTTGTAAGGTGAATTCCACTGGGGTAAATGCTCTTACATCTACCCTTATGATTCGAGGACGTATGCTCCATGACATGTGTCTCCCAACACTGTATAGTCCTCTCGACTTTAATCCGATGCATTGGGTGGAAAGTTATGCTACGTAGTCGGTAAAGTGTGCCCAGCTAGCCTTTAACTCTTATCTTCAGTCGTGCTAAACCTCGGGTCTCTATCAGGCACGATGGATACAGTACTCCCATGTGAGCGAATGATCTCTCGGATATACTAGCCGTGAAATCTCTCTAATGTGAAGGTCATCCGCACGGCCTAGAAATGTGCCGACTTCATGGCGGAGTCCTTTATCACCCGTAAGTAGCGTCGACCCATGCATATGTAACCTTACACAATCCACGCTTGGTGTGTAAGCGTTGACCTTCAAAGGTCACAATCAACGATAATCAATGGGTAGTCAACCTAATCCATGTCATGAATGACATCCATATCATAGAGCCCTTGCCCGACAACCGCCTGATCGTTCCAAGGGTATCAGATCTCACGAGTCGCTCCCAGGCTCATCACTCGACTCTAAGTCTACGTGATGGCCATGATCGTGTGTTTCATCTCGTCACTCCGACTCCTATAGCTTTCGGCTCTAAGTCTATGTGATAACTTGACCGTGTGTTTTCATCTCAAGTCACTCTCGACTCCTATCACTCAACTCTAAGTCTACGTGATAACTTGACCGTGTGTTTTCACCCCGAGTCACTCCAGGCTCTCTATCGGCTCCCAACTCTAAGTCTTCATGATAACATGGCCAGGTGTGTTTTCTCTCGAGAACCCAGCATAAATTTTAAGGCCTAGGCTGCAGGCCTCACCACATTCACCTGAAATTTGGATATCTCCACGGGTCTCTTTCACCACACCCACCACGAGGAAATTTCGGATAACTCCTCAGGTCTCTTACACCCACACAGAAATTTCGGACTTCTCCACAGGTCTCTTACACCCACACGAGAAATTTAAGGACTTAGCTCTGGGTCTCTTACACCTGAAATTTTTGGACTTCTCCGGGTCTCTTACACCCACACAGAAATTCGGGATCTCTCCCCGGGTATCTTACACCCACACAGAAATTTGGTTCTCCACGGAGTCCTCTTACACTACACATAAATTCGGGATAGCTCCCCGGGTCTCTTACACCCACACAAAAATTTGGGACATTTCCCAGTCTCACCACCCTTTAAAAGTCGGGATAGCTCCGGGTCTCTTACACCCACCACGAGAAATTTAGGATATCTCCACGGGTCTTACCCACCGGGGGTCGGGATATCTCCGGGTCTCTTACACCCACCGCAAGGGACCTTTTCGGATACTACCGGGTCTCCTTCCACCTAACTTTCAGGGCTTCTCACCTTAGGGAGTTAACGGCCCCCTTCTTGCATTACTTGACACACTTTAATTACTCTTCATTTCCTGATTGACCTTGAGTCTTCATTGGACGTAGTCCCGAACAAACCATTACACTACTTTGAGTGGTGAATGACCATACCATGCACCCACACCAGGCTCGGCCCAGCGATGTTACGTGCACATGAGCGCCCAGTGATGCCATGCGCGACACCCGATCCAGGGTCCACTATGAGCAGAATCTCAGAGATCTCTAACTCACAATCTCGACCTATCCGGTCAACTCTCACCCTACCTCCTAGGGAAGAACATCCACACATGGCTTCTCTAAAGCCTGACCTACAAGCTTGATTCTATCGCACAGATCTGTGATGAATGGTCGGTGGCATCCAATTTTAAACCCTTCTCTAGTCAATAGGGTGCAAGAGTAGAAGCGTACCACCTTGCATATCCGGTACTCTGTATGCTCGGCCCTTGATGCACCATAATGAGACCTCTACCTCCTAGGACAATCTCGTCTCATATGCCCAGGCTGGCGATGATGGTAACACATCATCTACCGGCGACCGAACTCGATGCAAATCCACAGTGCTCGACCCGACCTACGCTGCATGCGGCCTATGTGACCCGTCTGCGAGGAGTACTAGGTGCTTATCACGGCACCACCAGACTGATATTGGTTCCTGACCCATACTAGGGTGGAGAAACAAGCGTGTCCCTCTCTGTCCTCTAGTTGATTGGGACTACGTTGTCCAAACCTTAGGATCCCTTGTCTCTGAGGCGATCCCTCCTCAGCAATAATAGGACTAGCGGCAATGGTAGCACACCATACGCCCATCTGTGGCAGCCTAACCCGCCTCGATGATTGGGATGAGGTGTCCCATAACAGCATGGGATTCACGCTTCTCAGTGGGCAATCCGGGTCTAAAGTGTCCGACTATCCGGTGAAACAACATATCACACCTGCCCTAACCCAAATGTCCCATCTAACCTTGAGGTCTAATAACCTTGGCCTTGTCTTTGAGGTCCGTCTGAAACAAAGTCATACCTTCTTTCTGGGTTGGAAGAAGATGGATCTTCCTTCCTCTGCTTTGGCCACCCATATCTTGGATGCCTCGTGGCAAATACTACTCCTCCACGGCTGCTCTTGCCTTGCTTTGTGCAATAGCCGGCGGCCCTTAATACCCCGACTCGGCCAAAGCCTGGCGATCAAAAAGTCGGTGGCTAGTCAAGCGCGGTGGTGCACGACCCGATTACCGTGGGCGACCTCTACGTCCTCGCCCTCACGACCCAACCATCTACACATGTCAAATGGTAAGTTAAGATTCTAATGCGATATCACGGCCTAAAAGACCTTATTCATATCTGAGAAAAATGGCTCATACCACAATGTCCTTGCATTCATAGGAAATCTGAGACAATAGTCCAATATATTAAATCATATGCAACAAAAATTTTATTTTAGAAAATTTCATTTTGAAAGATTTTTATTTCATTTGATTTTATTTTTTTATTTTATTTTATTTTATTTTATTTTTGAAAAATCGCCGTGAACGATGCTTATGAGCCGATGACTCGAGAGCGATTCTTGAGTCAAAGCGAGTTAGGTACACACCACGACTCGAGCTGCAGCGCCTGACTAGCAGCGTTAGACCATCCGTGTGGGTGGCGCACCAAAAACGCGGAGTGTCGGCGGCCTCCCACTGGCTGTATCGTGGCCTTGCCCACGGCCGTATCTTGGGGCGTGTCACGGTATGCGCCCGGCGGGTGTCGCCAGCGCCGCTGGCCGTATCCGCGTCGATGCCGTCGCGGCCGGGTGTAGCGACTCCTCCAGTAGTATCGGCAACCTGAGCGGCGCGTGTCGCGGCATTGTAGCCGCTAACCGCCCGGTAGTAAAGCCTTCCTCTGTCCGCGATACAAGCGATTGTATCGTGACACGCCTACCGACATCCGGGCTCTCACACATCACGATACAGTGGTGGCGTAGTGACCGTCCCCATCCGGGCCCTGCGCTCACATCCGCGATACAGCGATTGTATCGTGACCGCATCAACCGGCCAGGCGAGCGCGCATGCGCTACGAGGCGTGTCGCGGCCTCCCTTGGCCAGTCGTGTCGTGGGGAACGTATGCGTGGCCCGGCCGGACGTGTCGTGGCGGAGCCATGCGGCAGCCTGCGGCGCCTCTGCGGCGGGCTTTGCTACAGCGCCCGGGGCCGGAGTCTCCAGACCACACATCCAAGCCCTATGTCCTGTCTGACTTCTGTATTGTGACTCACCTAGAAATAAATGGGCAATATTACATTGAGTCTCCCACATGGAAATTTTTTTTTTCATCATTTTTCTTCTTCATTTTGTTTCACCTACTGGAAGACCCAAAAAAAATATATTATTATTATTATTTTTTCATTTTCCAGTAAACCAAATAAATTTATTAAAAAAATTTTCCAGGTTACAACGTAAACCTTAGAAAAAATTTTCTTCACATCATTTTTCATTTAATTACGGACCATTTGTCAGGAAATTTCTCGAACACCTAAGGTTACATTTTCTCAACCCTAGAGTTCAACATCTTTCCTATTCTATTTATCAAGCATACAAATCACACAATTCATACAACACATGATCACAAATCACTCATGTTATACACACCAATCACACATAAAACACCATACTTTTTGATGTTCTAATCTTGTCGTGACTTCCTAGGTAATCACATACCCTAAACCCTAACATTGAGCTATACCAGGATTGTGATATTCTTATACCTGCAATGTAGTAAGCTCAAAGCAAAGTCCCTCGAGACCCTAGGTATTCATATGCAGTTCTGCTCTAAGGCCCGTTAGCCTAAGCGAAGTCCCCCAAGCCTAGTACTCGTGTGCCTAAGCTACGATAATTTGTGGCGCCCCAAAGCCCAGGTGTCCGTTGTGACTCCGATGACTCGCGAATGTTGGATGTCGGGTAGCTTGGAGCACTACTCATAAAAATGGTGGGAGTCTCTCCTTTATACGGGAGCTCTACGAAATAAAACTATCCCAATAATCAACAATGACCACTAGGAGTCTACATGCAGATGATAAAATAATGGCCCATAGGCCCACATTAAGACCCGAAATATCCAACCAACTATCTTACATGGTTCGAGTAACACATTACTCTTAATACAACATATATTAAAGAATTCACCAAGAGTTCTAATACATGTTATACAACAATATCAAAGCCACAAGTCGGCTTTCTTCACAACATAGCCGACCTCTCTGATGAGGTGTCGCCTTCCCGATCGCTCCTTGTACCTGAAATGGTGATCCCTCGACAGGGTGAGCAAAGCCTAGTAGAGATAATTTCCTACATAGGTTACTCCCCACCTAAGTGCACATGTCATGGCAAACAATCACATTCAAGCAATTTCATGAACCTACTTGAATGTCTACATGCGAACCCGTATCCAGGAGTCCTCACTAACTCCCTCACATGTACTGGGTGAGATACGGGAGTAAAATCATGGATTTCAAAGTAGCTATTTTGTTCTTGAAACACACTACCGAGTTTGATGGAAATATTGGACTACCTCAAGGGCGAATTCTTGGATAACTCTAAAGCAGGTCCTTGGTCCTCATCAGAGTGATCTGTTGGGACGTCCCTCCAGGGAAAATCTTCGAAAATCTTAGTTGAAATTCCTTTCACAAACATTTTCATTTTTTGTTTCATTTCATAATAAAATGCGCTCACTCCTAATATTCTAGAGTTGCCTAGTGCGTATGGAATGCATGATCATAATCCCAGAAACATTCAAGCGCTAATATATTCACATGCATATATATTAACGCAATTAAATCACATAAGGAAAATCATGTTATGCGAATTCACCATCAATAACACCAAAATTAGCTGCATTAGCTAATTAACAAACACAAACAATTCATTTTGAATCACTTAACATCATAAAAATCATACCAAAGAAATCCGCGTCACTATTCACGTGAACGGTGGGGAGCCCTCGGTTAGCCTTTGTTCACGACCACAAATAGGAATTTTCTCCGCTCGATTCAAAGCTTTTGAAGGACCGAGATTTACGAATTTAAAACAAGCCTGAACATTCACAGCAGATTCTGGCATTTCTTAGTGAGATTAGTAGTAGGAAAAGATCCCTACCTCTTGGGTTATTGAACTCCACCGTCGGTGTCGGCCCAGCGTAGCCTCATGCGCGTGAAACGGACTTTTACTTCTTTGCTTACGTCGAGAACCGACGATCCGAATGACCAAAAATCTAGAGAGAAGGAGCTCTCTCTCTCTCTAGAAACTCAAATGTCCAGCTACTGCCCTTTCCTGTTCCAGCCACTACCGATTTTGTGTTTTTGGAGAAGATGAACATTGTTCATCTTTCGTCTTATTCGATTAATAATTAAAAAATTCCGATTATATCCCCTTTGTCTTGATTTGACACTTATTTATCCAGGTCGTCAGTTTCATTGTCTATACTTTCGTACAACATATGTCGTGGCCCAGCGTGTAGTGGTGACTTTTGTCACATCACATGTCTTTCAAACCGTTCTGACACTGAAACACCAGGTGTGCCTCAAAAAGCGTGAAATTCCGGTATCTCGTAATTGACGTGATAGCTAAATTTCAGAGGCAGTTCCTTGGTGAAATCCGTTTACGTCATCCGAGATCTAGAAATTTTGATTTTATCGGGTCACGATTTTGCCACTTTTTAGAAAATTTGAATTTTCTGGGTCTTTATCCTCATCCTCCACGGGCACATGGATGGAATCGCGACTCAATGGGCTTTCCATAAAGTCGAGAACACCCAACGGAGTTCGGACGAAGAAGTTATAGTCTTAGAAATTGGAGGCCTTGACATTTGTGTCCCTTTAGGGAATTAGTGTGTTGGTGCTGAATGAATTGAGTCTCAAAGTGTCGAATTTGGATATACCTATTTCACATAGATATGTTCTCTGTCAGTCTAGTCGTCAGCCCGATTGAAAATCACTTAATTGAGATGAGTTATGGCAACCCGATCATGGGGTCTCAAAGCGAGCAGGCTTGCCCAGGCTTATAGATCCACTTTGAATGCATTTTAAAATTCAAAGGGTGAATTTGGATAGACCTATTTCAAAGGAGATGTGTTCTCATAACAATCCCTAGTTCACGACGGTCGAATCACTCAATTCGGATGAGTAAGCAGGTGCTGTTGAGAATACGAGTCATGGGGGTCGAAGGAAAAGAAAGGGGAAAGCAGCGGCATCTTCCTTGGACACATATGTCAAACATACCTTTTTTCCCTCTTATTCATTCCATAAAATAGAGTACAATATATAGAGATACAAGAAAATTTATTTTAGGAAGTTACTCTATGTCTAAACAATATTTACGGCTACAATCATGTTGTACCCTTGAGTTAAGGGATTTCCTAAATATACAATTTCCCTAACTGGCTAATTGCAGAAATCACGCCAACACTCCCCCTCAAGTTAGTGTGTAGATATCTATAACACCTAACTTGTCCAGTGAGTCATTGAAGTTTCTACTGGAAATTGCCTTGGTAAGTATATCATTGGCCAGTCTTAGTTAACAAAGGGAATTGAATAATCTTACCTTCCAGGGTTACATTTGATGAAATGTCGATTACACCTCCACATGTTTGGTGTAGTCATGTTGAATTAGGTTTGTGAGATATGTCTGTGTGAAGCTTTGTTATCCGCAGAATAAATTCATTTTTGCGAACGAGGGAAAACCGACCTGCATTAGCAAATTTCCTTGAAAAGCTCATAATCCTTTACGCCATGCCTCGAAACTCGAACTTATTATTTGAATGATACCACTACCTTTTGCATTTTACTCCTCCATGTAACTAAGTTTCCTCCACCAGATGTAAAGTAGCACGAGTAGACTTTCTATCCAAGATGTTCGACCCAATCCACATGCATGTGCCCTTGATATTCAAATGGCGTTCTTGAAGAATAGTAGTCCCTTTCCACACGGTGATGACTTTAGATGACGGAGGAATTCGATTCACGGCACCCATGGTCTTCGCTCCAGTTATGCATAAATTGGCTTACCACACTTACGACGTAAGCAATGTCTGGACGAGTGTGAGATAAGTAAATGAGCTTTCCCACTAGCCTTTGATACCTCACCTTATCGAGCTGGCACCTGGTCCGAATATTCCCGAGCCTATGGTTACGCATGATTGGCGTATCCGCGAGTTTACACTCTCTAATAATCCTACTTAGTCGATAAGTCAGAGTACATATTTCCGTTGAGGAGAGGTATGCGGCTTTGACCTCGCCACGCTATTCCTGAAAATACTTGAGCCCTCCCAAATGCTTCATTTCAAATTCAGCAGACAATTGTTCTTGTAACCTCAAGATCTCCTCAGCATCATCCCCCGTAATTATCATATCATCCACATAGACTATTAATGTTGTCACCTTGCTTTGTCGATGTTTCAGAAGAGTATGATCAGGAGTTGCTTTAGCGATAGCCATATGCTTTCTCATAGCTGAACTAAATCGTCCAAACCATGCTCGTGGTGACTGTTTTAGTCCATACAACGCCCTCTCCAATTTACAAACAATTTTAGTCTCAATCGATCCTATATATCCTAGCGGAACCTCCATGTATACCTCCTCGTCAAGGTTGCCATGAAGAAAAGCATTCTTTACGTCAAGTTGATGTAGTGGCCAGTCCAAATTTGTTGCAAGAGATAGTGACCCTGACAGTATTCAGTTTAGCTACTGGTAAGAAGGTTTCTGACTAGTCTATGCCATGCGTTTGGGTAAACCCACTTTTTGCCCTGAAGCCTCATGTATGTCCGGTCAATTGATCCATCAGCCTTGTATTTTATAGAGAACACCCATTTGCATCCCACTATTTTTTTTTCCTTATAGTAGTGGGACCAACCTCCAGGTATTGTTTTTCTTTAAGGCTTCTAGTTCTTCTTGTATTGCTTGCGCCCACTTTGGATCAGATAACGCTTCCTCAATAGTATTGGGAATATGGCAGGAGAATAGTGCTTGAGTGAAAGTCTAGAGCGGCTTGGACAGACCTTGAGTAAATACATAATTTGCAATTGGGTACTTAGTTTTCCTTTTTCTTCTTCATACGGGTTGCTTGGCGTTGATTGGTTTCCACGATTGTGTCTAAAAGGCAACACATAACCCGTTAGAAGAATCGAGATATTAGCATGTACGGTCTCATTGGGTACTTACCTCGGGACATTCTCGGGGAGGAGAGGGCCTTCAGGTATGGAGGAGTGAGGGGACTGAGGATACTCTGTATTTTTCGGAAGGGAGGAAGCATCAATAGTGAAGGAAGGGATATATGGGTAGAAAGGATTTGTAAGGGGGTTTTAAAGTGCAAAATTTTAGCTGGCATACGGTTGATTAGGTACACCGCGACGTGCTCATCATCCCACCCAATAACGCTTCGGCACATGTGCACCGAGGAGAAGAGCACGGGATGTTTCCAGAATATGCCAATTTTCCTCTCCGCGACACCATTTTGTTGTGGTGTTTGAGAGCATGAGGTATCATGGAGGAGACCATGTTGTTGGAAATATACCTGAAATCTTCGGTTGATGAATTCCAGCTTATTCTCCAGGATCGAAAGAACTCTTATCTTGAAGAGAATTGAGTGAACCATGGCATAGAAATGAAAAATGAGTAAAAGCTTCATCTTTAGTTTATCTGATAGAAACCATGTCATTCAGTACAATCGTCGACAAAATTACAAACCAACGGTGACGGAGGGTAGTTATCGGGGGCCAGTCCCAGCATGGTGTATCCAATGCGGAAATGGAGTATTAGTCTTATTCAAGCTAACCGGATAAGAGACTCGTTGGCTTTTAGCCTTGATACATGTATCACATTTAAAGTCCACATTCTGCAGACGGGAAAATAAAGATGGGAATAGATGCCGGAGATAGCCAAATGATAGATTTTGGCGCTATGCCATAGCCAATCATCGTTCGTGGCTGCTGGTACGTAGTGCGTGTGATGTGCTTTGCACAGGCTGAAATCATCCCAAGTAAAATGCAGTCCACCCCCCTCTTAGTACCACGCCCAATAATCTCCTTGTTGAGAATATCCTGAAGAAGATAAAAAGTAGAGTAGATCAGTACAACACAATTAAGCTCTTTAGTGACTTGACTCATAGACATCAACTTGTTGGAGAGAGATGGAATAAGAAGTGTGTGAGCTAAAGACAAAGAGGGAGATAATGGCACGGTTCCATTTGTGGTGAATTGCAGGTTGCCCAGTGGCATTAACAATGCAAGTCCTCCGTTGGAGTCGTGTTGGAGAAGTCATTTGGGTGATGTCGCCATGGTCCGTTGCTCCGGGGTAGAATCGGCACCGTTACGGTAGTGGGTACGCAAAAGCTTGATACAATTACCTTGATCGGTTGGGGCGGAAGGTTTACGCTGCGGAATAAGGGATAGTTTAGATTCAGCCGTGGCCACTACTACTCAACCTCTGGCGTCTTCAGTTGCAGAAGCATTTCGCTTCTTTCGAGCTTGTAATTCATGCCACCAGTCTGGGTAGCCATGTACTTTGAAACAAGTCTCCCGGGTATGTTTGTACTCCAGCGATGAGTCTGCGCTTATTCCCGGCGTCAAACTGACCTACGGATGGTGAGGAAGACCCAGACTTTAGTAAAGTTTGTGACTGGCCAGATCTCACACCTTTGGTGGCCATAACAGGACCACTAGTTACTACTTGCTCGGATATCATCCTGGATTGGCCCGGAGATCTTCCCTTTTAAGACGTGAGCATATGCTGCTGTTGAAGGGAAAGGTTTGAGACGAAGAACATCGCTCGAACAGAGATCCGATCGATCATCTAGATCCGTCGAGAAAATATATACTCTCCCTCTTGTAACATGGGTTATGGCATATGTCAATTGCACATTTCATTGGATTCGATTAAAGCGAAACCGATCTCCGCCCGAGCCATGGCCAGATTTATAATATTTTTCTATGGAATGCCTTGTTTCATTCCGAGATACATGACACTTTGAGCTTCGTGCTTACACCAAAGAAGCAGGATCAAAATATCGGTAAACACGGATATATGTCAGTGCAATTTGGATTTGCGGAAATATCGGAAATACTCGATAAATATCGGTGGAAATATTTACAAAAATATAGGTTGATTAAAATTTTCATATTTTAATTATAGATGATAAGAAAACTAATTCATATCTTAATTAAGGTAGATTAAAAATCAAATGGATTAGTAATTTATTAAAATTAAATATGTTATATTTAATATATTCCATTCTAGATATTATTATATTAAAGAGAGATTATTTATTTGTTTTTGTTTATTATTATAAATATTATGTAGATAATGAGGGAGATTCAAATATTATATATTATAATTTTAAATTTTTAAATATGTGTTGCTTCCTTTTTCATTTTTAAAATTAATATTTGATTTAAAAATATTATAAGATTATAATGTAAAATAAAAATAAAATAAAATAAAATATTGTAATCATATGAGTGGTAGGGATTATGAAAAAATAAATAATAAGAATACTCAAAAAAAGTTTGCACTATATATAATAAGTGCAATCAATGACAGTGGTTGGAGTGTCTGGCAAGGCGTACAAGGTGAGATTCAAAACCCACTAGAAGCAATTTTTAGCAAAGTTTTGAAGCCAAATAACAAAAGGAAAAAAAGCGATGAAATATAATTATCGGAAAAGTCGGACAACGGAAATTTACGGTGCATTTTTCTTTTCGAGGGCTCATAGAAAAGCGATATTTCGCGAAAATCAATGAAAATTCTGAAATTTTGTCCACATACCTACAAAATTATCAGTTCCATCAAAGTATGTTATTTGTGACATAATCCCATACCTGTAAGCTGGATTGGGTGGCGAATAAAGTTACAACCAAGGGAATGGTGCATGGGTTGCAGTGCGACGATGCCTGCCCATGGCATTCTGAATTAAACCAATCTAGAAAGGAGGATGGTTTCGTAAGTGATTGGATTGATCTGTTTGTTGTATATCCAGTTTTATTAACTCTAGATAAACATCTCAACAACCTAGGACCATAATCCATAGTTGGAGCCATCCAACTTGATGTTGATTGGAACAATCGAGGAATCAGTGATAGGAGAAGGAGAGGCCTGGACCTTTGACAAGACCTCCGTCATTTTTTATGTTAAATTATCAAGAATGTTTTCTATGGAGTCAACCATGGAGACCAAGCAAAAAATTGACCTCTGCCTGATCAATAAACAGGGAGCCCAAGACCTTGCTCTGATACCATGTCAAACATACCTTTTTTATCTCTTATTCATTCCATAAAATAGAGTACAATATATAGAGATACAAGAAATTTTATTTTAGGAAGTTACTCTATGTCTAAACAATATTCTGTTCTAATCATGTTGTACCTTTGAGTTAAGGGATTTCCTAAATATACAATTTCCCTAACTGGCTAATTGCAGAAATCACGCCAACAACATACACATGGCCTTGGACGGAAATTAACCCGAGTAGGAGAAAAACCCTACCTCAAATAGCGTGATTTTCCGGGACATCGCCTTTTCTCGGTTTTTACAAAAACCCAAACTTTAAACCTTGGCAAAATCTTGTGATTCAGTTGCCAGTGTTTCTGGAATCGCGTCGCGACTTTAACTCTTGACCACTTGAGATCCAACCGGCGAAACTTCCGTGAATCGTAGAGAGAAGCTTGCCTTTTCTTCTCTCTCTCTCTCTCTCTCTCTCTCTCTCTCTCTCTCTCTCTCTCTCTCTCTCTCTCTCTCTCTCTCTTACGGTTTGCTCTTAGACCAAAAATGAAATCTTTTGGCATGCTTGATATTTTAGATAATTTATAGTGTGGACATGTGGCTCACGTCGCGCCACGTGTCACACTTCTTCGGTTTCATTCTCGCCTTGAAATAATTTATTTCGTCCCAGTTTCAGTTTCATCTATCTTAAATGGACATTCTTTAAATATTTGACATTTTTCGGGATTTTTCTAAAAATCTCGTTTTCGGGGTCCACTCGATGCCCGTTACCTCGAATTTCATGAAAATTCGACTGTCTTGGAATTCAATTAAATTCACTTGGTGACTAGATTTCGCAAAACAATTCAATTGAAAATCCGTTTAAATGCATCCGAATCTATAAAAATTGAACAAAATTACCATTTCTTTCTTCTAATGAGTCAAACTCTAGGTTTTCTCGGGTCTTACATTCTCACCACTTAAAATAATTTTGTTTTAATCTGTTTCAGTTCCTTTAGACTCAATACATTATTCTAAACATTTTCGATTCTTCAAGGCTCATTTTTCGAAATTTACTATTTATTTGTGGATTTCAGTCAAATACATACTTATCAACGAAATTTACTATTAAGCTGGCAAATTCAAGGTCTTACAAGGTATTATACATAAATCTTTTGGTTTGGTAATTTATATTTTTGCGATATATAAAATGACAACTCTTATTTTTTCTATGTTTTACTATAAATTGGAGAATCAAGTAAAATTGTGGAGGAAGATTTAATTGAAAAGGATATGTGAAGCTTTGAAATGTGAAGCTTTTTTCAATGTTTGTTGGGTGGTGTAAAATTTAGATTTTATTGGATAATTTGTATCAATGTTTAAGAGAATTTGTAGTACTTAATTTTATTAGGTATTTTAAACTATTTTCTTATCATGTTTGTTAAATATTTTATTGTAGAATTTTTATTTCAAGTTTATGAAAAAAATGTTTGACTATTTATTTATAATTATTTCCTTTACATACATAAATTGAGTTCAAACCGCGGTTCAAACCGCAAACCGAACCAAACCGCAACATTAGGTTTGGTTGGTTTGAATACTTTGAACGGTTTGAATCGAAATGCAATTTTTTCAAACCGATGTTATAGGTTTAGATTGAATATGATGTTCAAACCAATCCACGAATACCCCTAACTCATAGCCTTTCTAGTTGTGACCTCCTTTTGGGATAAAAGGAAGAGGTGTATTACCAAGTCAGGACGGGTCGGGAATGGTATTTTAGCTAAGATTTGCAAACTGAAATGGGAATGCCTATCTCACCCCATCCTGAGTTTGCGATGGGTATGGAAAATCTTTAAAAAATTTGGGATGGGAATGGGACAGTGATGCGTCGAGGCAGCTCCATTATCTCATTCCTAGATATCTCCGCCCAGTATTGAAGTCAAAGGTAGCTATTTATTTATTGTTTATGGTAATAAATGTTGTACAAAGTGTGCAAGTGGTGGAAATAAGGGATAATAATTTTAAATCCATGAATCCAAAACTTATTTGCAAAACTAACATCATTCTTCAAAATCCAAAAAAGGTATAAAAAGACACCTCTCGAAACAAAAATACCCTTAAGATTATAGTTATAACGATTAGGAATATGACAACATGCCCATAGGGTATTTTTACAGTTTCAAAGGCATTTTTACAAGAGGTTAATTTTAAAAATAACTTTTGAATTTGTCCCTGAACCAATTTATGTAGAAATAATCTATCAGGCCTCTAATACTTCCTATTTATTTGAGTCCTTAACAATTACTGTTATATTAAACATATTAATTAAAAATATTGTTTTTTATAAGCCTTAGTGGAGAAGCCCAAACATTTAGCTCAAGCCTCAAGGCGTGGCCCAAGGGCTCCCAATTTTGGCCTAGCTTGAGCGGGGTGGGCGATGAAGTGGTGGGATGGCAAATGTGTCACATTATCAGAGTGATTTCAGACCCGATCCGATCGGTCGAAGCGGTAGAAAAATCCGTTATTTGGATAATGGATATGGATATGGATAAAATCCGATTTTTTGAATGGATATGGATTGGATATGGATTTAGGCATATCCGTCAGAAGAGCTCCGATATCATACCGACCCCAAACGTGTGTAATATTTGAATTAATATTTGAATGTTATAATATCCGATACAATATTTGAATTAATTGTAATTTGTAATAACACTATATAATATGATATGATCTCACATCACTAATTCAAATATTTAATTGCCTATTTTTTTAAAATCCTAATTAGTGTTAGAAATGAATACTAAAATATAATAATAAACCCTAAACCTAACAATAACATTATAAATTATAAATCTAGTCCTAATTGTAATTTGTAAACTTAACGTAATATGTTAACATTGTAAACCCTAACTCTTAACACAAGAATTCCTAAACTTATAACACCACAAACCCTAATTTGTTGATAAGCCTCATACGCCATACCGGGATCCACGTCTCATTATCCTTCCTGGGGCCGTGGATCGACAGCTATCTCTTCCAAGATGCTTGAGCTTTGGCCATTCGAATCACCCCGCGACTCGAGCAGTCGCTGATAAACGTAAGAAGCCCTCCCGCTGTATAAGAATTAAACTATGTGACTTTAAACTCTTTAATGACCATTCGCTTTCTCAAGGGGTGGTATTTAGCCGATTAATCTCCTCTCGGTGCGTAGGAAAGTCTCGATTACCACCATCTTCGGGCCTCGCTTGGATTTTTAGTCCCCAAATCCCTAACCCATGTAACACCAACAAATTTTAATTCTAATATTGTAATTTTAATTTTAACACTTAAAGTCCTAATCAAACATCACTAACCCTAACTCTCTAATACCTGTCAAGTATAAATCTTAATATAATATAAAATATGAAAGGAGGAAGAAAGAAGTGGAAGAGACTGAGAGTGGTTTTAAGTGGAAGATAGCCCTGCTTTTGATAGAAAAATGAGTCTATACTTTGGAAGTTGCTCAGCATAAGTATAAAGGCACCAATTTGCACATCCGGGAAAAAAACCGCTTTGATTTATAAAAGAAAAACACTCATTCTCGATTCATTGCTCGTGAAATCTCAAAACAAGCTTGTAGTTCGTGATCACGTCAAAGCATTAAAGCAATCCTTAGATCTATTCCTTCATAACATTCAGATGTGTTAGTGATTTGGTATTCTCTTTTTTCTTTATTTTAGATCGAGGCCACTCATGCACTCCATTGTAATATAATATTGTGTTGCATCGCGAACATTACCAATCTAAAATACATATATCATGTTCTAATATTGAGATTCATCGTGCTTGTGCTTAAATGTTGAGATTCATCATGTTTCAGGCTTTAAATGTTGAGATTCATCATGCTTCAGGTGTCGAAATATTAAGTCTAGTCGGTTCCATGAGTGGAATTAAAATAATAATAATAATAATAATTATAAGTACTTATGGAGAATGTAAGTTGTAGCTTGGTTGTTTCAGAATAAAATATTAATTGTGATTGGTGGCGAAATATTTGCTACAGCCATGATAATAATTTTATTTTGTAAAATGGTGTAATGATGGTTCTGAATTAAACCAAATAAAAAAAAATAAAGAAAAGGGAAAGAGACTGGTTTTTGTAAAGTAAATTGTAGTTGTGATACAGCCATCTGAGCCATGTAAAGTAAATGATTTTTCAGAATTCTTTTATTTTCAACTTGTCCATTTACTCGTATTTCTGTACTAAAAATTTGATTCGACCGTTTATAATACTTTTTTTAATTTCCACAATTTTATACCATTCTAGACTTTTTTAATTACTGGTTTTTGTAAAGTAAATTGTAGATGTGAAAAACAAATCAAAGTTTTGGAATGTCCTGTTTTTACCCAGTCTGGCACACTGTATATGTTTTGTTGAAAATAAATTATTAAACAACTTTAGAATGTCTCATTGATTTTTTTCCGTGATTCTAGACATCATGAAATTAACTTTTGACACATAAATGTCAGATATATTCTTTTAGCATGAGGTATGATTTTCTTAAGTTACACTCCATTGGTGTTGGATCGATTCTCGAATCTATGACCGATTTCTACATTATTTCTTTTATTTTGTTTTTATTTTATTTTATTTTATTTTCTCTCATTCTTTCCAAGTTTTCAATTTTAAAATTCACTGCTCATTTTTCAATTTTTTTTTACCTATATTTTGTATGAACCACTATACTAGTTCTAGAAAATTCTCATTTGCTGGAATACGACAAAAGTAGTTGATTTGTGATGTTTTATTAACTTTAGACTTTAGTTTATATTCCTAAATTTATAATCATGCTTATAACTAGCTGGCCATAGGTTAGCAAAATATGTCTTAGTGTCGCATGGATAAATCCGATATCCGTGGAGTAATATCCAAACTGATGGATAGGATATGGATTTAGATTTTTTTTTATCCGTAGTATATGGATATGGATATGGATATATTATTTTTATTTAGGATCGGATATGGATTTTGAAAAATCCGATCCAAATCCGATCCGATGCCATCCCTAATTCTGAGATTGGCCCAAATGTTCACTCTTTCCCATGGGTCATTTTTGTTGTTTCATCACTCAATTGCCTTAATATTCTTTCTTTGTTAATAAATAAAAAAAAAGCTATAATAATTTGGTCGAATCCAGTAGCTTAGTTCATCTCCAACAAATAGCTCTATCCTTATGTAATGAGAATTGATATTTGCGTCTATCATTAAATCAAAAAGTTATTTAAGTAAAATCTATCCACTAACATGCATATAATAAGCTCTCTTTTTTTCTTTGTTTGAAAGGAAAAAATTTTATTAATTCAAACTAGCAATACATCGATAGAAACATATATATCAAATTCTAAAAAATTATAAATGATGAAACAATACTGTGTTAATAGCGTATTTAATAATACTATAATAACTAGAACACCTATTATTAGAGTGTCAAAGTTAAAATAACTGTGACGCCCCCCAAATCCCGAGGTGTCTCGTTGACAACCTGTCAACCCATAGAATATTCGTGGATGTCGGGTAACCCGACACCACTCATGAAAATGGAGCAAAATCTCCTTTGTACGGGGAGCTCTACCCAAGATACACAACATGTCCCAACATTTTACACCGACCACACCGAGTCCACATACGGATAAAAATGAGTAAAATGACCACTTTGGCCCATACATCAATACTCACAAAATATATCCCAACCAACTATATTACATGGTTCAAGAATTAATAAATCACTCTTAATTCAAACATATATTAAGATTTTTCAAACATATATTAAGATTTACAATTTTAATAAATGTTATACAAAATGTGAAATGCTAAAGCCATTAACCGGCTTAAACGCGGCCTCCTAGTGAAAGCACCGTCCTTGTACACTCCCCGCACTCGAAATAGTGATCCTCGACAGGCGAGCAATGCCCGCAGTGATAATTTCCTACATGGGGTTACTCCACCTATGCATATGTCATGGCAAACAATCACACCTTGCAAATACATGATCCTACTTGAATGTCTACATGCCCAATCACATGTCTCAAGTTCAATTTAATTCTCACATGTCTAAGCCAAATGCAAAATACGCTTTCAAAAACAAAGCTTTTTGTTCCCTCGAAAACTTACTACCAGCTTCAGAATATATTTGATCATTCCTCCGAGGTGAATTGGCTTGATAATTTTTTTCCAAACAACTTTTCACGCCCGCCTCTCGTATTTAACCGTTGACCACTCTCTGCCAAGTACCTTCATAAAATCTTCTCAAAATTCCTTTCACAACCGCTTACTTTTCTTTCATTTTCATGTCATGACTCACACTTATCGCTCTAGGGGTATTCCGCAGAAAAGTGGAATGCATTATGTCAATTCCAAACAACTCATGCTAATATATTTACATGCATATATTAACACAATTAATTCACATAAATCATGCATACCACATGTTATTTAATTCACAACAATAACACCAAATTAGCTCACATGGGCTAATTAACCACTCAAACAATTCATTTTGAATCACTCAAACCACACAAAATCACACAACAAATCACGTGAACAAAGTGAAACTTTGGCTCAAGATCAAGCATTTGGCCACACAAGTAGGGATTTCTTCACTCTGTTCAAAGGTTTTGAGACCGAAAACACAGCCATTCAGGCCTCAACAAATCCCCATCCATAAAATGGCTCATACCAAAAGAATAAAACCAAGTAGAAAAGATCCCTACCTCTTGAGTTGCCTGAACTCCACAAAATCGATGCCCATGCGTAGCTCCTCGGGCTGCGAACAAATTGGGTTTTCGGCTCCGGCTGAGAACCTGCCAACTAACGCTGAAACTAAAGAGAAGCTCGCCACTCTCTCTCTAAAATCTCAAAACTCCAACTCATCGCATCAAGCTCCCAATTTTTGGAGAAGAAAACTATTTCATTATTTTTGTCTTAAACACTTAAACTTTTTCAAAAATTTCATCCTTATCCCTTCATTTAATTATTTGACACATGACTTAATCTAAGTCATTCATCTCCATCATCTCACTAATCATGCAACATGTGTTACAAGGGTACATGTAGTAGGTGACTTTTGTCACATCACACGCTCCTCTTACAAGCCGCTTTATAAAGACCACACCCGACGTCGAAATGATAAATTTCAACTGCCCCTAATTCGACGAAATTCGACGTGGTAGGTAAATTTCGCGAGACGATTCCAACGGTGAAGTCTGTTTCGTCATTCGAGATCTAGAAAAATTTCGGATTTTGACCGAAATTACCATTTTACCCTTTTTCAAAAAATTCGAATTTTCCCGGGTTTTACACAATCTTAGCCAAAAATAAAATGCATGTTGTGTGTGCAACTAGTCCTAGTGTCTCAAAGATAGTCACTTTAGCTGTTATGTGTCACGCTTGATGGTAGAACAAACCGTATATCATGTTTTACCTTATTTGGTTCACATGATTTTTGGAAGATATTCAACTGTGGGATTTCTTTGGAAGAAAAATATTCTCCAAATTAATATGGAATAAAATCAAATATTTATAGCTGGCTTATTAAGACAGTTTAGGCAAGTTAAAGATTCTAAACATCGAGAAGATTACTTAAGGCATGCCTAAAAAGGAGATGAGACATCTCTCTAAGATCATCGATTCACACACAAAGGAGATTTTCTGAAAGAGTTGCTTATAGTTGAAGCAGCTATAGGTACTATACCCTAGTCCTCGATTATAAGCAGTATTGTTACTCCAATTGAGATGGAGTGATTGGGTGTTTAGGAGTCCAAATGTTACATGAGAAATACGATGAGCTTATTTCTATGTTTCTTTATGAGAAAGTTAAGAAAATACAGTAATGAGAAAGAGGGAGTCTTATCTCACTTAAGAGTAAAATGTAACCTAATTGATATATAATGAAATTCCTTACATCTGGGCTCAACCCCACGGACGTAGATAGTTGTCAAACCATGTAACCAATCTGTAGTTTTCTTACGCATGTGTGTGAGAGTTTATGCATGTGATTTCATATTTATTCGTATTATATTACTTCACCACATCTATCATAACATGATGCAGCAAGTTGCATAACGTAGTAAAATTGGTTGCAAAACTTATGACTGTGTCGCAGTACGTGATGCAACAACTTATGAAATATGAATCACTGTCAAGATAAACAATCTTTATTTTTCACTAATGACTTTGGTTCTGCAACATATTGATGACCATAATTTGATTTGTTTTATATTTGATCAAATACGCTACTGCTTCAATCGCCCTATACACAAATAAAAGCCGCTCCAAATAAGATGACAAAAAAGTGTCGAAACATGATGACAAAAAACCAAAAGTCGCAACAAGGCAATGAAATCACAAAAATAAGATAAAACTCGAATCTATATGAAATAACCAATTTTTTAATAAATATATTGATAAAAAGATATAAGCAAGGCGTTTCAGGCCGAAAATTGTGACTTGAAAAGGAAAAAAAAAAAGGAAAGTTATATAGTGAGCTCTTGAGAGCCGATAGCGTACCAATAATTGTATCCCTCTAAGCGCTATACTTAGCAATATATAATAGCTTTATCCATCCGGTTATATTAGTCACTAATAGGTTTATCTATTCACAAATCAACAAAATCTCAAAAAAAAAATTGTTTGGATCTATATTATAAACATAATAATTGATTAAAGATAGTAACTCAACTTATAAATGTACTAATATCTTTGGCTGTTCACAAATTAGTTACTACTTCCATCATGGGATTCTACATCAATTATATATATATATATATATATATATATATATATATATATATATATATATATATATATTTCTAGAAGGATATAACGTTAGTAGGAAATCAAAAAGTTTTTAATCACCCTTATATTAAAAACATGAACCATATTCATCCTTATATTAATGTTTTTATATTAGTGATTTGCTTAATCAGCATGTCAACAACTCCTTTGTTATCCTATGAGTAAATTTTTTTGAGATTTTTTATTAAACAATCAAACATGTAATACCCCTAAATTAAAAAAATCAAAAACAAAAACAAAATTTTCAAAATAAGAAAGGTTAAAATACAAATTTTCAAAGTTGGAATGAGCTTTTAACAAAAAATATAAATGTTTTGCTAAAAAGAAACAAAAAAATTTCCTACACAATCCTAAACTTCTTCACTTTTCTCGTGAGCTAGGGTTTCAAATTGGGGATTTCAAACTTGAAAAAACATCTACTTCAAGTAAGTATTTCTTTTTCTTTCTCTAGTTTGAAGCTTGTGATATGTTTAGGAGTGAAGAAAATGTTTGAGATAAGAAAGATAAGTGAAAAGGTTTTGAAATGTTTTGAGAGATTTATGATATCTCCTTATGCAACCGTTGGATTGCTTTAGAATTTGAATATATTTGAAATAAGAGAATGATCTACAATTAGATGGGTGGAGATCGTGTTTTAAGGTTTGAGTTGAGAGTTATTCTTGCTTGAAGCAAACAGTTTTATAAATTAGTTTTGGTTTCTGTAAGATTAGTGTAAGCCTTCATTCTCCTTATTCAACCGTTGGATTGCTTTTAATTTTGAAAATATTTTAGATATGACACTGATCTACAAATTGAACAGTTCAAATCATTTTTAGAGGCTTCATATGAGAGTTATACTCATTCAGAACAAGCAGTTTTTTAAATCAGTTTCAGTTTTTATAAGTTTAGTGTAAGCCTTTATTCTCCTTATTCAACCATTGGATTGCGTTGAAATTTGGATATGTTTTATATAAGACTTTAATATAAATTATGAACGGTGAATATCGGAATTTATGACTTGAGGAAGGAGATATTTGAGCAAAACTGTGATAGTGATCAAACTACATTTAAATTAATTTGGAAAATAGAGTAATGATTGAGGGCAAATTATTCAAAGAGTAATAATAATAATAATAGTAAGTTTAAAATAATAAATAAGTAAATTAAAATAACATTGAAGAAAAAGAAATAATAGTTCAGATATTTAATGAGTTTTTTTTCACTTTTATTTATTTAGGTGACATAGACTCTTAATTGAGTTTAATTGTAGAGTGATATCATTCAAGACTTTTAAGTTGCTTTGAGGTAAGGAAGATTAATGTAGTTTTTCCTATAAAACAAAATATTTTGTTATTATATGTGATTATGAGTTTTGATAATTTGTATTTGTTTAAATTATATGCATTGATCAAATACAAGTTTTGTTTGGAAAATAGATTTGAAAATGCTCATGGTAGAATTGAAAGTTATGAAGATATATTTTTGTATTTTTGCGACCCGGGAAACACGAAGTAACATTCGACTTTATTATGACTCCTCAAGCACGGGTATAAACTCGACAAATACGCCATGTCACCCGCTAGATATAAACTTGATGTAACATGGCCCCTAATAACTGCATAAACTTGACATATCCCATTTAGTCAATGGGTTATAGTTGACAAATGTCATTCACAATCCATATAATACTGACCTTTATTCGAAAGAATATGTTTTAGTTAACCAAGAAACAGCATTTCAAACCGCCTTTATCGCGCCGCTATCACTGACATTTTATTCAAAATAAATCTTTGAGAACCATGAATATATGTGTTTTAAAATTTTTGTAGATTTGATTATGATATGGAATTGTTTGAGAAACATGAAATATGATGAAGTTTGAAATATATTTATATATATTATTTATTTGTATTCAAGGATTTAATGAAATTTGTGAGGAAAAGAAAAATATGTTATATCTCCAATTTTGTAAATTTAAAATATTTTATCCACGAAAATGTATTAACATTCCTTATTGATCTTTTAGTTCACTCCTTATTGTTGATCATTTTTAGGTACCCTAAACCTTGGCGAATAGTAATTTTGGAGTAGGTAGTGATGAAAGTTGAGAACTATTTTTGAGTTGGTATTTGTTGGAAAGAGTTAAGATTGTTGGACTACTTTAATGCATTGAAAATTAATGTTAACAAACTTTCATTGAAAGGACTTTATGTTGTTAAAATATTACATTTTAAGATTATTAGTTTTGAAAATTTTTATAATATTGAAAGACATTGGTTCAATAACATTTTATTATACTTTGGAAGGTTTTATAACTTTAAGAGATTTTGATTTTATGAAATTAGTTTAATTATTTTTATAAACATATTTAGGACAAACAAGATTTATAAACATAAATTTTGAAAATATGGTTTAAAGATAGAATTTTAGAGTGTTATATGTGAATCAACGTTAATACATACATCTGATTCGAAATTGAGGTGTTACAAAACATAAGTAACCTTTTTTCAGAGTATTTTTTCTCTCCCTAGTATTTATCGCAAACCAAAAACAATCATCACGTTTCTTAAAAGCAAGTTATCATTCATAAACTCAGTACATAAATTCATAAGATATTATTTATTGATGTTGGATATAACACTCCAAGTTAGACGTATTATATATATATATATATATATATATATATAAGAACACCTAAGCAAATCTAGGAATATTACTATAGTTTTTTAAGATAGAAGCTGGCTATGGAGGAAAAGGGTAACTAATAGGAAGCTCAGAAACCGCCGGCGGTACAGCCGGTAACAATGGCGGCAGAATGCTCGGTGCCGGTTCGAGGGGCGTCGGAAAAGGGGGTTGATCCGGAATAGGATACTCAACCGGGAGCCCCACAAACACCGGCGGCATAGCCGCCGCCGCAACGGACGGCGGTTGCGGTTCCCCAAACGGGGGCGGCATTGGCATTGGCATTGGCCTGTCAACAGGCGTCCCGTAAACCGGCGGACTTTGAGGTGCAGCCGCCGCCTCCTCCGGCGGCGTTAGAATGATCACCTGCGGCCCTAATGCCGGAGGCGGATCGTATACTTCCGTCGGTGCCGGACTGACTAAAGGCGGCAGAGATATAGGCACCGGCGGCGACGTGGAACAGCGGTCGCGTATTCTGTCGATGAACGGACAGTTCGGGACCGGATCCGGGTACCGGCAAACGCCTGTGATGGGGTCGACGGTGCAGTAAGTAGGGAACGGCGTGGAAGGAAACTGGCGAACGGAGTGGGCCGGTTTCCAGTAAAGGGAGAAACATAGGAGTAGAATTGACCAAAAACAAGCCATTTCTTGCAAGTGATATGCACATCAAAAAGTAGACATGAGGATATTTATACACATGAGAGACTATGATTTAATACATTTTTCAGAGACAATTTAATGTCTATTTCAAAAGAAAATAAAGTGATGTGTCAGGTCGGTTCTGCATTTTTTAATATGATTTTTCAGAGAATTGAATAGCAATACTACTCGAGTAGTGACTAGTGAAGCACATGCACTATTATTATTATTTATTAATTTTGGCAGCCTTTTGAGTGCTCATTATGCATGGCGGTGGAAGTACTGCTACATGAGTCAGTGGAATTTAGGAACATATCGACAATGGAGATGATAACGTCAAGGGACCAAAGATTTGGGATTTGTTAACCATTTGTAGGAAATTATTTAGACAATTTAATCATGTTTAATGTTGCTAAGTCAACCCTTCTAATTGCCCCCGAGATCCCTCGCCAAAGAGGGAGGCAATTCAGATTCACGTCATATTTATAATTGCATTTTTTATATTATTCGGCCAACCCGAACACCCATACTTAATAATAAACGGGACTTAAATACTAAATTCCAACACGATCCAATTAATAATCGTGTAACAAGATTAGAAACGTGTAACCTGTTTTTAATTTAGTAATTTAAAATAATATAAATTATAATTAATTCATCAATGTTTAACACAAATAATATATATAATGGGTTAATATAAGTTAAATATTTATTAACATAATAATTGAACGGACCAATACGGGTCAAATTTGTGTTAAGTGGATTTACACGAATATAACTCATTTATTAAATAGGTTATACGGGTCAACACGAAGTTGACCCAAACACGATTATACCCAACCCAAACCCAAAAAAATCGTGTCGAATTCGTGTAGTGCTTACGAATCGTGTCAAATTTTGTCAGTACTAGGTTCAAATGGTAAAGGGTAGAGGTGACAATTCGAGATGACAGACTAAGGTAGGCTTGGCTGGGTCGAAAATCGAGCCAAGCCAATTTTGATCCTTTTTTTTTAGCCAAAAATATAGCAGATCGACCCTAAATCCGAACAAGTCAAGCCAAATTGTCTTATAAAACAAAAAAAACAAAAAAAAAAGTGGCAGGCGAGCCGGATAGGGCCAAATTTGACCCAATTTTTTTCGCCCAATAAATTAACAGCCCGACCCTAATTCTGGGTAGACCGGGCTAGCCTATCGTGCCAAGCTTAAATTGCCACCTCTAGTAAAAGGGTGGGAAGGAGTTATAGGAGATCCAGATTCGAATCCTTAACAAACTTTTCTACAATACTAATATACAAAAGTGAATAACCATTCTAATCCATATTAAATAATAGTTGAAGCCTATTTTTAAGTCCAAGAGACTATGGTTCTATTTGGAACTTAAAAAGTACTAGAAAAATGAAAATATATATATATAAAAGAAAATTGATTTTTTTCATGTGTAGTTTCACGATGGAAAATATAAAAAAAAATCAAATATAATTAAAATTTTTCCAAAATTTTATAAATTTTTAAATTTCTTACCTATATTGCAGAGAGAAACAAATAAAAGACTCAATAAATATATATAAATTAATTTCTATATTGAATCTATCTACTTTTCCTCTTTATCATCTTTTCTTTAATATTTTTCAGGTTCCAAACAGAGCCTATAAGCTCGATTCCAAGCATTTCAGCCAAAGAAAAAGCTGCATTCATGAGAACAACCAAGCTGAACCAAAGGACAAAAGAAATGAGTTAGGAAGAAAAAACAAGATGACCAGTTGATCAATATGCTGGTAGACAGGAGACTGCAAACTTATAAATGCTAACCAAATGATGTTTTGAGTGAACTGTAATGTCATCTACTTGTAATCTGAAAGTTGGCCACATGCCAAACTTCAAGGCACCCTGGAACTCGAGAAGTACTAAGAAAATAAAATGGTGAAGAAAACAGAAGGAAAGAGAATTTAGAGAAAAATAAAAAATAGGTTTAAGCTTAATAAATTAATTCTATCTGTTTTATTCAAACTCATTTTATTTGTTTATCTTTATTATATAAGAACTAAGAAATTTAAAACTATGTAAAATTTTGAGAAATTTTGATTACAGTTTATTTTCTTTCATATTTTCCACCGTTGAACCAAACATTAGAAAATCATTTTCCTTAATATTTTTTTTTCTTTTTTTAGTACTTTTCAGGTTCCAAACAAAGCCCATATGTTTAAAGAGTAAAGCTTCTAATTATCATACGAGAGTATTATATGATTGCTATACGTAACATGACATGGGAAGGTATGAGATCCCATTGAAGAGGCCATTGACTCCTGTCTCCGTTCTACTTGTCAAATGATGACGGCATATCTAGCCAACCTAGCTCAAATTAGTAAACGAGAAATGGCAACATAAGGCTAGTGAAGAGGCCATAGACTCCCGTCTTTGCTTTGCTTGTCAAGAGGTGATGGCATACCTAGCCAACCTAGCTCCAATTAGTAAACAGAAAACGGGAGGCAGACCTAGCACACTCATGACCCTAGCGCCCTAGCCTAGCTCCCCTCTATAGGTCGGCAAAGCCGCCGCTTGACACAGCCACCTAACACAAGGACAAGTCCCCTGCCTGACAACATGGGACCCAAGCGAGCCCACCCATCCTATCGAGATGACGAAACCGCTAGAGATACTAGTCACATGACGACACATGTTAGGAAAAGGAAATACCATTTGAAGTAAGAGACCATTGCAAAGATCTCCGAAGAATAAAGAAAAGCCTAAATATAACGCTTAAATCAAAACCACCCAAGTACGGAAAGAATAATGAAGAAAAGATTACATTAATAAGCTTAAGAATATTCGCTCAAATATCATAAAAACTATTCATCAAAGAATAAGCCATTAACGATTAAAATTCCATTTTCGCCTCAACAACAAAATTTATAAAGGCATTGAAAGCGATATAAACGAACGAAAAGCCGCATAATGCATGTGAATTATTAAGGGAAGATAAAGTTAAAAATCGGTCAGACAGGATGATAAAACTTTGGGACACATCGGCTGAGATGCTTTTAATAAAACTTTAGCTAAATCTCAAAGACTTCGTGAAATAAAATATAAATTTTCTTTAGACGTCTAATTTTACGACCAGTTTTCGAGACGCTCTTACAAAGATTAAGGGAGACTACCCAAAAAGGAGAGGAGGAGAGAGGAAAAAAAAAGGAGAAAAGAAGGATTATGAAGGAGGAGATTCTGAGGAACAAACCCCGTTAAGACTGTGGATCTATATTGATTCTTCATGTGGGAGAAGGAAAGGAAGGACTGCTGCATCTAATAGTAAACCTATGTTTCAAAAAGTTGTGTTTATATGCTAGTGAAGTTGGTATCATTTTACACAGGATGCTTTTTCCAAGTTTCCCAGCAGTTGAATTCTAACTGATCCAGCTGACATTTCATTGAAATGTTTAAACAGAATCAAGCCTGCAAGCATAATGGCAAAGTCGCGAAACAACTTACCCTAGCACTGCACTCCAAGCGAAGCGAAGCGAAACGCTCTAGCGCTCTTTTGAATCTTGTACCTTCCTTCTTAACACCTCATTCTCTTTCCTTAGTTTCATGATCTTCTGTTTCAGTGTATCAGCATGTCGATTGGAAGCCAAATCCCGTTGCTGTTCAACCAGCTTTGTTCTGCTGATCAGCACTGCAATTTTCAGAGTTTTGACATTCATTATAACAGATTTTAGTTGAATAGTGCATTCATTTTAGACCAGTAAAAACAAACAAATATATAGATAAAATATGGGGAAGGCTTTTATACCCTAACAAACATCATATGGATTGAAAATGAGAAAAGGGCATCACACACTCACATTCCTTTTCCAAAGTTTGGAGCTTCTTAGTCAAATCATTTCTCTCCTCCTGTTCAACCATAAGACAGTCCTTTAAATCCTGAATCTCTTGACGATCTGTCACAAAATATCAGCAAACTTATCCATATGTTTAAGTGGAGCAAATAGTTGTTGGTTCGAACAAGTCAAGTGAGTTCCTCGGGATCTCACATCTTGATTCCACATCAAATTGAACTTGCTCCAACCTGTTCGTTAGTGTTTGTATATGGATCTTATGTGCTGCTGAGTCTTTATGCAGATGATCTATGGTTGCTTCATTTGCAGCTATTTGAACAAGAAAGCATCTAACACAATCCAAATTTCAATCATGAAGCAAAATAAAAACAAAATATAATTGAGCACCGTATCTATTCTTTCAGAAACTCACCTGATCTGATTCTCTAGATCCCCAACCTTTATTGCATGATCTTGTTGAAGCATTTCAATAGCCTTCCTATGTTCCTGCTTGCGGATTTCAACTTGTATTTTATAATAGTGTTACATAATGAGTGCATAATAAATGAAATCATGAACTCACAGCCTTCAGCCTCCAGCACATACTCAATATTCTCCAACCGAGAATAATGCTTGAAATTTTTCCCATTTTTTCTATATGCATGTGTTGGCATGCATGTAGTTATGTGTGTATATGGATATCATAGTGCAATTTAAATATTTCATAATCTATGCGCTAAGTGAAGTGTTTACTAAGAAAAATACCCTCACAGATTCCTTCCTTGGGCAAGTACTTTAGGAAAGAACTTACATCTTCTTTACTGAGATGCTCGTCATTTACTCTTTTTAGTTCCTCTTTCAAACTTTGGCACTTGGTACGACGTTCAAGCTGTTATCTCGTGGAAATGATTAACTTGATTGAGGAAAATCAGAATGCAATCACATACAGCTAGCTAAATTTGAGGATGCAACTTGAACAGAGTCCATTTTCAATAGTTCAAAAGGAATCCTTGCCTGATCAGCCAATCTGTTTAAGGACTCTGAATATAGCCTTCTAAGTCGCTCATTATCTGCATGTCACGATATACTTTATTTCAGTTTTTAAGAAACGAAAGATGCAAGATTAAATAGAAAAGAATAGACTTACAAGAAAAGAAGAAAACACCAAAATGTCATCCAAAAGAGCATATAAAAGATTTCTGGTTTCTGAAGTCACAATGCATAAAAAGCATTAGTTCAACTCTAAACAACAACAGAAAAATAGCAATAAATGTTGTGAATGGAACTCAAAATAACAAAACAGTCTGTTTTCCCAATATCATAATATCTTTTCATGTAAATGAGTTGTGATATGTTGTCCCAACTAGACAACAACATAAGAGAACAAACAAACCCGTGTAAAGAATGGTTGATTTGTCAAATAAAAGAGGGTGATGTATATAACCCAAAAGCACAACACAAATTGAGGAAACAAACTTTTTCCAAATCATAAGCCTTCTGGAAGTTTGAAAAAACTTTAATTTTTTATAAGCAAATAAAAACAAAAAGTTAAGAAGCGAAAGAGGGGGTGCAACCAAAATACACAGGATATATCGACAATACTCAAAACAACATAAAGGAAAATGGAGCTAAACTAACCAACCCCTAAAAGAGAATGCAACTAATGAGAATGTGGACACCCACCTAACCAGAAACATATAGATTAGGATCAACACTTTCAGCTCCAAACAAGACCACTCCACAACTATGAGCGTTCTTGTATTGCACTCTTTCTTTGTAATTTGAAAATGATTAAAAATAAAAACAAAGAAGAAGAACAGAGAAGGATCATCCTCCAAACATCCTTGCATTTGGTTCCAACATGAGAACCATGCTAAGGACTTTCCAAATTGATAGGGGAAACACCAAAAAGTGACTAGACCAAAGACCATAATTCAGAGGTTCATTTGCAGTGAAATTCCATATCACCTTCCCAGAGTAACACCAGTAAACAAGCTCAATCCTCACTTAACAAGTTAATCTATAGTCAAGATTTTCTGCCATGGTGCTTCCCACACCTAAGAAGACACTCTCAAGCTCCAATTTAGCTTGGCAGGAAAGGGGTGGGGCTCTTTTGAGATAAGGATCAAGTTATATGAGCTGATGGAGGATAAACCATTTCTTTCAATCTTTCAATCAACTTGTCCTCCACATTCTTGACATCGATAAAATGATTTAGAAGCTGCAGAGATTCCATGGCTGACATCTTCCTGTCAGAGAAGTACCTTCTGAATCTAGAATTTCAACAATTTGCTACTCAAGAATCTTTCTGGACCAAAGTTGGATCTTTCTTCTTCCACCGATAGAACAAACTAAAACACTCACAAATTCATTGAATTCGCTAACCACTACTACTACAACTAACTACTAGGAAAGAAACTAAAAAGTTGTACCAATTAGAGCTAATCCAGTTGAGGCATTGGTTTCCCAGTCCACAAAAAAAGAACATATGTTTTACAGTTTTTTTATTCCTATTGGCTTCATTTGAATCCAGAAAACAAAAAAAACAAAGAAAAAAATTAGAAAAGAAAAAAGATATTGAAAAAGAAAAGAAAAAAAACTTCAAATTCCTAAATTCAAGCTGAAGCTTCCTTCTCCAGATAACTCTAAATCACAGGAATTGCTTCTGGGAATAAACATAAGCACTATTAACCCACAGTGCCTAGTAAAAATAGTCTAATTCTATGTTCTTTGTTCATAGAGGTGCCAAGTAAAATTAGTCTAATTCTATTATCTTTGTTCATAAAGAAATTCATGTAATTGTTGGCTGCCATTAGCATTTATTGTTTTTGCAATAAAAAATAAAAGAGGAGAACAAAACTCCATGCCTGTTTGAAAATAGTTAGATAAATCCAATTCGACATTTTTCTTCGGCTCAAAACAGGGCTTGACGCAATTGAAAACAGAAAAAAGACTTCCAACGTTTTCCATTCTATTTTCTCGGGATCCAAACAAGGCCAAAAATGCAAGTGAAAACAGAAAAAGATAATTAACCCTGCTTGAGACTGTCGCAAGTGGATTGAAGAGCTTGGCGCTCCTCGCTCTCCGCTTTGCAGTTGGATCTGAGGAGCTGGACTTCTACGACTCCGTTTTGGAAGTCCTGAGAAACCAAAACCACAACCAGAAGGGGAAAAAATTATGAATGAATCGGAGAAGAAGAAGAAATGAAGTACAACCTTGTAGATCTGATCGAATGAGGAGAGTAGATTCTCCAGTTCTTCATCACTGGTTGCCGCCATTTCTCCTTCCGCTTTTCAAAATTTTCCCATATTTATACTGAAAAATCCTTTGAGCAAGTCTTTTTAAATCTGATGTGAGTTTTGCTGAGAAATTATATTTTGAATAATTATATTTGATAATTATTTTCGAGAGTAATTTTTATCATTCAGAATAATAAAAAGATAGAAACTTAACGTCATATTTGACAATAAAAAATTAGCAAATAATTTTCTTTCTCAAAAACCAAAAAATAAATTGTGTTTGGGGAAAATGTTTTCAAATTATTTTTAATTATTTTATTTGTTTTCTCAAAATAAATTAGGCTATGTTTAGTTCTGAAAAATTATAAAGAAAATTATCGAAAAAAATGTTTCCTTTTTTAGTAAAATAATACTGAAAATAAAATATAATTACTTTCTTCAAAAAATATGGCAATATATACTTGGTTTGGAAATTTTTGAGAAAAGAAAATAAAAAGTAAAAGTAAAAGTAAAAGTAAAGAATAAAGTAAACAAAATACAAATAGATTTCATGGAAATAAATTGTTTTGTTAATAAGAAAATAAATTGTTTTTAAATACTTTTTAAAACTCATTTTATTTAGCAAAAAACTCATTTTACTTATTTTTCTAAAATACATACATTTTAGTTATATTTTATTTTCTTCCATATTTGTCATCAAATAAACAAACAAGAGAAATCTTATTTTTCTTTCAACATTTATTTCTTTCCTTCTTCCTCTCCAAATTAAATACAGCATATATATTTTTAAACTATTTAATCTTTATATAAAAAGGAAAATTAAATGAAATAAGTTGTAGTGCATATTAAAAAAAGGAAAATTATGTTATGATGTATTAACTCGATTCTATTTCAAAAAAGAGTTTGCGAAGAATCGAGAATTAAGGGTAGGTTAATTCATTTAAAAAGTAATCCCGAGCTAGTAAGGCATATAATCTACATTTTCTTTCTTAAAATAATCTGCTTGTCAATTGATTGAAAATAAAAATAAAAAAAGATTTCAAACCCTAGATCTTTAATGAAATTGATACCCAAATTCCCATATTTTAAAGAACAAATTTATGTTTTTCAAAATAAAAAATAGGAAAACACGGTTAATAGTTAAATTTTGTTTTTTATTTATTTATTTATTTATTTTGTTTTCAATAACAAAAAAATAAAGTGTTTTGGGTTCTAAAATGAAGAGGTGTTATTTTGGGAATTTGAGTGTCAATTTAATTAAGGATCTAGGGGTCAAAAATCGTTTTCTTTCTTTTCTTTTCTTTTCTTTTTTTTTTTTAAGAAAATTATTTTTTAAATTGGTTAACCTAACTTTTATAAACTCTTCTTTAAATAAAATCAAAATAACATCCTTTTAATAATGATAACTATAGAATAAGAATAAGAAAGGGAGTAGTCCCGTCTTCGAATGTCAATAGGGACAGTTTATTACATTGTAATTAATTTTTTTTGCTGTAAAAAAAAACCCGAAGACAAATTATCTTTCAGTATTAATATAATAGGGATGCTATAAAATATTTGGGTCAAAAAAACTTTAAATGATTTAAAATTTATAAATCTAACCTCTTTTTGTTTTTTTTTTCTTGAAAAATAACATATTCTGAACATAAATGCCCTTTTCCATTATAAGTATTTGCATACATATTTTACAAAAAAAAAGTTATTTTTACAAAAAAAAAATAATAAATACTTTTTGTAAAAATGAAACTAAATATTGTTGAAGGGTTAAATTTCCAAAACTAGGTTTTCAAAAGTCCTGTGAATTAAATAACTCTACAAGTATATCCATAATTGGAAGTGAAAAACCATCCTCCCAACAAATTACTAGTAGAAATACTAGGAATAAAAAGATAATGAGAAGAACTTGTAGATCTTTGAGCTTTAGAAGAGTGCCCAAAAATCAACCTAGATCTTTTAGGTGTTCTTTGAAAACTAGAGATTTTAATTCAGACAGCTTGATTGAAATGGGTCTGGTCTAATTTATATCGAGATGCCATTTTACAGGCCCAACTCAACCCTAATTCTGAATTGGTCATGCTAGCCCAACAAGTCGGGATCAAATTACCAACTCTAAACACAAATTTAGAGCTATCAATTCGAGAAGCTCAATTAGGCCAAGGACAAAACCAGGCAAGACTGAATCGGGCTACCATTTTATTGGCCTAGCCCTAATTTCAAATTGGTCAGGTTAACCCAACGAAAGTTTTAAGCACAAATTTAGAGTTGTCGATTCTGGTGATCCAATCGGACAAAGGGCAAAATCAGTGCAAGGTCAGGCTGGACCTGACTTACATCGAGTTGCCATTTTTCTGGCCTAATCGAGCCCAAATAACAATTATTTATAAGTTAAATTTAAAATTTAAAAATAACTTGTTATACCACACAAATAAAAGGATAAACTAGAAAATCAATCTAAATTAGTTTTATTAAAGTTGAGTCCTTGCTATTAATTGTGCACTACAAATATCAGATCACTGAGCTAGTCTAAGGTGGTGTTTGTTTTTTTTACTTAATGCTGAATAGAACTTTTTGAGCTTAATGCCGACAAGACTTAATAAAGATTAAGTATTAAGTTGTTTGTTTTTTAACATTGTGCATTAATAGCGACATAACGACTATTACTTTTTTCTTGCCCCGTCCTGCCTCGCTCTTAATGCCACATGTTTAATTTAATTTTAATCGGGTTTTTAACGAGTTTGAGTTTATTTTCCATCAGGCGGGTTGGTATTACTTTACGTAAAACTTTGAAAAATTAAAATTTTCAAAATGGTAAAATGTTAAATAAAATAATAAATTGTCATAAGGGTTCGGGGAAAGCATAAAATTCTCTAGATCTCGGATGGCCAGAAGCGGTTTGCTTGTAGATTAAATTCGTCTTGTGAAATCTAGTGACCTAGAAAAGTTTCGTCAGATTCACAAGATAAGCGAAATCTTTTCGATTTTAGTGATAAGTTGTTGATGACTCTAGAGATAAGATTTTACGAAAATGCCGAAAGTCGAAATGAACACAAAGTGAGTTAATTTAAAATAAAGTGAGCGAAAAGAAATAAATTGTTTAGAACATAAGCAGACAGAATGAGCAATATGAATCATATATATAAAATAATAATAATAAGCCTTGCCTCGATTATATTTAAAAATAATTTTTATTATTTTATTTTTTATACTTTAATATAAATAATAATTATTATTATAATGTTTTTAATAAATAATATATAAAAATTCATAATATTTTATTTTTTATGAAAAAATATTAATTTTAATATAATAAAAATAAAAAAAGCAAATAAAAAAATTAAAATTAAAAAATAAAAACAAAAATAAAATATGGCAGAATTGAATTTGGGTGAATTTGGGAATTTTCCCAACTGGCCCGATCTGTTATTTTTAAATGAAGACGAGTTTGGGAATTGAAAAAATAAGCAATGGGTGAGATAGGATCGCCCGTCCCAAGCACTCCGTTGTCGTCGCAGTAGTGTATCTTTGCTAGTTATTAACTTTTTGTTGGCGATGATTGAGTTTTACTAACATTTTGTGGAAAATGAGCTTACGAGATAGAAAAGTCGAATGTTACTAAGCACTACATTCGAGAACTTTTAAAATTTCGTGATAAGTCATTGAAATTTAAAAAAACAAAGCGAACTTAATCTTGAAAATTTGTCGACCCGACATTAAGTCAAAAAACAAACGCCACCTAAGTGTTTTATTTTAATTTATTTTTTTAATCAAAAGTCTTTTTATTTCTTTATGTGCAATAACTAAAGTCAAATTTAGCATAAAGTTGTAAACAGAGATGCATGCATTTAGAAAAAAAAAAACACTATATAAAAGAGGTGAATTTTCATTTTACCATATCGGTCATCATTTTGGCACAAATTTATGTTGAATTTTTTTTTTATGAGGGAAGATTACGGAACAAAAGATTTACAAAAGCGATTGAAACGAGAATCATAATAATCCTCATAACTAATATTAGTAACATCTTTAGGGAAATTTGACAACCAACAACAAAGAATCTAAAATACCAATTTTTTTTTTTTTGCTAGACAATCGGTAATTCTATTTTATCCTCTATTAACATAACGACAATCGTAAATACATAGATCCTAAGACAACTTCCGAATATCCTCCATTAACAACATAATAGAACTAGGAATATTGATTCTCTTATTATAGCAGACATTTATTCATTTTGCATTACAACATAGCATTATGTTCCTCACAAATACGTCCCATTAGGACTTGAACCCTGGACCCCTCCCCTCCCTCTGTCAATCCGAGCTCTTAACTATTTGAACTAGGTTTTATTGGTTAGCAGTCTATAACTATTTTTTAGTCTCCTTTAATTTCTAAGTTTGAATAGTTCTTACTCTTAGCAGCTAAAATCTCATCTATTAAGGGCATACATTCAGCCACAATAATATTATGGAGACATTTTTGTAATTTCATTCGAGTATCTAATAACTTGACCTAACACACTTTTATTTTGATCCTTAGAACCATCAAAGTTTAATTTGATTTTGACATTTATGTTGAGATTTGACAAGTTATAATTGTTATCTCCATATTACTATGCAAACCATGGACTTGTTTGGGAAGAGGTTGTTAAAATAGTTTTTGATATTTAAAAAAAAAAATTTGTGTAGAAACTTAATTTTGAAAAACAATTTTTTGGTCTTTTTGAATTAGTTGTAAAAGCAATTTCATACAAACAAGTAAAAACCAAAAATCTCATTTGGAAGTTGCATTTTTTTTTTGTAAATTCAATGTTTTGATATTGTAAATATGTTAATAATTATTAGATTATAATTAATTAAAATTAAAAAAAATTGCATCACTTTTAATTTTATTTTATAAATATATCTCATCATGTTGTAAATGATGGGTCATTATATATAAAGAATGATCACATTATTAGGTTCATTCACTTGATGAATGAGTTAAAGACACATTTATGTACCTTCATTACTCACATTAAGAGTGAGTAAATGAAGGTCAATTGGGAGGTTATAAAAGGCAATCCCTTTGTGTTTCGACATCCCAAAGTAAAAGAAGTCCCCTCATCCTTTTTCTCTCTTCATATTTTCCTCTCTCACTTCTTATTTATCAAGATTCTCTCTCTACTCTCTCTCTCTCTAGGAAGCATAATAGACTACTCTTCACTTTCGCATTTTATAATATTTTCATAACATGTTATCAGCACGAGTTTGCTGTGAAGGTAATTCCCAAACCCTGTCTTAAAGTTATTTTGATTTTGCATATCTATAATTATATTTGGTTTTGATTGTAAGCCAAAATCTATATTGTTATTTATTAAAAGCAATTCTAATATTATATCATGTATAAAATATTGTTGACAATGTTAAATATCACAAAACTTGAGTTTGTGGCACTTGACATTACCGGAAAGAACTACCTATCTTGGATCATTGATGTTGAACTACATCTTGACGAGATGAATCTTAGAGCTGTCATCAAAAAAAGAATCAAGCATCCTTGCAAGATCGTTCAAAAGAGCTGATTTTCCTTCGGCACCACCTCCATGGGGATTTAAAAAGTAAATACCTTACAAAAAAGGACCACCTCACTCTATGGAATGAGTTGAAGGGGAGCTATAACCGCTAGAAAATTGTGATTATTCCAAAGCTCGATATGACTAGATGCACCTGAGGTTGCAAGATTTTAAAACATTTAATAAATATAACTCCACATTATTCAAAATCAGCTCGATTGAAGTTGTCTGAGAAAATTATGTAAAGAGATATCTTTAGAAAAAAAACGTCCACCACATTTCATGCCTCGAATGTGCTCACCCATAGCGACAATATCAAAGGCATAAATTTAAAAATCACTACGGGTGATATCATGTCTTCTTGTTGCTGAGCAAAATAATGAACTCTTGATGAGAAATCACCAGTCTTATTCAACTGGATTCGAACCATTCCTTGGAGTGAATGCGATATTGTTCCAAACACATGGTTGTGGACGAGGACGTGGTCGTGGAAGGAATTTCCGATATCATGGTAGTAATCATGCAAACTCCTAAAGGAAAGCCTCGTGGAACCACCAAAAGTGGAATAATACCGAGGCGAAACAAGAAAATGAGAAGTATATACAAAATACGCCTTCCAAGGGTCACGAGTATAATTGTCATAGATGTGGTATGAAAGGGCATTAGTAGCGTACCTATCGTAAGCCCAGACATTTGGCTTACCTCTACCAAACATCAATCAAAGAAAAAGGAAAAAATATAGAAATGAATTTCAACGTGAGAAATTATTTAAAAACTTGTACTATGGTATTGTTTCTTTAAAAGGTCTAGTGAAAAGATAGATTATGTGATTATAAAAACAACTTTACTCTTGAATGACACTTCTTATATCAAAATTAAATAAAAGATCATTTAGTTATTACATCTATTACATCTCTTACATTGCTATTTATATTATCTATAATTTTCATTAGTTTTATCTGAAATCCATGAGTTATTAATCTCAAGATGAATGAGGGTGATGTATGTCTTGCTGACTATGTAACCACACACAATTCTTCGAGATAAAAGATACTTTTTAGATTAGACATTAACAAATACCAATGTAAGTACTATATCTGGTATTGAAAACTTAATTGAAGGCTCCGGAAGAGCAAACATAATGCTACCAAATGGAACTATATTTCATATCAATGATGTATTATATTCTAGCAAATCTACAAGGAATTTGGTCAGCTTCAAAGATATTCGTAGAAATGGATATCACATTGAAACCATGAATGAAGGTAGTAAAGAATGTCTTTATATTACCTCTACTGTTTTTGGCAAGAAACTCATAATGAAAAAACTCTCAACCTTCTTTGAATTATATCGTACAAATATAAAGTCCATTAAGTCATATGTAGTCGTGAACCAGAAGTTCAAAGACTCAAAGACTTTTATTCTTTGGCATGACAAGTTGGGTCACCTTAGGTCCTCAATGATGTTGAGAATCATCGAACACTCACATGAGCATCCACTAAAGAACCAGAAAATTCATTTGCCCAATGAATATCCATGTGTTATTTGCTCACAAGGTAAATTGATAGTAAGATCATCTTTTAGCAAAGTCACATTTGAGTCACCAATCTTCTTAGAAAGAATACATGGGGACAGATGTAGACTTATTCATCCACCATGTGGACCTTTCCGTTACTTTATGGTTTTAATATATATCTTTACGAGTTGGTCACATATTTATCTTCTTTTCACACGAAATGTTGCCTTTGCTAGACTCCTTGCATAAATGATCAAATTACAAGCCTAGTTTCTTGATTATCCAATTAAGAATATCATACTTGACAACGCCTGTGAGTTTACCTCTCAAACCTTTACTGACTATTGCATATCAGTTGGAATAAATGTTGAGCATCATGTTGCTCATTCTCACACCCAAAATGGTTTAGTAAAGTCCCTCATCAAACGTCTTCAATTACTAGTTCGACCACTGTTAATTAAAATCAAATTGCCTACTTCTGCCTACGGCCATGCATACATACTACAAGCTTGGTTCGTATTCAACAACAGCTTACCATGAATATTTCCATTCACAACTTGTACTAAGCAAACAATAAAATATTTCTCATTAACGAATCTTTGGTTGTGCAGTTTATGTACTAATTGCACCTACATAAAGCACTAAAATGGGTCCCCAACGAAGACTTTGGATTTATGTAGGTTTTGATTTTCCGTCTATCATAAGATATCTTGAACCCTTAACAGGAGATGTTTTTACAACCCACTTTACAGATTGTCATTTTAATAAGAGTGTATTCCTACCATTAGGGGGAGAAAAGTCGGTTCTAGAAGAATTATGAGAAATTACTTTGAATGCATTTACAATGTCTCATTTTGATCATTGTACAAATTAATGTGAACTGGAAGTTCAAAGGATCATTCATTTGCAAAATCTTGCAAATCGATTACCAAATGCATTTATTGATACAAATAGCATGAATTGATGTCCTTGAAGGAAAATTAGCAAATAAGTCTCAAATACGCTTGAAGCGTGGGAGACCTATTGACTCAAAAGATATAACTCCTCTAAAGAGGAGAACACAAAGGATAATTTATACCCTTAAAGAGGTACATGATAAACAAAAGGTCCTTGTAGAGGCATCTGATAAACAAAAACCCCTGAGAAGGTATATGGTGAACAAAAGGCCCATGTAGAGGCATATGTTGAACAAGAAGCTCCTTAAGAGGTTCGAGACAAAGAAGAGGCACAAGTACCTGAAATTTATGAGATATCGATGAGTTATGTGCACAAGGGATATAAATGGGATCGAAATGACATTGTTATCAATAATATTTTTGTTTTCCAAGTGGCCTTAAACATCATAAGAAATGATGAGGATCCCAAACCACAAAATGTGGAAGAATGTCAACATAGAAATGATTGGCCAAAATGGAAAGAAGTTATGCAGGCATAATTAAACTCGTTAATGAAGTAAAAAAAATTTTAACATGTAGTCCAAACACCTAAAGGTGTAAAGCTCGTTGGGTACAACGAATTATTTATCACAGTGCAATAAAGCAAATGAGATCGTAAGATATAAAGCATAATTAGTAGCCTGAGTTTCTCGTAGAGACTTCAGTAGTGATATGAGGAAACATATTCTATTGTCATGGACGCAATCACTTTTCGCTTTTTAATAAGCTTGGTAGTCTCTGAAGGGTTGAATATGAGTCTCATAAATGTCATTACAACTTATCTATATGATGACATTTATACGAAAATCCTTGAAGGATTTAAATTGCTTGAAGCTAATAGTACAAAGACTAGTAGCATATACTCAATCAAATTACAACGATCTCTACATGGATTGAAGTAATCCGGACACATGTGGTACAATCGCCTTAGCGAGTATTTATTAAAAGAAGGGTATGCAAACAACCCTATATGCCCAAGCATCTTTATCAAGAAATCGGAAACCAGATTTGCAATTATTTTTGTGTATGTTGATGATTTAAATCTTCCTGGGAGTCTTGAAGAGCTCATAAGAACAGCAAAATATTTGAAAAATGAATTTAAGATGAAAGATATTGGGAAAACAAAATTTTGTTTTAGCCTGTAGATTGAGCATTTCCCTACTGGAGTTTTGGTTCACCAATCGGCATATACTAAGAAAATTTTAAAGCGACTTTATATGGATAAAGCACACTCTTTAAGTTCTCCAATGGTTGTTCGTTCACTTGATGTGAAAAAATGACCCATTTCGTCCTTGTGAAAATGATGAAGAATTACTTGGTCTTGAAGTACCATATCTTAGTATCATTGGTGCACTTATGTATTTTGTTAACTGTACTTGCCCAAATATTGTTTTTTCTGTCAATTAATTAGCCAAGTAAAATTCCTCTCCAACCCTAAGACATTGAAATGGTATCAAGCACATATTGTGGTACCTCCAAGGAACAACTTATATGAGTCTATTTTACTCAAATGCATCAAAACAACAATTGTTTAGATATATTGATGAAGGATACCTTTCAAATCCTGTAAATTAGATCATAGCTTGGTATGTGATTAATTGTAATATGGAACCCCCACATTTCATAGAATTTTAAGCAAACAATGGTCGCAACATTATTGAATCGCTCAAAGATTATAGCAATTCATGAAGCAAGTTGTGAATACATACGACTAAGATTGATGATTCAACATATCCAATAATCATGCGGACTCCCTACATCGAACAACTACGACAACGTTATTTGAAGATAATGTCACGTACATTGCACAAATCAAAGACGATTATAACGAGAATATAGGAAGCTAACGTATTCTCAAAGTTAACATACACATAAACTCTAGAAGAGAGGTGAAATTGATGTTCAACAAATACGTTCAAATGATAATCTAGTAGACTTATTGTGACGCCCCAAATTTCCGAGGGTCCCGTTGACCACCGTCAACCTGCGAAAACCTGTGTGTCTCATATCATGAAACCCATACATGAGTAAAATGACCCAATAAGGCCCATCATTCATACCGTCCCATACGATTCTGAAAACCATACATCTCTACTCCCAAGAGTTATTACATCACTCTTAATATAAAACATATATTAAAACTAGTTCGTTTTAATATATACAAAAAACATGAATCAAGGGTACAGTCTGGCCCGCTTCATAATCCCGGCCTCTGGGGCGCCGTCTGCTGCAGATACGAAGGGGATCCGCGACAAGGTGAGCAATGCCCGAGTAGTTGAATTCTCCTCTGAAGGGCTACACCAGCCCTAAAATGCCTGTCTGATAGCGGCATTCTGTCATCGGCGTTCCATCTGATTTACAATGCATACATGTGATGATTTATATCATGCATGAAATGTTTCCATGCCCATACCCCAAGTCACTCACCGACTCTCTCACACATGCCTATGTCAAGTGTGGCAATCGTCACTGGTAATGCCAATGACACCCAAATCTGAGCGCTGTCATTTCGCAACACCAATCTGAATTTGCGATGGGTAACTATCCGAGTCAATCACGACTCTGTCCACTTTCAAACTCTAGGTCTAAGTGATAAGCATTGGTTATTATGTTTTCTCTTGGGCAATAGAACTTTCCCGAATTACACGCGGGTCTCTAACACCCTTTATAACTTTTCGGATAGTGCTGCGGATCTCTCACACGGTCTGAAACCTTTTCGGATAGCACATTGGGTCTCTCGCACCATCTGAGACCTTCCGGATAATACCACGGGTCTCTTACGAGTTCGAGGCGCCTAACACATTAATTATTTCTCGTTTGATAATTTTAGGCCCATGAGTCTTTATTGGACATATTCTCAAGGAACAAACTCAGCAGATGGACCACACCCAGACTCTGGCCTTAGTATCCGCCAGTGCACATGAATGCAATGATCTTGATTCATATATCAATTTCAATGGCTCACACACAATTATATTTCATGTAATTCAAACATTCATGTTAACATCAATTAGCATCGCTAACATATCATTTCCCATACACATTTCAAGCCATTTAATTGTGATAACATGCGAAGCAAAACACGTAGACCGATTTTGTCCGGCAGCCGATGGGACTTTTAACGGTCCATAACGCGATGCGTGGGTTGTCGTCCATGGGCCAGCCCCCTCATCAAGCATCGGTTCCTTCTTTGGGCAAAATCCATCAGCCATTTCGGCCTCACAACATCAAAATCATTTACATGGCCTTTTAAACAAGGAATATCCAAGTAGAAGACCCGCACCTCTCGAGTTGTGAAACTCCGCAAATACGATCTGTCACGTGGCCATGCGGCGGGGATCGGACTTTACCTCTTGTCTCACCAAAGGAAGCCCCGTAGGTTCGATTCTGGAATCCCAGAGAAGAAGAGTAGAGGCGCTCTCTCTAAAACCTCTCCTTCCTTTCCTCTCTCGATCTCATACTTTTCCTTCTCCCCCAAAACGAGTTTGGGAGAAGATAGTGGTGAAGTGGGATGTCGTCTCGCTTACCATATGTCCTTCTCATTGGCTTAGCGATTTCTCTTATCAACTATCGTATGGTGGATTCCGCCCCCAATGACGTGGTGTCGCGTATCGCTTATGTGTAACGAGGCTCGTGTTTCTGCTTCATTCTGCTTGTACTGACGTGTAAGCGCCTCTTGAGCCACTCAAAGTGTCCCGCATCACTCTCTGTGCCTCGAAAAATGTGAAATTTCGACTGTCTTGGAATTCAACGAAATTAGACGTGGTAGCTAGATTTCGCGAGACGATTCCAACGGTGAAGTCCGTTTCATCATCCGAGATCTAGAAAAATTCAGTTTTGGCCAAAAATTATATTTTCATAAATTAGAATTTTCTGGGGTCTTACACTTATTCATGAAGTCATTATCGACTTTAACATTCAAGAAGCTAATATACAAGATTGGAATACACCAACTGAAGGATATCGACATGAAGGGGAGTATGCTTATGATATGATGTTAGTGTCTTGTCTTTCTTTTCCCTTAACTAGGGTTTTTATCGCTGGGTTTCTGTAATATTTTAATTAGACAGTCCTAACAAACTAAGAAGAATCTACAACATCATAAGAATATTGTACTTTTTTTTTCCTTTCGTTAGGTTTTTATCCCATTGGGTTTTATTAGCAAGGTTTTAATGAATCATATTTTTTACGATGGTCGTTCAAAAGGGAGTGTTGTAAATAAAGAGTCATTATGTATAATAAATTATCACATTATTAGGTTCACTCACTTTATGAACGAGTTAAAGATACATTCATGTACCTTTCTTACTCACATTAAGAGTGAGTAAATGAAACTCAATTGGAAGCCTAAAAAAGGCAACCCCTTTGTATTTCGACATCCCAAAGTGAAAGAATCCTCCTCTTTCTCTCTCCATATCTTCCTCTCATTTCTTATTTATCAAGATTCTCTCTCTAGGAAGAGTAATACACTACTCTTCACTTTTGCATTTTATAATATTTTCACAACACATTATACTTTATTTAAATATTTCTATTAGTACATATAATAAATTCTTAACTCATTGGAAGAAATACACTTCACTTGCATTTGTCAATCGATACAGCTCGAGAATTTGGTTTAAAACGCTAGACCAGACATAGGGAGGGGAGAGATCGGGGTTCGAAACTTCTTGAAAGCAAATTACTACAATTTTGCAATTCCAAGTGAATAGTTGTCACCAAAAAAAAATCTAAATTTTGAAAAACAAATTTTTGTTGTTAAAAATATATATATTTCAATTGTTCGCTAACTATAAGGGTTTTGAGAACCCAAAGTACATCAAAAACAAAATAAGACTCCCTCAGCAAACGTGCTTTTTGCTTTTGTAAACAGAAAAACGGTTTTGCGAAACACTTCCCAAACAGACCCTATCAAGTCCATTTCAAACCACTAATTCATTGTCAAAGAGTTTTTCCCATTGTTGGAAAAAGCTTTACAGCCTAAATGATACCTAAACCTCTGTTTGGATATTAGGAAAATGCTGAAAACAGCAAGAGTCTAAAGTAGATTATAGATGCATGAACTTATTATCTTGAAATCCCTCATTTTTAAAAGGATGATTTGATCATTTTTAAAAAGATGATTTGATTTAAAGACCTTTGAAAACCAAATTTTGGAAATCTAACCCTTTACCAACTTTTACCATCATTTTAACAAAAATACCCTTGATGTTCTTTTGTAAAAATAACCCTTTCTTATCAAAGACTCATGTAAATATATAACATAATAAAGGGTATTTTTGTCGAAAAATATTATTTTTCAAGAAAAAACACGAAAAGGTTTAGGTTTACAATAACCAAACATTTCAATGAAGCTCATTAGAAACAAAGACCTGCTTTTCCAAATTAAGCTGTATTTGCTTATTCTTCTTCATTACAACAACAAAGCGTGAAGAAACCAATTCATAGGTCTCTTCATTCAACCATTCTAATGACACCAATGTTTTATAAACCATACCAGTAACTAAACCAGAAAAGTTACCGATTCAAGGTTTAAAGGTCGAACCGATGGTCGAACTGCAGTCTAGCCGGTTAAATCCTGTTTTTAGTGACAAAATGATAATGTACATACAACATAACTGGTTCTGGGTAAAATTAGATTGTATACCTCCTGCAGATCTTCAAAGTCATATTCATGAATTCCAGTCCCATAGAACTTGTTCATCGATCTTGCTCATCTTCTCATCATCAAGCCGCTTCCATGTCTTGTCCTCGACCCATCAAGCCTTCGCCTTCCCAAGTTCATGACGATGATCCTCGCTCTCCTTGGCCAGCCTGCTCTACCATAACCATGGTATCCAATCCCTCCACCATAACAAAACCATATGCCATCTAAATTCCCACAGAAGTCATTAGCATGATCATGGCCGATGAACACAGCCTTCACGTCCCCCATGGCGACCAACGTCTGCAGGACTCCAGAGTTTACTGCTGAACAAGCTACACCCTCCTGAAACTGGCCGACGATCTCTTTATAATAGAGCTGCCGGATTTCTGGAACTGGGATGTGGAAGAACGCCAGGCTCGGGGTTTCGGCTCGTCGTGTAATGAGGTCTGCTGCTGCTGGTTGATTAGAATCCTTCTTTTGCTCCTGTTAGTGTGTGACCTGCAACATGTTAATGGAATCAAAATGTACCAAACCTCACTTAAAACAGTTGGATGCACATGATCATCAATTTGGGAGAATTTTGGAGAAATAATCGTACTATGCCGGCTCTGTTTGGGACTCAAAAAGTACTAAGGAAAGAAAATAGGGAGGAAAGAAAATTTGGAGGAAAATAAGAAAAAAAAATAGGTTAAAACTTGATAAATTAATTATATATGTCTATTCAAACTCATTTTGTTTGTTTTTCTCTATTATACTAGGATTAAGAAATTTCAAAATATATGAAACTTTGATTTTATTTGATTTTTATGTTTTTCATGGTGAAACCAAACGTGAGAAAATCATTTTCCTTGGTTTTTTTTTCTTTTCCTAATATTTTCAGGTTAAAAACATAGTAAGGAAAATTATTTTTTACCAAATGTTTGGTTTCTATAAATATAAAGAAAATCAAATATAATCAAAATTCCTCAAAATTTTACATATTATAAAATTTCTTAGTCCTTGTATAATAGAGGAAAACAACTAAAATGAGTTTAAATAAAAATGTATAATTAATTTATTAAGTTTAAACCTATTTTTTATTTTCCTCCAATTTTTCTTTTCTTCCACTTTTCCCCTCTATTTTCCTCACAATTTTCTTTTCTTAGTATTTTCCAGGCTCCCAACGGAGCAATAGTGTTTTGTTGCTAAAGCGAAAATCAGAATTGTTTTCTTGAATTTTAGAACCCCTTAATGGTTGATAGACTAGGTGGCGTTTGTTTTTTCACTTTTTGTTGAAAGCTAAATAGAGCGACGGTGACTGTTTGTTTTTAAGCTTTTTAATGAGCATGATGAGTATTTGATAAAAATCTGAATGAAAGAGTAGATCTTTGAAATAAGGCGCGGTCTTTGCGCAACAAGGAGGAGAGTTATGATCTTCATTTCTGCGATCATAAAAAAATAAACAAACATCTTAATAATATTAAATTACTATTTGTGATAAGCTGAAAAAAGTTGTATTCGGCATTAAGTAAAGAAACACTCTGCAATGTTAAAAAAGCAAATAGCATCATATCTTAATAAATACTATTTAGCATTAAGCTAAAAAAAAGTTAGATTCAGCATTAAGTAAAAAAACAAACGCCGCCTAAAATTATTATGGTGCATTTAAAATGAAACCACACTTAATTGCATTAACAATGTTCAGTAAGCCATACCTTCAATCCTTGAGAAACGCCACGAAGCCAACGAAGTTGAGATTCTTTGATCCATCCATAAGTTCGAAAACCATTAACAGTAGCCCTATCTCCACTGTCCAGAAAGTAGAGATTGAGGACGGTGCTGTTCGCCAAATGGGAACCTGGAGGGCCATTAACTCTCAGATTATAATTCCCAAATCCATCGATGTCTACCGCCATGCGGCCATTAGCAGGACTGGAAGGATCTTCAGCTGGATTGATCAGTGAGACTGAATAATCCATAAGGGAGATAAGCATCATTAATTCTTCACGGGTCATGGTAGATTCTTGATCATGGTTTCCTAAAATTGCAGCCCAAGGAAGTCTAGATTCCATGACAGGGCTGAAGACTTTGAAAAGAGATTCAGCAGCATCAGCAGCACTTGTTCCAAATATGTTATCCCCTAGAAAAAGAAATGACCACTTTTCAGAGAAGGAAAGAATCGTTAAACAAAAACTCCCTTTGTTTTCAACGAATTCAGACAAGCGATTGTTTCCCTTTGTCACTCCTTTTAACATCAAACAAGATCATGAAGATTCAGAACTATCGACGACTAATTCAGCTAGTCTGGTTACTCTTATTTTACTTCAAAAAGGACCAAGAACAAAGTTATCAAACTTTCTGCCTTCATCACTTCCTGTAACCCCATTTTGAGAAATAAATAAAAAAAACTATGAATTGTCCTCTGATTTTAGTGACATTTAAACAAAAACCACAAGGCTTCATTTTCAACGAATTCAGACAAGCGATTGTTTCCCTTTGTCACTCCTTTTAACATCAAACAAGATCATGAAGATTCAGAACTATCGACTGATTCAGCTAGTCTCTTTACTCTTATTTTACTTCAAAAAGGACCAGAACGTATCAAACTTTCTGCCTTCATCACTTCCTGTAACCCCATTTGAGAAATTTAAAAAAAAAAAAAAAAAACTATGAATTGTCCTCTGATTTTAGTGACATTCAAACAAAAACATCTAGGCTTCATTTTCAACGAATTCAGACAAGCGATTGTTTCCCTTTGTCACTCCTTTTAACATCAAACAAGATCATGAAGATGCAGAACTATCGACTGATTCAGCTAGTCTCTTTACTCTTATTTTACTTCAAAAAGGACCAAGAACAAAGTTATCAAACTTTCTGCCTTCATCACTTCCTGTAACCCCATTTGAGAAAGAAATAAAAAGAAAAAACTATGAATTGTCCTCTGATTTTAGTGACATTTAAACAAAAACCACAAGGCTTCATTTTCTCAGCATAATCGAAATCGTTGCCATTACTTTCTAATAGAGTTAATCACACAACTGCTTGCTGCACAGTAGTCCAGATTTTAACCCATCTAACTTCTTCAAAATACAGTGGGATAATAATGACATTCTTCATAATATCACCTCCTTCGGAGCAATAAGAACTTAAAAAAAATCCCAAGAAAAACCTTTTTTTTATAACTGTAGGTGTCCGGGCTAACTTATGCACACCTCGACTAATCTCATGAGCCCCTAAAGTTAAAGACCGGGTAAATCCATCGGTGACCCTGAGGGGACTCTAATTGGCGATAGGGGAGCAAATCAATGCCAAACCAACTGAGCTAGAAACAGTTTCTTTAAACTATTTTTCAAACTTGTTATTGGATAATTTACAGAAGAAAAGTATGTTAAAGAACTTTAAATGTTCTGAACTAGTTTTCATATCTTTTATGTTTTAAAATGATCATTACTTACTCCCTATTTGTAGAATTATTTTTTAAAACACTTTCAGAAATGAAACTTAAACAATTAAAAACTGCTAAATGATGTTGTTCTGTTTCTTTTGGTTGCCAAACATGTTTATGCTTTTTAGAACAATCAACAAGCAGACCCGTATTGCCAAAAACACAGATTCTCGATGATCATTCCAAGAGTTTTAGGATTCATGAGTGACTTGGAAACTTTTCCTAGAAAATGTTTCTGAAATCTACCTCATGTATTCTGAAAATCGGTCAAATAAGAGAAGTAACAGAACTGAAACCCAGAAATTAATCAATTACAATTTCATGAATAAGAGAAATTGCATGGTCAAAGCATCGACAATGGCGAAAATTTTCTAGGAAACAGTTTTCACCCAAAACAAACAGATGAAATACCTGTAAAAGCCACAAAGTCAGGTCTCTCCTCATCAATCAACCTCCGGAGGAACCGAGTGGTGTTGAGATCCGAGCAGCCATCGAACTCCGACGGCAACACATCTCGGCACCGAGTCACCAATCCGTTTCCGAAATGCATATCGGCGACCTGAGAAGATCGTGAGTCAAATTCAACAAAAATGAAGGAGATAGAAGCAGGGAACGAACCTGAAGGATTTTAAATTTTCCATCGGAGGAGAAGCGCAAAGGGAGAGGTGGGTTTTTCTTGAGAGTGACGGATTGACAGCCTAAGATGAGTCTATGGGAGATTAGGGTATGGAGAAGGTAGAGAATTGCAAAGAGGAGGGTGAGGTAGACGAAGGTGCAGCGGATGTTCAATGTTTCCCTCACAGAGGATTCCATCACTCCTGCTAACCATGGATGTAGTTAGTGGTGCATTTATTGTTAGAGTTGGATTAGATCTTGTTGTTCCTATTCTTATTATTAATTAATTACTATGAACATCATTAAGTACTTTTTTTTCCTTTAATATCATCATATTCCTTAAAGACAGCTGATATAAAGTTTATTATTAGGTTAAAAGAACTTAAATAAGTCAAAATTTGTAAATCTAACACTTTTTCGTGTTTTTTCCAAGGTTTTCAGACCTGGCCCGGGATATTGACCCGAGGAGGGGAGAGGGTTAAAGGGTCAGAGGTTCAAGCTTGGGTCGAGCAGGGTTGAAGCGGAGGATAGACCGATACATATCTGAAAAAAAATAAATATTTTTAACATATATAAAACTTAATTTTCATTCAATGATAAAATTAAAGAAATACGTCGAATACGTAATGAGTTCTGCCGTATAATAATAAAATTAGGCAGGTTAGTAAGTTCGTTAGATTAGAGGCATGTCGTCTCCCGTCTGGCTTAAGGGCGGATTCTTGAGCATCCGCTGCGGGTATTACTTAGCTCAGGAATATATCATTTTCTAAATAAATTAATCGCGATTTTTTTTAAATTAATCATTTAACTTAAAATAAATAAATCACGTATAACAAAATAAAATAACACACAAATTTTTTAAAAATTACCTTTAATTAAATATGATATTGAAAGTCTCGATAAGTATAGGAACTGGATCATTCGATTAATAATATTATTCACTTCTTCATCCACGAAAATTAGAATTTAACTGTGATAATCAGTCAGTGTATGTCTGATCAATTCTTTGTATGCTTTCGACATTTTTTCCAATTTTCATTTTTTTTTATTTTTATTTATTTAATTAAAAAAATCAAATAAAGTTAAAAGCTGTGTAGTTTTTCGAAATGTGTAGCATGATCAAAGGAGGGAAAAAAAGCAAAAAGCAGGCTAACCGTGTGGGTCGTCGGGTTCTGGGTCGATAGGCAAGTGGCGATTTTTGTCCGGTTTTATAAACTACCGGGTTTTCGGTTTGGCGGGGCTCAGGTCCCGGCCGATCCCGATTTTTCGATTCGGCCCAGGCCGGGGCCCGATCATGTTTTAACAACCTTGGTTTTTTCTTGAAAATTGATTTATTGTTGATAAAAATATCCTTTTTCATGTATCTTTAAAAAGAAATGATTACTTCTACAAAAAAATGATAAAAATGGATGAATGGTTAGGAGTTAGGACTTGTTTAGTTTCTTTTCCTTTAATATTATCATATTTCTCTAAGACCATTGGTATAACAATTTATTAGTTAAAAATATTTGATTAAAAGACCTTAAATAAGTTAAATTATAAATCTAACCCTTTTTGTGTTTTTCTTTGAAAAATGATTCATTATTGACAAAAATGTCCTTTGTCATTTCATGTATTTACCTGTATTTCTGAAAAAATAATGATGGTATTTTTTTCAAAATAAGAACAAAAATGAATGAAGGTTGGGACTTGTTTAGTTTTTTTTTTTTTTTAATATTATCATATTCTTTTAAGACAGCTAATATAACACTTTATTAGTTAAAAAGATTTGGTTAAAAAACCTGAAATAAGTCAAAATTTGTAAATCTAATCATTTTTGTGTTTTTCCTTTGAAAATTGAATCATTGTTGACAAAAATGTCTTTTATCATTTCATGTATTTACATGTATCTTTGAAAAGAAATGTTACTTTTACAAAAAAAATAATGATGGTATTTTTGTAAAAATAAGGACAAAAATTGATGCAGGACTAGGACTTGTTTTGTTTATTTTCCTTTAATATTATCATATTCCTTTAAGAGAGTTGGTATAACAGTTTATTAGTTAAAAATATTTGGTTAAAAGACCTCAAATAAATCAAAATTTGTAAATCTAACCCTTAGTAGAGGTTTCTAAAATGAAACTTAATTATAATTACATTATATTACCAATCAATTCATATGGTAAACTAAGGTGACATTTTTTTTTTTTTTTGGTTTTTTCATAACTTATTGGTGAAATTTCCAAAAAACATAATGAATAGAAAAAACCAAAATATTTTATTATTTTTTTATATTCAGAAGAAAAAAAAAGTCATATTTCAAAACAAGAAACACTACCCTTACCCAACAAAAAGATAACTAATGACACTCACTACCCAATATTAAAAAATAAACAATTTAATACTTAATACAATTAAATATTATTTAGCATTAAACTAAAAAAAAAAGTTATATTTAACATTAAGTAACAAAAAACAAACATTAAATTAATATTTCAATTCATCATTCAAAAATTACTTTAAGCATACAAATTTGTTCATAACCCTATACAAAAAGCAATTATATGGTAACACTATTTAAATGACCAATGAAGTGGTTGTAATATGGTAACACTATTGCTCTTTGTTGAAAATCGTGCATGAACGGTGATAAGGATAAAAAGGAATAAAAAATAAGAAGAATACACACAAATTTTACGTAATTCGGTAATGTGCCTACATCTACAATAACAACTGCTTGAACGTTTTCACTATCACAAAATAGGCTTACATAGAAGAGTATTTGTAATAACCTTAGATATGATCAAATTACAAAAATACCCTTATACCTTAAATATACTGTACCGTAACACATAAAACCAAACATGAGAAATCATTTTTCTTAGTATTTATTTTTTATTTCCCTAGTAGTTTCTCGGTTCCAAATGGAACCTTGATGAGGAAAGAACATATAAAAGAAAAGTGGAAGAAAAAAAAAATTGAAGGAAAATAAAAAATAGGTTTAAATTTAACAAATTAATTCTATATGTTTATTCGATCTCATTTTATTTGTTTTTCTATATTATTTAATGACTAAGAAATTTTAAAATATGTAAAATTTTAAGAAATTTTGATTGTATTTGATTTTCTTTTATATTTTCCACATAAAACCAAATATGAGAAATTATTTTTTTTAGTATTTATTTTTTCCTTTTCCTAGTAGTTTCTCGGTTCCAAATGGAGGCTAAAAGCACATTGATATTCAGTAAAAGATAAATGATAAATAAAAATATAAGTGGGTCTTCCACGTCTCCGACCCCCACTAACTACTTCCTCAACTCTCTCCTTAACCACATCCACATTTGCAGTGGTTGAAATCGAGAGTCTCATCAATAACTTACGACGGGCATAGTTATACAAATAATACTAAAATCATGATAATTTTCATGTATGAGATTGATTGGTTACCATCATTTAACCTTATCACGTGGATAAAGGTTTTCAACTTTGGGAAAACCATATTACGGGGTCCCTATTTCAATTTATTTAAAAAATTATGAATAAAAGAAAAGACCTAAAATCAATGTCAAATCTTTTAATTACAAAAATATTTGATAAAGGGTCTAAAAAACTTTACCTAAAACATATTATAGTATCCAATGTTTAATAAGGTTGTACCTAAGGTTTGTTAGACCCTTTATAAAATATTTTATATTATTTATCAAATATTTTAGTACTCGGGAGACTTGTCGTAGTTTTAGGTCTTTTATTCTTAATTTTTCAAATAAATTGAAATGAGACCTATGACATAGTTTCGCTTCACTTTTCTCTAGCTTTTTACTTTCTCGTCTCTTTAAACTCTTTCTTCATAACAGACATAGGAAACCTTTTTTTTTTTTTTTTGACGTACAATGAATAAGTTTAAAAATATTTCTTATGAAGGAAATAAAAATTATAAAATGATGCACTTACACTCTATGATCAAGAATAAAAGTAGATGAAACTCTTGATTTGTGATCCGAATTTGATTTTTGGCTTATATTTGATATGAAGGTCTCTAATGCGATTTTTATGAAAGAAAAAAATTGAGAAAAAAAATTAAGGATCTGTTATGGTAGTAGGGGGATGCGCCATTAGGCATAGGCCGTAGTCCATAACTGATCCCAAAGGATATAGGGACTTGCCACGGGTATGGACCTTTTCTTTGAGTATTTTCATGAATTAACATATTATGGTTTATTCCATATTCCACCGTATTTTGTAATTTCTCTAAAATTGATAATAAAATTTTTTTCTCTATTCGTAGTTTTTTCTCAAAAGGGTTTCCACGTAAATATTTTATTTTATATTTTTTTTATTGTGTCATTGATCATAACAGAAACAATAGTAGGTATTTACATTTTTTCTCTCTAGGGAAACAAATAGAAGGAACACAAAAATAATCCAACGGAAACTATTGTAAAATAGAGGGAAAACAAAAATTGAGGACATTTAACAAAAAATGGTAGGGACGTTTATATATATATATATATATATATATATATATATATATATATATATATATATATAAAGTTTATCTAAGTTATTATTGGGTGTGTGTCAAAAGTCTCAATGTCTCACATCGATTAGGAATGTAAAGACTTATGAGTTTATAAATGTAAATAACATCTAATCGGTATGAGACATTTTTCGTGGGAAGCTCAAAAGCAAAATCATTGGAGTTTAAACCTAAAGTGAATAATATCATACTAATGTGAGCAGGAAGAGTCGTAAGGTTCCAGATAAGTGATATCTAAGTCGAGTATAGAATTTAAATCTTGTGGGTAGATCTTGACAGAAGTGGTGTGGTGACGTGTATAACGGCGGGTGAAAGATAAAGAAATCTTGGTTTGAGGGGATACTCGATGGAATTTTGTTCGAGATAAAGATTATTGAATGTGTGTCCAAAGTTCCATAATGTCTCATATCGGTTAGGAATTTGACAATATCCAATTGGTATGAGGCATTTTAGGGAGAAGCTTAAAAACAAAATCACGAGGGCTTAGACTCAAAATGGACAATATCGTACTAATGTGGATAAGAGAGGGTGTATGAAGTTTCCCAATAGTGATTATCTTGTGTTTAAAAATAAAAATAGAAAGTTTATGGATTAAAGTTAATTTTGATTTTATAACTAATTAAAATAGCTCAAGAGGTAAATGGTTTATGCTTAACATGCATGAAGGCACAGGAAGGGGTCTCGGGTTTAAGTTATAGTAGAACGGTTTAATACCTTAAAAACTAGAGTGTATTAAAAAAAAAAAAAAAAAAAAAAAAAGGGTAAAAATGGGTTTCTATTTGTGACTCCTCCCTCAAAAGGACGTTTTGACAGGCTCACATTTTAGATTTTACATATATTTTCTTGATCTCCAACCAGAAAGTGTGATTGGCTTTTACTTCATTCATTACTTTTTTTTCTTTGATTATATACAGTTGATGAACAAAACCCACATTTGTATTACTATCTTTTGCCTGAATTTTGGAGTTTTGTACGGAAATACTCCATTTGAAAAAAAATAAAATAAAATAACTCTTGTTCCCAAAATATTTTCCAAACTATGTCGCGAAGCCGTCGTCGTCGACGGCAGCAATTGGAGCACGTCAAATGCTGGCAACCATGGTGATGGTAATTCGACAAATCAAAAGGCCGCAGACAAATGCCGGAAACCATGGTGACGGCAATTGGAAGATCAAAAGCCGCAAACCATAACGCCGGCAATTGGATCATATGTCGGCGTCCTGGACGGCGGCAATTGGCTTCATTTAATTCGCACTATGACATTATTTTTCCCATTTTCCTCTTCCTCCCTCGTTCCCCCGCACATTAACTGCGATTCCATATTCTTTACGCCATAACATTCTTTCAGGCATTTGGCTGCTTAAAACCTCCCACTAAGGCTTGTTTTCCCCCAATTTCCTCTTCCTCCCTCCCTCACGCCCGCCCGGCTAACTGCTGCTTTCTCGTCGATCACAGTCGTAGGTTTTTCCTTTTCGACTCAGTAACGCCTGCGGCCCGATCTTTAAATGCAAGGATTAATGGTACGAGAAGATGATTTGTTTTTGTATCTATTTGTGTTCTAATTTTGACTCTTGCCGTCGGATGTGTATCAATTGTTTTGGATGACTTGAATTTTTGAGGCTTTATCGATAGTTTTTGAATATGGAAATATTCTAAAATTGGGGCAATTGTTTGGGTTTTTTTAGTGAGTAGATTGACTTTCAGCTTCTTCAAACCAATAACAAATTGTTAGTATGCTGGATTAATTGAATTTTTTGGATATCAAGTTTAGCTATCTTTTATTTTGCTTTATAATTATTATCATATACAATAGCGATGCGGGGACATGCTTACTTAATGTATATGATTGTTAACTAATGTAAAGTTTGCCTTTCTAAATTATTACATTAATCTCGCATATTCGGGGGTGCAAAATAGTTTGTGATAAATGTTTTTAGCTTGTAGCAAGCCATATCGATACTCACAATATGTAGTCTAAAAATCACAATAGCATATAACAATTCATGAGTTTTGTACGGAAGTACTTTAATTTGGAGTAGTACACCAAATCCTATAGATAAGATGCACTTCTTTGAGGACCAAAATAAAAAAATTCAGCAGAGAAGATAAGAAGCACTTGGTTAAATAATCAATAGTGATATTATCAATATTATGGTTTTTTTTAACACTTAATGGGTTGTGAAATGTAGACATTTTCAGACTCCTAATGAGAATGAGTTTGGATTTGTTTGTTAATGTCTCATCATGCCATGAAAAGAAATGGGCTGCAATAAGTGATACACAACTTGAATTTTGTTGGGTGATAAAGTAATGGATGTAGAATATCATGGCTTCTCAGTGTGATTATATTTGCTCCATGGGCCCTGAAACCAGCAGATTTGGTTATAATCTGAGTATTATTTATGGAGTTAGAAAATGAAGAAAGTACTTCACTGGCAGGAAAAAAAACATGCAGAAATATAAATAGGAACAACAATAATAAGACAAAATGACACAATGATTGAAACTAAGGACACTTTGATTGTTTTCCTTATTATAAAGTTGATGTGATATCAGGATAATTACCTCTCATATTATTTAATTCATTTGAGAACGATTTTATACGAATTCGTGTATCTGTTTCAACACAATTCGGTGACATGTTACTATAATGGACAAATATTGAGTAAAACAAATGTCGAATATGAGGGGAGCGCAACTGTTATTGCGCCTTTGGAAGTACCAGTTGAATGCACGTTTCAACAATTGATTGATATGATATACTTAAGAAATGACCGTTGACAAAGCGAAGGTTAATTAGTACTCATTTGTAAGTATCACAGCCCAGAATTGGAAAAAAAGGTTCCAACCTTTTCCCGATGCGGGATAGCGATAGTGTGTGCCAAATGTTGAATCACGGTTAGCACAACAACCATTGAGGAAATTGAAGCGTATATTAAAGTTGTTCGGTCAAGGCACAATTGAACCAATGCAGCCCAGGTGGTCATGTAGATTTATTTTGATTCGCCAGCCGATTACAATGTACGCACATCGACTACGATTTGTGGGCTATTAGTGGTCGATCTGATCTTTGGACGAATGGAGATGATGAGCGGTGCGGGGATGAAGAGCGTGATGAATATCACGAAGATGTTGATGATGAATGCGATGGAGATGTTGAAGTTGATGGACATGCATCATTCTTTCGAACGTTCAACCAAGTTTTGGAGAATGAACAAGGGATATATGTCTCTGCACAAGCACCATCTTGTGATGTATCAAATCACCGGATATGAGACATTGGATGAGCCATCCTGTTAATTATGAACTCACCCAGCTAACACCTCAATTTCAACATGTTGAAAACACAGGAATAATGTTGTTGCAAGTTGTTGGACTCCGTAGGTGCGACATACTACCCAGAGTGGTCGAGTGAAATTTGTAATTGGCCAGGATTTTAATTGATCGGTTGCAAGAAGTACGCAAGATTTACTCAATTAAAAAGCACACCAAGAGTATGTCGTTGTTGCGTCGCCGAAAAAAGATTGCTCGTTTTAAGATGTAAGAAGGCGGAAGAATATCCTTTGTCTATACGACTTCATCGCGATGGTTGTGAAAGATACTTCCTTATTTGTTATCGACAAATATCTTTAGGTCGCATACTTGTGTCAATCCTTGCTTGAAGCTAGGCCATCATCAACTAGACCTTCTTAATTGGTTGCTACTCATATAAAGGCATTAATTCAAGCACAATTCACATTGACTAATTTGCTATTCGATGAGTGTGATGGAAAAATGGGGATATCAAATGGCATATACAAAGGCGTTGGATGGTAAGCATAAAGCGATTAGACAGTTATTTAGTAGCTTCTCTCGGAGTCGCCTCTGAGAGTTGCCCACGTTTGTTCTTGGGCATAGAGCAAGCAAATCCTGGATGTGTTGTTGTTTGGAAAACATGTGACTAATATGCGAGCTGCGAGATATTCTACTTGCGTGTTACGGTCATTGACCATATTGAAGGGTTCCAACATTGTCATCCCGTTATGAGTATTGATGGTACATATTTATATGGGAAGTATAAAGGCAAGTTATTGATTGCTATGGGGTGTGACTGAAATAATCAGTTGTTTCCATTGGCATTTGCTATTACAGAAGGAGAGAATACTGATAGTTGGGGATGGTTCTTAGCATGTATAAGAAATAGAGTTACTCAAAGGACGAGAATTTGCGTTATATCTGACAGACATCCAGGTATCATGGCAGCAATAGCCGATCCTCATCTTGGTTGGGCTGCACCATTTGCCTATCACAGGATTTGCATGCGTCATTTCGCAAGCAATTTTATGACTCGGTTCAAAGATAAACTTTTGAAGAATTTGGTATGCGAGCGGCTTTAAGCGGTATAGAGTATAAATTCAAAAGCATATAGATCTGATTGGGATAGTGAGTGAAGCATTACAATGGCTAGAGCGGTCCCTTTCCAGGTTATGGGCTCACATGAAGGTCGAAGATATGGGTTAATGGCAATGAGCATTTAGAGGTATTTAATAGTGTCCCTTAAAGTAGCTCGAAGCCTACCGATAGCGCATTGAAATCTGAGTTGACCTTTTCGCGTCTCAACGAGTTACTTTGTTGCGAAGAAGTAGGTGCTAATAGATTGGCATCATTTGCTGAGCAATTTACCTTTCAGATATGTTGATGCGCGAGATCGGGCGGAGTGTTGTTAAGAAGTGGTTCAATGGAAATTGTCGCTACGATCCGCGTGAAGGGCCTATTTCATGTAAAGTCAAGGAGTGGCCGACCTCATCGCCTCAACTTACATGACAAAATTTGCACATGTGGAAAGACGTTGATATATGGCTTTCCATGTATCCATATCATATCAGCATGTCAACATCGCTGTGTTGATTTCCGTTTGTTTATGGAAGGCTACTACCACACTTTAAGTCCTTGTATTTATGACCACGTGAATGTTGGCACTGATCCGATATTCAATGAAGATGGTGGCTTATATTTATGATGGCGCTATGATTGTACCACAGTCGATAGCTTGACTTTGGAAGTGGGCGTCCTAAATCAACCGTGCGTAATAGAAATGGATGTTAGGGAGGGGAAAACTGATCGCATAATGGGTTGTGCAAGCAATGTAGTCGCGATTATGGCGTTAACGTAGAGCATCATCGAGTTCAGTAAATGAATGTGTACGAATATATGAATGTAGTTGGTCCCATTATCTATGATTTGGTCCTCCTTGCTACGTTCACCACCCGCATTCAACTAAAAGCTGAAGGAGAACTGAGGCATTTAGTTGTCTTTTGGTTGTCTTTTCTATTTGAATACAATTAATCCAGCATACTAACAATTTGTTATTGGTTTGAAGAAGCCGAAAGTCAATCTACTCGCTAAAAAAACCCAAACAATGCCCCCAATTTTAGAATATTTTCATATTCAAAAACCATCATAAAGCCTCAGAAATTCAAGTCATCCAAAACAATTAATACACATCCGGCGGCAAGAGTCAAAATTAGAACACAAATAGATACAAAAACAAATCATCTTCTCGTACCATTAATTTCAGACAGCATTGGGCCAGAGGCGTTACCTGAGTCGGAAAAGGGAAAAACCGACGACCAGACGACGAGCAGCAGCAGCGGGCGGGCAGGAGGGAGGGAGGAAGAGGAAATTGGGGGAAAACAAGCCTTAGTGGGAGGTTTTAAGCAGCCAAATGCCGGTGTTGCTGTCGGTGGCAGCAGCGACGGAATCGCAGCAGCGGGCGGGAACGAGGGAGGAAGAGGAAAATGGGAAAAATAATGCCGCAGTGCGAATTAAATGAAGCCAATTGCCGCCGTCCAGGATATGATTTAGTCAATTGCCGGCGTTATGGTTTGCGGCTTTTGATCTTCCAATTGCCGTCACCATGGTTTCCGGCATTTGTCTGCGGCCTTTTGATTTGTCGAATTACGCCGGCATTCTCCAATTGCCGCCGTCGACGACGACGGCTTCGCATTTGGTTGGGAAATATTTTTGGAATAAAGTTTATTTTGTTTATTTTTATTTCAAATGGAGTATTTCCGTACAAAACTCAGAATTTTGGCTTCGATCATACTGAAAGGAAGAAGGGGTTAAGCAAAAATAAAACCAGATCATTATTACCATCATTGTCATTGGGGTGGTGCAGGAGACCTTTGGCGCTCGTCTTCATTGTGTTTCTTGTGTGGGATAGAATCGCTTCTATCGGATACCTCAAGGTACCCTTATCTCTCCCCATTTTCTGGACTTTGAATCAATTTGGTTGATGAGAAATGCGAAGTTTAATTTTGGTAAGCTGATTTGGGGTATATTCTGATCCAAAGTCTCAGAAACTTTGGGAGATTCTGGGTTGTGAGTCTCAATTTCTTAATGTGGATTGTCAGCTGAATCAATTTGAAATTGTTGTAAAATTTTGGGAATAAATTCTGAAATTTTTGTCTTGAAAGGAAAAGAAATCTGGAAAGAAAAAGTGCAGGTGCATTTAATTAATTGCCCCACCAAAAAAAGGGGAAAAAGGCATTCATTGAAGTCAAGTCATATCATTTCCAAAAATAAGCAGAACCCATAGCTAATTGTATAGATTTCATTTTGCAAGGGCGTGCTTGGTAATGAAAATGACAATGCCTTTTTTTTTTTTTTTTTAAGTTTCTTGGAAACTAAAAACTGAAAACATGAAAATGACATAGAAAACATGTATTGTAATCCAGTACAGAAGATATTACTATGAATAGGTCATCTTTATAAAACCTTAGTGTATCATTTTCCTGTGTCTTAACAAATGCAATCACTTTAAAGGTCATTTTCATAAAGCATCAGAGCATATTCAATTTTCTGTGTTTTACAATATGCAATCATTTAACTACTAGTTTCCCAATTAACAGAAGTATTTGTTTTCCATTTTCATTTTCCAAAGGTGAAATTTTTTTAGGAGTATTATTTTCATTTCCATTGGCAAACAAACCCCAAATTTTATGAAAAAAGGACAGACAAAAGTATGGTTGACAATTATGCATTCAAATCCCCTTTTTTCAAGCACAAAAGTACTGATTAAGACCAGCAAAATGATGGGTTAAGGTGATACTTTCCTGATATAATATAACTTAAATATAATACTTGAAGGGAATTTGTAAGATTTTCCGCTTGAGGTAAGCCACTTCCACTTTGGTGTTTTGGAATGGGGAAAGAAGTAAATATAAACATGGCTGCTTTATCTCCAATTCCAGGTATATAGGAGATGGTTGATATGCAACCTTGATATTGCTCTTTAAATATGTTAGGAGATCTATAAAATATCTACAATTAAGTCAAAATATATGTCAAAATCCATATTTCATTAGCATTCTAGCATTAGTTCAATATATTTTGAACCTTGATATTATTCTCAGTATCAATATTTTATCATTTGACTGGGTTGTTATATTTTTTTAGTGTAGGATTGAAATGTAATTTTACCAACCATGTTAACCGTTTGAATTCTCAGGTAGAGGTTTTAAGATTAAAAGAAGAGCATATTGACTTGCAAAGTATGGTAAGATTTGTAAATTTCTCATCAGCCAAGGTTTCTCAATTGTTCACAGACTTCAACTGGGTTCGTTTTGTAGTCTGATGTATCAATTATTCTTATGATTTTAATGGTGATAAATGAGCAAAAAGTATTTCTTGTAGCTTGGAGATTTAAAGAACTGCCTAAGAACTTCTGGTTTAAGCATCCAACTTAGTGATAGAATTAGTGAACCAGCCAAGGGGTCCATTTGTCAGGATGATCCCACTAACTTTTGGTGGAGAGGGCAAGTAAAAGATGCTATGATTCATGCCTGGAGTTCCTATGAAAGGTACGCATGGGGCCAAGATGAACTTCAGGTTGGCTATTCTTAATAACTTACACCTGCCATGCTGTAATTTACACAATTTTGTCCATTAAAAAGATGCACCTACCTGCTGCAGTTGTAAATTTCTTCAAATATGCCTGGTTTCTTTTGAAGTTGAGGCACAGGAAGCTAATAACTTTACTGCATTATGGGCTTGATCTGCATTACGGGTAACCTTATGTGTGTGTGTGTATCAAAAGAAGATATAAACTTTGGTATGCTCATTTGAAAACTATTCTATAGGGTCCTTTTTTGTATTAGAACTTCTAAAAGAGTCCATATACCCGAATTTTTTCTTTTCAAAATGGTCATTTGTGTTTGAGATGACAAGCTTGTACTTGCAATTTGCAAGTTACATTCAAATGTGATGGCTTGTATTTACACAGCAGATTTCTTTCTATGTGTGTGTGTGTGTGTGTGTGTTTTTTTTTTCTTTTCAATTGTGTATCTTCTGCTATTTATATATCCAATTTTCATTTGAAGCAGCCACTAACAAAAAACAGTATTTTTAAATGACCAACTATCCTAAAAGCTCAATCTTGTAGGATTTGGGTTTAATACGAATATCATGCCTTTAATAGGTATTATACCTTTGGTGGTCTTGGAGAAACTCTAGTATATTGTCTTGATATATATATATATATATATATATATATATATATATATATATATATATATATATATATATATATATATATAGTAGATATAAACTTTGCTATGTTCATTTGAAAACTATTCTATAGGGTCCTTTTTTGTATTAGAACTTCTGAAAGAGTCCATTTACCTTTTTTTTTTCTTTTGAAAATCTTCCTTTGTGCTTGAGCTGACAAGCTTGTACTTGCAAGTTGCAAGTTACATTCAAATGTGATGCCTTGTATTTACACAGCAGATTTCTTTGTGTGTGTTTTAGGTTTTTTTTTTTTTTTTTTAACTGTGCATCTTCTGCAATTTATATATTTAATTTTCATGAAGCAGCCACTAACAAAAAATAGTGTTGATACCTTTGGTGGTCTTCGAGCAACTCTAGAAGATTCTCTTGATACCTTACTGATAATGGGTCTTGATGAGCAGTTTCTAAGAGCAAGAGAGCGAGTTTATGTTTTCTTTCCTTCTCTTTTTTCACCTTGCCTTCTTGTGTATATGTATTTGTTTCATCTTCTTCTGTTGAGCCGTTTGTTATCTTATTTCTCCATTTGGGGATGTATTTGAAATTTTAATTTTTAGCTTGAAATTGGTAATACTTAAAAAGCAGTCATGACCGTGATTCATGTCAGGTGGGTTGCAAACTCGTTGGATTTCAACAAGAACTATGAGGCTAGTGTTTTAGAGACAACCATAAGGTTGCATTATAAGGTTTCATCTTATTTATTTATTTAATAATAATTTTCTTTCTCCTTTTTGGACCGAGGTCCTCTCTGGGATCGCTAAGAGGAAGGAGCATATGGCATGTCCACTTCTTTTTATCCTTTTTGTGTACTTCCGTTGAATGCAGAGTTTTAGGTGGACTTCTCAGTGCATATGATCTTTCTGGTGACAAAGTCTTCCTTGAAAAGGCTCAAGATATTGCAGATAGATTGCTGCCTGCTTGGAATACTCCATCAGGAATTCCTTATAACAGAATTAACCTGGCTTATGGAAATGCAAATAACCCTGGATGGACATGAGTAAGTTCCAAGTATTTTTTCTTTTTTTCAGTGAACTATTTTTATTAATTCTATATGACCATCAAGGATGATAACTTGTTCATGTACACTAATACCAAAAGGGCATTGTTATTTGTTGACATTACCTTGAAGATTATATGAATTTACTTCCAATTTGCCATAATCATCAGTTTAAAACATGGCTCAAGAAATAAATTCAGTTTTCATCTGATATTTTCTGTCTGTTGGTATCTGGGGATCTATTGTGGGTATTACATGGTTTGGGAATGTTTCACAGACTAAACTTGTGGTCCCCAAGAGTAAAACACACCATATGTTCTTCTTCTGAAATTTGGCATGTTTTCAAAAGATTCCTTTGTGTTTTATTCAATCTAATACAAAAGACCCCTCTGCTGCTTCTGTCCTTAGTTTATCTCAATTTATTATTAAGCAACTTATTCTATTAGTGTCTTTGTTAAATATATATAGGATATACCTGAACTAGTGTGACATGTTGATTATTTTTCTTTGTTATTGTGGGTTGCCTTGATTGTTTGCCTAGCGGACATTTTGATGATGTGTTAGCAAAGAATCTAATCTACAACATCAGCTTTGTTATTATATGGTACCCACATGGCTTTCTACCAGCCCGCCCCCATTTTGCTTCTTTGTTGGGCCTACACCTCAAGAAAAGGCCTCAATAGTGTTGAGTTCGAGTCCTCCATATGTAGACCTTCACCTTGTGGGACATCACAAATATGTTAGTAAAGAAGGAAAAGCAGAAGTAACCAATTTATTTCCACTTATTAGTTAGTTAACTCACTATAAATAAGATGAGGAAACTTTGAGTTTTTGAACGGATATGAATGACTTAGATTGCTCCTTTTAAGTGCTCTGTGCTTCTTATGATAATGTTTTTCACTATAATTGAAACTATAAATATATGATTCTGGGGTTTTGAAGGAGGAAAAGACAAGAAAGAAAATATAGAAGAGGTTTAGGTATTGTCTGGCAATAGTACCTTTAAATGTAATATAGTGACAAGAAACTGTAGCATAGCAGTAATAAATGGTAATAACTATATTATTGATGTGTCACACACAATCGATCTACAAGGGTCCGAGTTTGTGTTTCTGTGTATGAATTTGTTACCCAAATTTCAGCCCATAAAGTTAAATGAGATGAATGGTGGATCTTGGATAGAAGGGGATTCACAGTGGTTATCCCCTGGGTTTCTATCGGGAATGAAGGTGTACAACCATTAGATGAGGGATTTACTAAATTTAGCATTTTCTTTTCTGGATCCCAAGATGTACTAACCAGGAGATGGATTCTTTGCAAATCTCTTGTGGGGGAATTCTTAGCCTATCCATCCTTTAGGGGCAGTGGATTTTTAATTCTTTTGCAGCATTATTTATCCTTGTTCTCGCCCCTTTTTGGAAAGATCTGTCATCCTTTTTTGTGAACGCTTCTCATTTTTCTTCTATTAACAATATTCCTTTTTATTGACAGAGAATAAGTCATCGAGATTGCATAACTTGCATCTTTGCTTGAGCTATTTACTCTTTCTCCTTTGTTAATCTAAAGGGTACCGTTTTCCTAGGGAAACAGTGTCCTGGCAGATTCTGGAACAGAGCAGCTTGAATATATTGCTTTATCTCAAAGGACAAGGGACCTCAAGTACCAGAAGAAGGTACCCTTTCTGTCATGTTTGGATTTGAATGCTTCACAGAGTTGCTGTTTCCTGTTCAAATAGTTTAAAGGTCTGTAGTTTATCATAACATATTGCTAATTTTCATATCTTTTAAGCTCATGGAGAAGATATTAGAGAGCATAGTTGCTAAAATATAATAGAATATTAAAAAGTTTTTGGTTTACTTTCTAGTTCTAAGTCGTTTTGGTACTAGTATTTTAGGTGGAGAATGTCATCGAGGAGCTTCGTAGAACTTTTCCTCTGGATGGCTTGCTTCCAATATATATTAACCCTCATACTGGAGCAACACCATCACCGATATATACATTTGGTGCCATGGGTGATAGGTACTTGCTCTTTGGAGTATATTTGATAGATGCTGTTAAAAAGGATGATATTAGTAAACCCAAATCCTACAAGCTTGAGCTTTTAGGAGTGTTGGTCGTTTAAAATGGTATCGGAGCCTAGTTTGGCAGGAGGTCCTAGGTTCGAGCCAACAACACGAATTAATTACATTTAATGGTTGAAAATTCAGCCAGAAGCTTTGTTTGGTTTGTTTGACTCTCCATATGAGGGTATGGGGCTGCACATGAGGGGGGGGGATGTTAAAGGCATGATATTTATATTAAACCCAAATCCTACAAGTTTGAGCTTTTAGGAGAGTTGGTTGTTTAACAGATGCCATGTAGTATGAACTTCGGACAACCTTATAAGTCTTTGAGTCTTGTCAGTAGTTTCTCTATTGAAAATACCTAATATCAGCTCTCAACTAAATATGTCATATTTATGCTGTTAGTATCTTGACTCCACTTTATATTGTGAAACCTTGTGACATAAACCTGTTGGAGAGAGAACATGAGACTTTACTTAGTATAGGCTGTTGAACTATGAGTGAGGCTCAAAGAGACTTAGGAAAGGCATAGGACCTTGTGGTGTTTGATACTCTTGTATTTCAGTTATGAGTTGATCCTTGAATTCTTGAGCTTCTACTTCAGATTAAACTCTGGTGATTCAGGAAGTGGGATTAGTTATTGATGTGGATGTTCATGAAAATTCTTATTAGGTTGGGTTGGGGGTGGGGAGAGACTGTGATACAAGATGGCTTCATATCCTTCATGATAAGGGTTGTTTTGCAAAGATAGGTTGTGAGATACATATTGGAGGAGCTTATGAAGTGAGCTGTTGAACTATGAGAAGTAATTGGGTTTTGGCCATGCTAAGTGCCTATGATTTGATACTCTATTTGTGAGTTGTGAAATTAGGCAACTAGAGGTTTAAGACTAGGTAACCCTCTCTTATTTCCTATTTACTATCGTGGCCGATGTCCTTAGTAAGATGGCGATTAGATTTGAGGAAAGAGGTCTTCTTGAGGGTCTTACTGTTGGTAGAGGTGGGACTAGGGTGCCACTTTTATAATTCGTGGATGTACCATTTTCTTCTCAAAAGTTTCACCAGAATCTCTACAAAATCTTAAGTTAATTCTCTTGGTTTTTAGGCAACTGTTTGATTTGAAATAAACTTAGAGAAGAGCGCTCTTTCCGGGATCACTGTTAACCAAGAGTCAATTTCTAGTTTTGCATCAATTCTTTAATGAAGAATTTCAAAGTGGCCATTGTCTTATTTAGGTCTTCCTTTAGGAGGAAATCCAATGAATGTAGCCTTTTGGGATCAAGTGGTTGATAGGATCTCAAGGAGATTGTATAGGTGAAAGAAGGCTCTCTTGTCTTTGGGGGATGATAACTTTAATTAAGTCCTTTACTATCTCACAAGCCAATGTATTTCCTCTCTTTTTGCAAGATCCCACCATCAAAAGTCTTAAAGGTTGAGAAGTTATAGAGGGATTTCTTGTGATTTGGGATTTGGGAGGAAAAGAGAGATCATCTTGTTAGTTAGGATGTAGTGTGTGGATCAAAGGAGTTTAGAGGGCTGGTCTAGGGAAGGCATCTTTGAGAAATCATGCTCTCTTAGGGAAGTGGCTATGGAGGTTCCCTAAGGAGAGTGGTAGTTTGTGGCATGAGGTGATTTTGAGCATTTATGGGACACATACTAATGGTTGGGACGTCAAAATTATGGTAAGATGGTCACATATTTGTCTATGGAAGGCTATTTCTCAAGTCTTTTAGGACTTTTCCTTAACATCCATCTTATGGTGGGAATGAGAGAATCCAATTCCGAAAAGATTTGTGGTGGGGAGATCAACCTTTGAGTTTACAATTTGTAGGTCTTTATAGAGTCACTTCAGTGAGAAATCTTGCCATCTCAGAGGTCCGTAGAGTTTCCTACCCATTTTCTTGGAATCTTAGGGCCTATTTGGTTCCCATTTTTGAAAACTGTTCTTGAGAACAGTTTTTGAAAACACAAAGAACATAATTTTGGTGTTCTTTGAATTTACTCATTATTCTTTGAATTTAGTGTTTTATGTGTATTTTTTTGAACAAAAACACAAAAAAGGGAACCAAATGTGTTCTCCTTGTTTTTTAGTACAAAAAATGGTTTTGAAAATTGTAACCGAACATGCTCTTAGTTTTCTTTGCAAAAAAGGGTTTAGTAAGCTCTGATACTATATCAATTTATTGAGAAGACCAGAATCATATTGCTGTATATTAGGTAATTCTACAATGTCCAACAAATAAATAAGAATATAAGGGAGCTATTCTAAATAAATTAACAACTTTACAAAATCAATTACCCTAACTGATTTCCTTAATTTCAGATTTGACAATTTTCCTTGATTCTAGCTCTAACAATCTTCTCTATTTACATGCCTACAACTTGATGTATTTCATTATTACTCGAGTGAAAAGTACTGTGCTGAGCTATAATATTCTGAACAGTCACTCTTTGCTTCCCCTAGAAGAACCACAATTAATTTACTACTACTGTAAGAGTGAATAGCTGTGCTGTGATAAAATAAAGTGTAGAGTTTCTCTATGTTAACTTCTTCCATGGTGCTATAGTAAATGCTTGAGAGGAGTAGAGAGAAGTGCTACTAATGTTGACTTCCTAGCTTATAACTTCTATTTAAGCTAGGAAAATTTACATGGATTGCAACAAGTCGAATATAAAGAATATCCCAAATAACAAAATCAATCTTTGTCTTGTTCATACAGAGGCATATGCTGCCCAATGAAATGAGTTATTCCAGGCTTTAAACTTATGTTTTGGTTGAGCTTTAGTTATTTCATGGTATTGCAAGTTTATTATGATAATTCATGGAAGTTTACTTTATTAAGGTTATTGGTTAATGAGCTTTCTTCTTTTACCAATGTTTTACCAAAAGGTTATTTGTATGTCTCAATATAGGATAGTTCTTTTCATCCTGAAATCTTTTTTCTGATCATGCTCCTACTGTGACAATTCTTCTTTCTTCCCATGTTAGACCTGCTAGCAATATTTTCAACCCATACGAAGCGTTACCTGACAATGGGTTGGGGATTGCTAAGCCAGACCAAGCTTGTGGGCAATTTGGGTTCTCACAAGTTACTAAACAAAATAACTGTTTTCATGTCTATGACAATAAACACCAATGATCACCTTGAGACGACCAATGACTTACTACAATTGAGACGATCTTATAGATCCCTTAATTCCCAGTGGTGTATTCTTTGTAAAGGCGAAGGAGAGTCCAGTGATCACCTTTTTCTTCATTGTCCCTTCACTTGTGGATTGTGGAACAAGTTTTTCAACTTAGCAAGAATAGTGTGGGTTTCTCCAAGGAGCATCGAAGATATGTTTATCATTGCTTTTAAAGGCTTTGGGAATTCGTTTAGAGGCAAAATTTTATGGCGAATTGATTGTCTTTCTTTGGTATGTGTGAAATGAGAGAAGAAAAGAGTTCTTTTCTTTATTGAATTAATGAAAAGAATAGTACATGTCCTACCTACTTATATACATCAGGGAGACATAAAAAGGAAACAAATAAAGTACAAAAAAGGAAAGAAAATATTGTACCAGAAAGAAAGGGAATAAACCAAAGAATATCGGAAGAATATCCTCTGATTCTCAACACTCCCCTCATGCTGGAGCATATAAGTCATATGCACTAAGCTTGTTACAAATGTACTGAATCCTTGGATCTCGGAGAGACTTAGTGAAAATGTTTGCTAGTTGGTTACTCGAGTTGACGAAACTAGTAGTCATGCATCTCGAGTCAATCTTCTCTCCACTTGATATGTTTGATTCTCACTCGTGAAAGGCAGGGTTGGAAGCGTGTGTAGAATTTGGCCGGCTTTGTTATATACGAGGTTATTTAATCATTAGAACCCGAATCTTAGCTCTTGAAGAAGCTGTTTGAGCTATGAGTTCACAAGTTGCTAAAGCCATAGCTTCGATATTGACGACTAAACTGGCCACCCACGTGTTTCACCTCTTCTAGGATATTAAGTTGCGCCAACCATTACCTGATATCACGAAGGGTGAAGCGTGCCGTCACGGCGGGGCACGCCGGTCTACATCCATGATATCCCGATAATGCGGGTGTGACCTCTTGTTTTCATATAACGACCCACAGCTTCGGTGTTTGCTTTGATATAACGGCCGGATGAGATCACAACATCGGTGACTATCATGGTGATTGTAGGAAGCTATTGCTTCTGGCTCGCGTAAGAAAATGTGGGTGGATGATGGTAGGGTGGACAAGTCTCCCAGCTGGTAAGCCGATATCTTCTGGATCGTAAATTTGCTCCCCTTGTCCAGGTACAAGCTTAACATTTGAATCCATAAGAGTGTCTATAGTTTTATAATCTAGCATACCAGTTTCCTCCGAGTATAGCTCACAGAACATTGCTTCCTGCGAGACATAACCCGCCGGTTTAAGTGGAGGCTATCACCGATCACAGAAAGAAAGTACTTGAGTTTCCCGAGTCTTTTGTTGCGAAAGTGGTTGAAGAGATGTTTAAGTTTCCAAATACCATTATGATCCTTTGTTTGGTATGACAATGTTGTCACCACATAAGCGTCGGATAAGGTGCCTTTGTCTGAGCGTGTATGATGATAGAAGGCAATTGAACCACAATAATATGGATCATCGATCTGTTTGAAGAGTAAAGTTGGCCCGAGCCGGGCTCAGAGAACTATACGATTATATATAAGAACGGCGTGGCACGCAAACTGAACTCCCTGCGGGCAACAAATTGATTGGTTGCTCCGTATATACCTCTCGTGAAATCGCCATGGAAAAATGCATTCTTGATATACGATTGATATGGGGCAGAATCTATATATGAGCCAAATCTGAAGAAGAGTAGATGAATGAAACCATCTTGGTAACGGGAGAAAAGTGTCATAGTAGTCGGACCCCGTATATCGAGTATACCCCTTGGCATAGCGGTAGCCAAGGGCGTTGATCTATTGTCCAGGACCAATTTTAACTGATGCCAAACCCTTTGGCGTGGAAACTTACCGGCGGGTAAGGTAACCCAGATCCCATGTGCTAGTAGAATGTGAGTAAGCCATTTAACTGACTATTGCCTATTTCGGCCGGGATGAGAGGGCCTCTTGGCCCGCAATTTTAAGAAGAAACGAGAAAACGAGGTGGAAATAAAGTGGGAATATGGTGAAGATAAAGGGGTGATAAGTCGGGGAAATTATAAATGGGATGGGGTTGTTATGAGAGGAGCAGTACCTTCCAGAGCAATGATAGAAGATCGGCGGAGACCTTGACAAGACCCGGCGCGTCGTGGAGGAGAGCACGGGATGAGTCGACGGAGGCCGGTGTCGATGCGCGGGCAATGGGTATAAACGCAATGGTCAGGTGGAGTAAATTTGGAGTGCATATTAGGTATCGAGGGATAGGATATAAAGAAGGGGTGAGGAATGTGACATCAAAACTGGAGAGGATTGGTGGTAGAATATAGAAGAGTTCTCAAGGTGACATTGGTGAAATGAGAAGTATCGTGTGTATCCGAGAGTAACGTAGTAACCTGCGCTAAAAGTGAGAATAGCAGGAAGACACCTCGTGGCTTTGGCTGAAAGCTTGTCTTGTCCAGGAGTAAGAATATGTACAAAACAAACACAACCAAAGACACGAGGGGGAAGCTAGAAGAGAGGTTGGTTTGGAAAAAGAATGGAATGAGGGATTTTATCGTGTGAGACGGATGATGACAAATAACAAGTGGTTAAGATAGCATCCCCCCAAAAACGTTGAGGAACCTTATTATGAAGTAGAAGAGTGCGAGCGGTTTCAACTAAATAGCCGGTTCTTCGCTCACCTCCATTGAGGGTATGACGAGAGAGGACTAGTGAAGAATCCTATGTGAGGAAATAAAGGAATGGTCGGAAAAATCTTGGCATTATCACTTCGTAGGATACAAATTGAAGTATTAAATTGAGTTGAACTTCAACATGAAACTTCTGGAAAATAGAGAATATTGACTCGATTTTTCATTAAAAATAGCCAAGTACAGAGATATTCATCTATAAAAGTGACAAAAATGCTCCGGATCCAGGAGTAGAGAAACGATCAGGGAAGGGATGAACATTAGTATGGACAAGTTTGAAAGGAGACTTTGTCTATTGATCTAGGCATTTGGGGAATGGGACACGAGTATGTTTTCTAAGCTGACATGACTCACACTCAATTGAGGACAAACTTTAAAAATGAGGAACCATTATCCGAAACTTGGAAATATTCGGATGACCAAGGCGACTATGAATAAGGAGAGGAGTATCCATGGAAGTACAAGCAGTGGAAGATGAAGGGAAGCTGAGATGAAAGAGGCCCTGAAACTCACGTCCTATGCCAATTGTCCTCCCCGTACTCTGGTCTTGCAATGTGATAGAATTATCAGAAAAGATAATCAAACAATTAAGGTCACAAGTCAACTTATTGATAGAATCATATTAAATGGACAATCAAGAACATAAGGAGCCAAAAATGGGGGCACATCTTGAAACAGGATTCGCTTAGCCATGGTTTGAGATCCATTAGCTAAAGTAATCATGGAGTAAAAGGTGATGTTATGGTAGGGGAAGAAAAATATTCTTATTACTAGAAGGTGATGAGAGGCTCGAAAATCGAGAATTATGGATTAGATGAATGTGAAAGCAGCGGAGGCATTGGAATCTGGGCAATAGACGAAATGGATGCAGATTTGGCTGCCTGAGTGAGGTGAATGTACTCCTTATACTCGTTAGGCGTAAGAATAACTCCCGAAGGTGTGGATGAGCTCCCATTGATAGCCATAGAAGTGAAAAACCAACAAAATCAACTGAATTGGCAAGAAAACAAGAGTATCAGGACTAAACACATTGCTAAAGGTAAGAGAAGCCTGTGGAGGGTGGTGGGCTGCCGGAAAAAGCCAAGACAGATTAGAAAAGTTCAAAGAAGAGGACTGTTGGAGACAAAAATGGGCAAAACACGAAGTTGGAGGCTTCAAATGGAAGAACCAGGGAGCTACGAAGCTCTTTTGGCAGGATAAACCTAAGTGGGAGAAGTCTATGGCCTAAGGGTCTCTCACGCGCCCTCACGCGCCACCAACGTGCCGACGCGTGGTGGTTGCCACGAAGAGAGAAGCCCGCATGTGTGGGCGCATGGATTACCTTATGCCGGAGATTTTTCCTCCGGTGGGTAGATCAGGCCGAGGCGATTCCAAAGGTGAGGTCATCGGCCAGAAACAACGTCGTCGGAAAAGTCGCCTGAAAAATTTTCTGGCAGCCGAGGTGATCTGATGACGACAGAGGATTCTAGAGATGAAGGTGGGGTGGCTGGAGTGCAATACGACCACTAGATGGGTTGCCGGATTTGGAACCATGGCAAAACCTTAACCCGAGCCTTCCATGGCTTTGATACCATGTGAAATGAGAGAAGAAAAAAGTGATTTTCTTTATTGAATCAATGAAAAGAACAGTATAGGTCCTACCTACTTATTTACATCAGGGAGACATAAAAAGGAAACAAATAAAGTACAAAAAGGAAGGAAAATATTGTACAAGAAAGGAAGGAAATAAACCAGAGATTATCCTAAGAATATCCTCTGATTCTCAATAGTATGGTTTGTTTGGCAAGAGAGAAATGCAAGAATCTTTGAAAACAAAGAGAGATTTGAGGAGGTGTGGGATATATTTTACTTTTACTCATCTTTGTAGGTTGATTGTACCAAAGCCTTTAGTGGGGTTCCTCTTTTAGTTTTACTTCTTAATTGGGTAGCGATTTGTATCTCCTAGTTTTAGCTTTGGTTTTGTAAGTTTTTGTATTGTAGCAAGCAAATCTCATCCTTCTCTTGTACTTTCTTCTATTGTTTAATATAGGTTTCAGTTTCTGATAAAAAAAAATGTCTATGACAATAAACCATATTATAAAATGAAGGATAAAAGCTACATTCCCCAAAGCACTAAAATATGTCCTTTTTTAGTTATTGATTTAACATAAATGACAACTCACAAACTCATATTCCAACATTCTAAATACTTTAACAATTAAACAAAAATGATAATTTCAGTAGTTTCTGATATTCAAAAAGTGAGAAATGTTAAGAGTTTATTTGTTGTTCTTTTTATGATTGAGTGCATGATTGGCAAGTCTTTCTGTTTTTCATATTTAAATAAAAATTGTAGATAATATAATTTAAACATAGCGAATAAATTTTATGTGCTGGTTCGGTTTTCAGTGAGTTGGCCAAAACTTCAACCCCTCCAACTCTACAATTTCAGGTCAATAGTTTCTTACCCAAAGCCCGACCCTAACCCATTCGAACCCTGCCCATGTCAAGCCAAACCTCAGGTTGGGGGAATTAGTTACTCCTAAGTTGCTGCCCTATTCCTATGGACCAAATTAATCTGGACAGCAGGATGACTCCCAGAGTAAGAAAGCTTTTGCTTGGTTGGCATTTTGGAAGAAAGTAAATACATAGCCTGCTTCAAACTAGAAGGCATGGAAGGAGCCTCATTTGTTCATTCATTACTCCATTTCATATGCACTTTTGGGAAGGTTGTGTTCTACTTTGTCCCAAGTGACATTTAAGATATGTGAGTTATTCTCTTTTAGACTTTGGTAAGTGAGCAAGGTATAGTGTTTTGGCCTTAAACTCTTTTAGCTGCTTTGTGGTTGATGTGGTTGTGGAGAGGAGGCTAGGATATTTTATAATATATATAGGTTGATTGATAGTACACAGACAGTGTGTTTCTTAATTTCTTTGTGGGTTTTGGTTACCATTGAGTTCAGCAGTGTTTGATTTAGCTTATATTTTAATAAATTGGTGTATTTTTTCTTTTGAGAGCCAGAAGAAAGATTATTACCATCTTCTGTGTCCTCCTCCAGAGGAAAGATTATTGGTGGTTTTTAGGAAACCTAAGCAAGACGAAGAATACGAGAACATAGGGGTTCTCACCTTCCCCTCCTTTACTTACCAAAAAATTAGAGATATAGGGGGAGAAATAATCTGTCTTAATTAGGCTGGTAGGCAGTGGGTTGGCTATTGAAACTGAGATTTTAGCACCTATTGAATGCCTTGAGATGTTCAGGAGTATATAACGTTCTAATCAAGCTACTATTCTTCTTGAAACAATAGAAAGGCCAACAAAACTTGATCCAGAACAATGCAACTTAATTATTTTATGGATGGTTCAGAATATTCTTATCATGGTTATATATGTGTAAGATGCCTTCCATAGAATGATTACTAGTCAAAACCACTGTGCTGCCATAAGTATATAATACTTACACGGTGTATTTTATTTCCATAATATCCATTGTCATGTACATATAGCATGCCTTTGATTCACAAAGGTCTTTTTCAGTTATATTCTGGCTATTGCTTGATTGTAACAACAAGGGTTTTTAACTCATTAACATGATACAGTTTTTATGAATATTTACTCAAAGCTTGGATACAAGGGAACAAAACTGAAGCTGTGAAGCATTAAAGGTGAGAAGCCTTCTCATTCTTTGACATTATGAAGGAATGAGAATGGATTCCTTGCAGTAAAGTCCAAGTTTGCTTCTTATACAAATAGTTTTTTGACAAAAATGACATAAGCGGTTGCTCTATGGTAGTAAATACCATTTTTCTCTAACAAGTCCATTCATCTTCCCCTTTGTCAGTCCTGAAATAAGCAATATGTGGGAGAAAAGGTTATATTGCAATTTTGATCTTCTATTAGTTGATGGACAAAAATAAGGTTGGTAAGCAATTTTGGAACATGTAAGAAAATTTCGAATTTTAGGGGCCATGATTATTTCTCCTTCAATAGTCATTATGGCTTGAGATCCATCTTCAACTGTAATTTTTTCATTGCTAGGACATGGGCTATATGTTGAGAATTTACGAGAGGAATGGGTCATATGGTCAGTAGCCCTTGATTCAATAATCCAGGAGCTTCAAAAAGAAATATTAAAGACACTTAAAGCATGAGAAACAAAAACCATCATTCTGCTGAAGAGCACATATGTTTTTGGAGAGTCTGTGATAGGAATCATAGGATCTTCAACCTATCAATGTCTTGGCTAAATTGAGCTTTTCACTACTGACTAAACCTGTCTTCTTGTCAGAAGTCTGACCATTAGATAAATTTGCTTGTCCATATTGTCTATTCCTCAAGCATCTGTTCTGATTGTGGCCTTGTGGCTGATTTGGTAGTCTTCCATGGAGTTTGCAACAGGTTTCCTTAGTATGCCATGGTTTCTTTCAGTATTTACACCACACAATGGGTTTTGAAGATTTAGATAAAGCTTCACACCCATTGTCAGTACCTACTATCTATCCACCATGGTTGGATATAGCTTCCTTTGCACCTGAATTGATAGAAAACATTGCTAACCTTCTACCAGTTATGGTTCAAACATAACTACCCTCCTACTTTCTTTCGCTTGGATGATAGATATGCTCTCATTCATGGATAGTAGCTCTTCTTTTCTAAAAACTTAGACTCTAACTTGACCAAATTCAATGTTACGGTTAGCAAGAAAATAAAAATTAAAAAAAATCCTTTCCGTCACTACAAACCTTTGAAGTATGGAAATATCTTCATTGCATTTCATTTTATACGCGGTAATGATCCATCTCTTATCATGAGCTTTTGAAATATTAGTATATTTAGTAACTGAATGTTAACCTTGCTTTTTGGTAGCAATTTTGGTCTTGATCTCATAAAGTAGGGCAACATCATGCATCTTGGAGTATGTTTGTCTTATAGCTTACCATATTTCACGAGCTGAATTAAAAAACATGCAGGTTTCTGCAATATCTGGTTCCATAGAATTCCAAAATCAAGACATAATCATTGAGTCTTCTTCATCCCAGCTAGTAATCGGTTAAATCTGGTCCTCCACTTATTCATTGGCTGAGCTTCCCCTTTCCCTTCAAAGGAGTCGTTACTAGTTAGGACTACCGCAGATAATTCTTTCTATTCAGCCTATGCACTGCCTATGTTTTGAAGTTTTCTAATAAATAGCACTATGGTGTGTTATTATTATGTGATTCTATCGACTAGACTGGGATTAATTGAAAGAAAAAGTCTGATAAATTGTTGAATTTCCTGAATTATTTTCCTTAGTGGAAATTTTGAAAGTTGATTCTGGATCAGAGGAAATGTAGGAACATCGTGGAAGGTCTCAAAGTTTGATTCGTAGAACCACACCATCCTCCTTTGCATGCATATGTGAGAAGAATGGGAAGTCCTTGTCTGATAAGGTATTGTTTTAATGATCGAAAGGAGATCTCTCCATTGCTTGCTGAATATGCTGTTATGTGCCTTCTAAATAATGCTTCTTTTTTTAATATGCAGATGGATGAATTAGCATGCTTTGCTCCAGGGATGTTGGCTTTAGCTTCGTACAATGGTCCTAGAGAAGCTGAGAAATATCTCTCACTTGCAGAAGAGGTAGTAATCAGTGTTTCAAAACCAGATCGATCATCAAATAAAAAAGGTTACCAATTCACGGTTTAGCGGTTGGACCAATGGTCGAATTGGTGACATTATAAATCTATAAATAAATTTAAATCATGTATAAGTAGGAACATATTAAAATTTATAAATTATAAAAGTTAAATATATAAATAAATTAAACATCAATAATATGTATTTTTTAATCTTTGATACTATCAAATTAAATCATGTATAAGTAGGAACATATTAATACTTTAAATTTTATTAAATAAAATATTTGTAATACTCAAGGTGAATATATTAAAAAGGAAAGGAAGTTAAATCGTTTAATTTTTGCTAGTTTTTTAAAAATATATTACTTTTATTTAATATAATAAATTTTCTTATGAGAGTTTTTTATACAGTAATGTCAAATTTTACATGGTTGGTTGGTTTCTTATACCTTTTTCTAAACTTCAAGTTCTGGGTTTAAAACATTAGCCTGGAGTTTCTTCTGTTTATTTTTCTTCTAACCAATTCCAATCAAACCCACATTCAGAAAATAAAAAATAATAATCCATATCAAAAAAAAAAAAAGGAAAATCAACAATAATAATGCCCTTAAATGTAGCACTCATCCAACTTGACTGCAATGCGCATAGGGAAGTGGCAACCTGGTTGGCTCGATAATTGGGATTTATAGAAGAAGAAAACTAGTGCAAAACCTGATTTGGACTGTTTGGATGAAATAAAAAAAAGAGCTGACTTTGGTTGGAATTGGACTGATTGGTTCTTATAGAACTGCTTGGTTTAGTCAATTTACCTGTTTGATCGCAAGGTTCATCCCTTTCATGACTGGTCCAATAACCTGATGGTTTATGTTGAGAATTATAGAATATTTTCTAGATATTCTTTGGTTTATCTCTCCTACCTTTTGTGTACATTATCCTCCTTCCTTTTACACTTTATTTTGTTTTCTTTTTGTTCAATTCTTTTGTATATATATAGGTGTCTCTATACTATACAATACATCCATTCAGTAAGAAAAGCATTCTTTTCTTCTATCCATTCACAATGGCCTACTATCTCTTCTAAAAGAAAACTCTCTCATGCTATAGCAAATAATCTTCAAAACTACCATCCCTATCACTAATAGGATCCTCTAATGAATCATATTTATATCTATTTGCTCCATTATCCTCTCCATCAATATTGATGTCTCTTTTTTTTATCCGTTAATTGTAGTGACATATAAGCTTGATTAGAATAGTGACTAACAATTCTTTTATTTTTTTGTAATTTCTTCCTTTTACTTCCACTTAAAGGGTACCTGTTAGTTAACTAAGTGCTTATTTTATGCAAGATAAAACATATAAATATATACCAAGTTTAATTTGTGTATCACAGAGATTCCAATGAAAATTTATATTCCAAGTAGAGAGAGGAGAAAAACCAAGTACTATCGAAATGGTAAGGTTTTTTTCGCAGAAATGACTCTATAAAGGTCTAGATATTATGAAAAAAGAGGTTGGTCACTCCACCATAAATCTTCCCTAAAATGGATTCTCTCATTCCCCCAGTAAGACGGGTAAATTGAGACAATAATTGTAAACCTTGAGTTGTGGCCTTTCAAGGACATTTGTGTGACCATCTAACCACCATGTTGGCATCCCATTCATTTGGATGAATGAATTCTCTTATGAATGTCAAAGACCATTCCTGTCCTTGGGGAACCTCCAAAGCCATATATTTCCTTAGAAGGGCATGGTTTCTCAAAGAGTTCTTCCTAAACCCTAAGCCACCCTACTCTTTTGACCAACAAACAACCTCCTAACTTATATGATCTTTCTTACCTTCCTCTGTCCCTAATAAGAGAAAATCCCTTTGCAACTTCTCTATCTTTGTGGTTATTGATATAGGGGTCTTGTATAGGGATAGGAAGTAGCTTGAAATATGTGACAGACATGACAAAATGTAGGTAATCCTTCCCCCTAATGATAGAAAAGTCTTTTTCCACCCATCAAACATTCTCGAAACTCTTTGAACGATCAGATCCTAAGGACTTATCGACTTTAGATTACTGCCTAGGGTAAGCCCAAATAAGATAAAGGTCAATTTAACAAACTGCAATCAATGATTGAAGCTAATTGAGAAACTAGCTTCGAACTTGTATTAATACCAATGAGGAAGCTTTTCTCTAAAATTATTTTTCAAGCCTAAAACCTTCCTGAATACCAAAAAGATAATCTTGAGGTTCTGCAAATATTCCAAAGAGGCTTTAGAAAAGAAAATGGTTTCATTTGCAAATTGTAGTATAGACACGCCAGTCTTATTTCTTCATACTAAGAAGTCTTCAATTAATCCATTCTTTTATGCTCTAGTCATCAATATGCTTAGAACGTTAATCACTTGGTTGAAAAGAAAAGGAGATAAAGGATCCTCCTCGTCTAAAACATCTAGACGCTTTAACCTATCCCTTACCACTTCCATGAACAAGAATTGCGTAACTTGAGGAAAGGGCATCCTCTCGTCCAAGATCTTCTGGGCTAAACCCTTTCCTTTCTATGACGTGCTTCAAGAAGCCGCAAACCACATCATCATAAGCCTTTCCAAAAATCAATTTAAAAAAACCATTCCTTTTTCCCCTAATCTCCTTTTCTCATCCACCACTTTGTTGGCTATCAACACAACATCCAAGATTTGTCTCCCTTCAACAAAGGCCCCTTGGGAACTAACAATAATCTCATAGAGAACTTTGCGTACTTGTCTTGATAAGAACTTAGCCATTATCTTATACAAACTTGTAACCAAGCTAATAGATCTATAATCTGATATCATGAGAGGTTGACTCTTCTTAGTGAAGCTTTTCCAAATATTTATTTAAGCCTCATTCAACTAGATTGGAACCTCGTTTGCAAAAACATGAGATTGACTAAGAATCACCTTTTGTATAGCTACCACCGTCAATAGATTTTGTTATGATAAACTGTGGTAAATGTTCTTTAGGCAATCCTAGGTGGTTCACTTAGGGATTGGAGGTTTGACTAGAGATCATTGGTATATAGTGCGAAGAGCGTTCTCTAAAACCACAGGCTGGGTTTTCGATGCTAAGGTAGAAATTCTCACCCTTCTGGAAAGGTCATTACTAGTGAAAGCTTTGTTTCCCCCCCCCAATTTTCTAATAGAAGGTGATTCTAATCTTCTCATATGGTAGGCGACTAGATTATTGACATTTCTTCAAAGATGGGATGTTCCTTCTCTTGACTCCTTGCTTAGGCAATGATGCGACATTCGCATTAGCAAAACGTGGAGCTAGACATATGGTTTCTTTTATAGGAGTTTTGTACCTTTGTTAGTTGTAGTTTAGGTTTGACTTTTTAGACTAGTATACGCTTGTGATCCTTCTTTGCATAGAGGATTGGGTGTATATTGGAAGGATTGCTTTCATACTTGATATTGTACTCTACCTGTTCTTATAAAAGAAAATTATAAAATATATTATACTCTACCAGTTCTTAATTTTAAATACAATGAAATAATTGTTTCTTGTAAAAATATTACCCTTCACCAGTCGTGCATGGCTTAGATATGATTTCATGTCCCATGTTTGACTAGAAGCTTGTTTGCTTTCAAATGTAGCTTGCATGGACATGTTATAACTTCTACCAAACAACACCTATGAAATTGGCTGGAGAGACCTATTCTTTTCCTGCTGGAGACGTTTGATGCTTCATTTTCCTGATATGTTCTGACACGATGAAAGTTCTGTTGGCTCCGTACTTAAATTAAATTGCACAACATTAGCAGGACATGAGTGTTGATACGTCATGGAATATTTCGAGGCCTGAAACCATTGAGTCACTGTATTACCTCTGGCGAATCACCGGGAACAAGACTTACCAAGAATGGGGTTGGAACATTTTCCAGGCATTTGAAAGGAACTCACGCATCGAGACAGGATATGTTGGACACAAGAGTGTAAGAATTTTCCCAACCGAGTTTCTGGTAGTTTTTAACTATGTTTTTCTTTTTGATCCACTTCTCCATATGCAACCCATGTTATCAATACAATATCATCCAAAGGGAAAAGGGAGGGGATAGGATGGGATATGATGCTGAAAGTGCCCTTAGCTTTCCTTCCTGTGTTCATGGGAGGAAGAGGAAGTTTAACTATAATTTCGGTTTGGAAGGATTGTTGCTATTATTATTACACATGAAACAATATTGATTAGTAATTTTATTCAAATGAGACAGTTTTCTTTTCTTATTTCCTACTTAAAAGTGGTATTCTTCAAAATCAAAAAGGTTACTCCAAGAAAACCAACAAGTTCTAAGGAAGGTGGCTTCTTTTTCTTGTCAGTGAAATGTTCCACTAGATGCTTACTACCTCACACTTACTTGAATGGTTTTTTTTTTTCTTTTAGTGGCTGCCTTGAGCTTGATTCTTCCTGTTCAATTAATGTTTGAGGAGTTAGGATGCATAAGATTAGGTAGTCGTAGAAATGCCCATCCATGACCTTCCCTATATGTATGTGGTAGGAAAAATATAAGCTCTGTTTTTCTTTTTCAACAGCATCCAATTCCTTTATAAACTTGTTGAGTTGTTGTTCTTAAAATTTTGTGATAAATAATCAGTATTTGATGCATGGTTTGGGATCCAAAATAACACTCTAATTTCCTAAGGTCATTATTTTTTAGCTATTCCTACTTTAGACTTTCATTGATTCATTTCTGCTGATCTGTGTTCAGGTTAAAACAGGTATCAAAGATAAATATGATGCAAAGTTTCTTTAACTTTGCGAGGCAGCTTAGGCATGCAGTAGGTAGAAAATTTTTAGTTTTTGCCATTCAAATTTTCGAAAACAAAGGAAAACGCGTTTGAATTCACGAAGAATAAGGCAAAACAAATTTTGAAAGCAAAGAAAATGAATTATTATTTTCGACATTTTATATATGAATCGAGAGAAAGCAGTGAAATTTGTTTTCGCTGTTTCAATTAAATTGACGAATTCAACCAAATGGGGTTGAAAATGAAAGCGTATTTTCCAGCCCAGGAGTGAAGTCACGAAGCGTATTTTGAAATGGTAAAGATTAGAATCATTGAAAATTTTCGTAATACAGATTTTGGATAGAGAGTTGAAAATTTTTAAATGAAGACTAGGCGCAAGTATACGCCTCTGTTTTCACCTCATACATTTCTTCCCTTTGAACCAGAGTGGGTAGCCTACCCTTTCAGAATTGTAACAAGGCATGATCATGAAGAGAATTTCAGAGCACTTGGACAACAAAAACTATAAGCTCTAACAAAAACCTTGCGAAACTGGATATAGTTTTAAGCCCTGTTCTTGGATAAAGAAGGTATAACTCTCTTCTTACATGCAAATTCTGCTGGCCAATACATTTTGGGTTATGACATTTCCTACAAAGATAAATTGGGATGGTGCTGACAGCAATGCTCTGTTTCAGCTGTAAGCTGTTCTTTTTACATTGCAGTATAAGAAGTGTGACAGCAGAATGTATATCATAACTGTAAATGTATATCGATTTATGCTCATGATTGTTGTAGACAGAACCCAAATGGTGAATTTGGCCTATATTTTGTGTTTTCTGAAAACCGTTCTTGTTCCTGTATTCTCCGTGTTTTTCAGAAAAAAAAAAAACGAAAAAAAAACTGGGAACCAAGCATATTTACCCTGTTGTCTTTGAAATTATCGCGAACACGAGAACGAGAAAACAATTTTCAAACAGAATGAAACCAGTAGCTGTTTTTGGTTCGGTTCCGATCTTCCTTTACATTGCTGGAGACAGCAGCATAGGAAGTTCAATTCAGAATGCAGCATTGCTGTATGGAAGTCACTTTGTGCTTGTAATGTGATTGTGTATTCATGATTCACTTTGGTAGAATACAATTTCCCTTTCTATTATTTTCATTCACCTTCCTTTATGAAAATTCTTCAGCATTGATACAACATGGCCTCTGTTTGGATCTGGAAAGGTGGGAAGCTGAAAGCGAGTTGCCCAGAAGCTAAATGTTTTGATTTGCGAAGTTTTCAGCTATCAAATTTAGAATATGAAAATTTTGATGTATTTATAATCTTTATTTTCATTTTTTTCAGAAAATACGTTTAGTACTTGAATTTGATTGAAAATACGGTTTTTCATTTTCAACCCATTTGGTTGAATTTGGTTGGAATTGAGTCAACAAGGAAAGCGAGAACTTTACGCATTTTACGATTCGTATATAAAATGTTGAAAATAGTAAATTCATTTTCTTTGTTTTCCAAAATTTGTTTCGTCTTATTCTCTTAACTAAGCGTTTTGTGTTTTTGAAAAGTTTGAATAGAAACGGGAAAATTTTCTCTTTCTTAAACGGGACTGAAATTGCTTGTTTGGTAGGTGAAAAATTTGTTTGTTAACTTTTCAGCGACTTTAGTGTTGAATACGAAATCGACGAAAACAAATTTTGAAAGCAAAACGATAAGTATTTTTAACGTTTTATATATAGTCGAAAAGCGTTACACTCGCTTGTTTTCCAGATTAAATCGAAAACATGGGATTTAATCGATTGGGATAAAGCAGCAGATTGTGGTTATTTCTTGTTTTCTTATTTCCGTCTTCGAGCGATTTTAACCTCATCGGGCTCATGAAACACGTGAGTTGTGAGATAGTAGCTTTGCATTGTAAACACATTTCATTGTTTTTCTTAATTAACTTCATTTTCAAAAAATGGTTTTACAAAACGAGTTTCTTATTCTTTATTTTCAATAAATTCGAATGCAGAAGCGGATATTTTAAAATGAAAGCCCAAAATTAGAATACGTGAAAATTTTCGTATTAAGATTTTAGATAGAGTTAAAGATTCGTGGTAAGCGGGTCCTAAGGCGCTTGTTTGGTTCTGATTTTTATTGTTCTTGAGAATAGTTTTGAAAGCACATAGAACTTGTTTTAATTGTTCTCTGACATATATTCGTTTGGTTTTGTTTTTTGAAAGTGCCAAAAGCAAAGAGAAGAAATAACGAGGGAGAATACGTTACTCAATTTTTATTGTTAAGAAAAACATAGAAAACACAAAAAACATTAAATCTAGATAACACCAAAATGGTGTTCTTTTTGTTTTCAAGAATAGTTTTTAAAAACATGAACTAAACCGGCTCTATTCTTCTTTGAATTTAGTGTTTTCTTTGTTTTCTGTGTTTTTCAAAACCAAAAAAAAAAAAAAAAAAAGGAACCAATCGTGTTCTTCCTATTTTCCTTGTTCTCATTGTTTTTAGAACAAAAAACAGTTTTAAAAAATTGGAACCAAACATGCCTAAAAATGTTTTCTAAAAATGTTTTCTTAAAGATTCAAAGGTTCATGTTGATGAACAAAATTTGGGCCTTTGGGTTAGATATGGGATCAATTTGGCCCCAACACCCTAAATAAAGGAGTCTGAATAAACCCATAAAGTCTTTTGGACATTTCTTCATGCCTTTCCTAAATTCTCCAATCCTATCTTCCTATCCTTTTGGGGAAAAAGTATCCCATTTCCAACATTGTTGACAAGAGTTTTTGTCCCATTGAACAAATATTCTTAATCTCCTCAACAATAAGAGATATCTTAGAACATAGGATACCAATTTCGAGCCAATGGCGACAAACCCAAATTAATCAAGTTAATGACAAATAGTTTGGTGACTTATCTCAATGGGGGAAACAATCAATCACCTGTTTTATGATGGGATATTATAGCAATCTATAAGGTTTTCAACTTTGCATGGCATAATGTTGTTAGTTAGATGATAATAGAAAAATATTCTTACTTTGGGTGATACATTCCATTTTCCTTTTATGTGATAGATAGGGACTTGCCAACAAAAAAAGCTAAGCAAGCACATTAAGGCCCACTATGTAAATCATATGGTTTAGTTGTTAGAATATATATTCCCATTTCAGGTACCTAAAGAAAAAAGAGTATATAGTATCTTAATGTCATCATACCTATCACTTTATATATATATATATGTATATATATACATGTATATTTTAATTTTAATTTTTGACCAATGTGTATGGGGGTACAAATTACCATATGATTGTCCATATAAAACTTAGCACCTTCTACTTTAGTGCAAAGCATCATAATTACAACCTACCCATCTATATATCTAAGTGTCATGATAAAGTTGGAATGGGAATTAAAGAGATTGGATGATTTTAATATAAAAAAGAAACCAAATCAAAATCCCATTCTCCAAACCCCAAGGTGGTTGTTCTTCATTACTCCATTTCACACCATACCAACACCCATAACCATACACACCCACACCCACAAGCCTAAAGATGAGAGAGAGAGAGAGAGAGAGAGAGAGAGACATTCCTTCAGCCCTACCAAAAAAAGGAAGAACAACAAAGGCAAAAGCAAAGCCATCCCCACCAACTCAGATGCAATGATGACAGTGGGAGTGGAAGTGGCCTACTTTGAAATACCCCCAAGAAAAAAAGAATTTTATTCAATTCCCATGCAAAATAAAAGTGAAACACCCTCTCACATTCTCTCTCTCATTCTCTCTCTCTCATTCTCAATGTACATATATATATATTTATATACATGTGATAAACAATAACAATAAAGAAAGGAGAAAATGAAATGAGATAAGAATGAAAGTAGAATCTAGTACTATCTCTTGAGAGGAGTGATGGGTTTTGCACTGGCAAAGAGAATCCATGTTAGAACTTGAAAGGTGGCGACCACAAGAGTAGAAAAAGAGAGGAGAGAGAGAGATATGGGATTGTGTATAGTAAGAAGAGTAATGGGTGTGTGTCAGCTTGATAGGGCATGCGTTCTTCAAACTTCCAAGGGGGATTGATTCTTCAGACACTAAGGAATTTTGAGGAGTGTTTGGGTTCTTTGCTTTTGGCGTTTTCCCACATTCCCTCTGCCTCTTTGTGGCCTTGGATGTTGAACTGTTGGGGTATAAACAAACTTTCCTTTTCTTTTCTTTTTTTTTTTCTCTTCTCTTGGGAATTTGTGTATTTATTATTATTATCATTATACTTAATAATAGTTAATACTGTTTGTCTCTCTCTTTCTCATCAAAGAATCAAAGACATCAATGTGAGATACGAAGATAGCTTTTATGGATTCGATCCCTCAATCCAATGATTTAAAATAAATATTAAGAGAGAGAGAGACTAGAGAGAGAGATCCATATGATAAAAGATGAAAAAGGTAAAGAAAACTTTTGACTATAATAGTGGATTTGTACACTACAACTTTTTGCTCTATTTAATGTGACTTCCATTTAGCTTTTGGCCTCAAAGTCATTGCCATTTGTTCTCAGATAAAGTGTTCTCTCTCCTCCCCCCCTATTTTCTCTCTCATCTCTCCCTCCATAACCCTATAAAATAAATAAATAATTAGTATGAGTTAACCATCACCAACTTTTCTATAAAAGCTTGGATTTAATATATTTGCTCAAATTTGTAATTTCCCATCTAATCAAGTTTTAACACCGTTTTAAATTTTTAAAATTTATTAAAAAAAAAAAATTATTCTCAATATAGATTTTGTATACTAGTTTGGAGTAATACATCCCATCAAATCAAGTTTTTTTTTCTTACAGTTTTGGACTTAATACATTGGTTCAAACTTACAACATCCCATCCAATCATATTTTGATATCAAATTAAACCATGGGTGAAGTTAGCGTTATGTCGGTGTTAAGATGTTTTTACTTAAATTTTTTAGATAATTTTTTTTTTATTATTATAAATACGGAGATTCAAATCCAAGACCTAATGCATGTCCCACTAAAACTCAACAATACTTAATTTGTCCTTGCTGTAATTTTTTTTGTAAAAATTTTCTATTGTATATAGATTCAAACCGAGACACTCATGCATGTCCCAACTAAAACTTAATAATACTTAATCATTGGGTTATAAACCCAAATTCTTTAATTTTTACCCTCACTGATTATAAATTCTGGCTCTAATTAATCATAAGTTAAACTACCAATTTTCCTAGAAATCTGAACTATAAGGTTTGGATTCAATATATACATATCAAATACTTTGGTATTAACTTAATATATGTTGTTAACGTTTTTTTAATGGGTTTTCGGATGCTTTATCTTAACATAAAAGACATGTTAATTTCTATTTAAATTTCAGAAAGATTTAAATTAATTTATACTTTAAATAGAAGAAATAAAAATCATTGTTGCCTTCTTCCAAAATTTTATAACAATTTTAGTTTTAAAGAAAATTATTTCAAGTTAACAGTTGATTAAGACATTAGAATATTAATCTTTACATGTGGATGGTCATGATCAATCATTTCCACTTTAGATAAAATCAAGTCATGTCATTGATTTCTATTAACTTTTTGGACCTATGTCCTATGTCCTTTTGTATGGAAATTTCAAACCCTGGTTTAGGTTTTTTCATAACTTGATAATAATTTTTTCATACACTGAATCATATTTTGTATCTTAATGATCTATACATAGATTAGGTTTATTAGGTAATATATAAATAAATAAATATGTTAAATGACTAGAATTTTGTGTCGATCAGAATTATGACTCAAACTCGACATAATATGGACCTCGATTGGAGCGACCCATATATATATTACGTTGATGTTTAGGGTTTTGGATTGTATACTTGAAAGCCATAATCGATAAAATATTCTCTGTCCATGGATGTATGTTAGGTTGATCGAATTTATTTAAATCTGTGTTCTTATTATTTTTCTTGTTTATTCTCTTACTATTTTCTATTTAATTTGCAACAAAATAAATAAAAGATACGAACATAAGACAAGCCAAATAAGATTCCAATTGGCAATGGTTTTAGGAAATGTTTTCAGTGTAAAAAGTGTTTTAGAAAAAAAAAGTTTTTTAAAAATCAATTTAAATTTTTTTAAAATCACTTATAATGTTGTAACAATAATTCAAGAAAGTATTTCTGGTCCTTTTAATACATAAAAAAAAGGTTAAAATGTTTCTTAGAATAATTGGTAACATAGTTACTCTTAGATTCTCTTAAAATCACTTCTAGATAAAACAGCTCAGCTAGAAACACTTTTTAATTCTTTTAAGTAGAAATAATGTCAAACACACTCTTAGGAACATGTTTGATAGTTTAAAAAAGTATTTTTAATCTTTATAACAATTTATTTTTTAAATATTATAAAAACTAAAAACACTTTTTAAAATCACTTTAAATTAAAAGTATATATGTTTGGTAGTGTTTCTACTTGAGTTATTTCTAATAAGAAGTGTTTTATCAGAAAACGTCCTTACTCAAATATCACTTACATTTTTTTTTAAAGAAAATGTTATAATGATTTTTTCAACATTATAATTAGTTTTTTTAATTTTTAAACTACTGTACGTATTTCCTAAAATTTATCAAATACTTAATATTTATTTTTCAAAACCCATTTGATGTGAAAAACACTCAACAGACCTGTGAAACTAACTCTAAAATCTAAATAAGGTAATTAATAAAATTCAAAATTTTATTATGATATATATTTTTTATGAAAGGAAGAACATTATCATTGATTCAAACGTACAATAGATCGATAGATTCAAGATACAAATAGCTAAAACCATTCATGATGAAATAATATTAAGGTTAATAACATAATAAATCGGTATAAAGTCTAAAAATTTGATAATACAATGACTAGAATATTTATAATTCCGGTTCTTCAACATGACGACCATAATTTGATATATTCAACTAATTAAATCCGTTTTACTTATCTGAATAACCCCATACAAATAAAGTGCTGCAACAAGATGACAAACAGTAACATGTGGTAATAAACCGACGATAAATCAAACGTCGTAATAAGACAACAAAAAACCAAACGTTGATAAGACGATAAGAACACAAAAAACAATATAAAATCTAAGTCTTCTTAGAAGAACCATTTTATTAAACAAAAAATAAAAGAAATATATATAGATAGATGATTTCAGGTTAAGAATGACAAAAATCACCTGTCATTATTTAAGGAGAATTGGCTAAAAGAGAACAATGTGAGAAAAAATGACGGAGGGACAACTAGGGTTTTTTATTATGATATATTTTCATATATTTAAATATTATTATGAATCAATTGAATTAAACACATATTACTATTAATACAAATTAGCTGGATGACTTAATAAATAGGAATCCCTCGTGGAAATGCATATTCCTTTTGCTCCTTCCATCTCAGTGATTGAGAAATGCATATCCCTTTATGTCCTTCCCTTTCAGTCTTGTGATGGGCCAAACATCAATCAAATGGATGTACCAATCTCCATTATTTATACACTTCTTTTAATATTTCATATTATTTAACTTTCTCTCTTTTTTTTTCTTTTTTTTTTTTTGTTTCTTTGTTTCCATCTTTTAAATTGAAGATTCTAAATTTAATTTAAAGAATCATATATTTCTTATATTATTTAATTATTAAATTTAATTTCCAATCTACTATTTTTTTGTTAAAATAAATTATCTATTTGTGATCAAATGAATCCTCCAAATTTAAAAACAGACCTATCTAATAGCTAAGAAGTGTATATTAATTATATGGGTCATGTTTGATTTTTTAAAAACCATTAATGAAAGAAAAACCATGTTAGGAAAAATGATTTTTCTTTTCATATTTGATTAATTAATTATAAAAAGTAAGCAAAATATTGACATGTAATTAAAGTTTTAATTGATTTTATTAAATTAATCTTTGCTTAAATGAAATAAAACTAGTTTGAAACGAACATAATTTATTGATTTTTGATTTTCATATAAATATGATTTTAAATTTTCTTTATTATATAAATGTAGATTTTTTTTTTCTACCATTTAGAATAGAAATGACAATGGGACGGGATAGGAGGAGGCAGGTTGGATGTGAACGAGAAATTTCCATACCCGTTCAACCTTTCTTAGTAAAAAATCTGATTACACTAATTTAAATTTGCCAAAAACCCGTCACTTTGCCATTCCTACTTCTAAGACAGAAATCATAAGGATAGGGTGTCAAAACTTTTCACATTTGCAAAAAAAATAAAGAACTAAAACAAGAAAAATCCAAGAAAAATGGTGATTGGGGGAAAGCAGGAGGGGGCATGGTGGGTTGTTTTGTTCAACATGAAATTAATTATCAGTGAGGAGTCTATTCCAAACCCAGCAAACATGTACAAAGAAAGTGAGGATGGTTGGGAACAAGAACAACATATCATCTAAATATAAAAATATAAATATATAAATATATAAATATAAAAATATAAAATAAAAGGCTATAAGCAGTGTACGTAGTAGTAGTAGTAGTAATAATAGGACGTAACCAGCAGAGAAAAGTTGAACGCAACTTCTCTGCCATACTTCTGAGTTATATAGAGACGAAAGCTTTTGTCCATCAATTATCAGTTCTGTGTAAGCTTTTGTCTATCAATTATCAACCTCTCTCTCCTCTCTCTCTCCAACCGGACACCACTGTCCTAAACCCCTTTTTTTTTGTTACAGTTTTGGTTTTTTAACTGTTGTAGAACACCATTTCTACAACACAAAAATGTCTTTATTTCCAAGAACCCAATTCGAAAAACAAATCAACTTGTGATCATTCTATGTTGGATATGGCATGCACAACCCTAGAGACTGTTATCATACATGCATTCTTCCCCACCTTTGAAAATTTTTATCATCATAGATATATAACATCATTGTTGTAGTCAATTGATGCAGTGCTTTGAAGAATGAAAACGTTTTTTTTTTCTTTTTTTTAAAGATCATATGATATGAGATCGATCCAAAGGTTGATTTGGGATTCGTGATTTTTCCACTTTATGATTTTTGACTAAGGTAGCATCAATGGGAGTGTTTGCTACTTTGCTTTGCACTATGGTTGTGGAGGGAAAATTTTATTTTCAAAATGACACATGGCATTCACTTTAATAATTTGTTTAATGTTTTCTTTTTGAAAATAAAAATATTTATTTTTTGATCATTATTTTTAATAGATGACTTAATTAGTAATATTTATTCAGAATATATTAAATAGTATGCATTGAAAGCAGTCTAATCAAGCCAAACCTAGCCAAATCAATAATTAATCTATAACAGTGGAGGAAATGACTTTCAAAGCATTACAACTTTGTGGTAATAGGTGAAATTTATAGTTTCAGGTTCGAATTAATCTCCCATTAAAAAACCTTTTTTTTTTTTTTTTAAATTTCAGAGGGGCATTGGCCCTCTTAGTTATGTATAACTTCTTCATTACTCTAGGTTGATGTTTTTATATTGATTTTATTTCTTTCTTTTAAGCTTGTAAGAGATAAATTTTATGCCAGCTTAAAGAATAGTTTTAAATTTATACTTTTTACAAGGAGAAGTAAAAATAGGAAAGTAATTACTTTTGTTGCATCATTATTGAACTATGTTCTAAGTATCTTCATTAAATCAAGAGTTTGACCTAAACATCCTTAAAGATTAGCCACCTCTCATCTCCTCTTCTCTCATCATTTTCTCAGTGAGTCCTTTTCCCTTAAACAAAGATGAGTGATTTTTTTGGCAAATTCTGGCCTTAAATCACCCATTTATACTCTCTATTATTTTCTTTTCAATAAAATGATTATTTGCACATAATCGAGTTTTTTTTTTTTTTTTTATGATTTTATCGTCGACTTATTGTGACGTGTGGTTATATTAATGCTTAGTCTGACGGTGAAGGATTAAGGCGAATGCTTGATTAGACGGTGACATTAAATCAGCGTCGTCAATATTCTGAAGCCCCGGGAAATCATATGTATTTTAATCATTATAGGATTATCAAATATCTAGGCTTTAAATCGATTTTTTATACTATTAATCTGAATGTTGTGTCATCTTTTAAAGTTTTTAACGAGTTTGATTCTATTTTTCCATTGAACGTATTACTAGTTTAAATCAATAAAATAATTTCTCTTTTCACAAAAAAAAAAAAAAAAATCCTTAAAGGTCACAATTAATTTTCATATGCTATTTTAAGTTTGAAATGCTATCTCAAGCAAGACTAAAAATGGACACTATCAATAATGGTCATGACTCGTGAGGATGTGTTTTAGTGTTCCATGCAACATATAATGGATTTACTTATTAGTTCAAGAGGCATATCAAAATTGACCTTATTAGAAGTGGATGGTTTGGGAATTTGGAAGGATTGTCGTTTGTAAGGTTCAACAGATTAACGCATTTTATTGATTTTTCAAGCAAATAATAATAATAATAATAATAATAATAATAATGTGTTAGTATTTGTAAATATGAATAGATACGAAAGAAAAAAAAATGAATCCTCATATTCTTCATACTCTCCTCACATTCTTCATATCTTTAAAGTGGAAATCCATGAAAATAATATAAAAAAAAAACATTTCAAACAAGAAATCAGATAATTGAAGTAGAATTTCAAGAAAAATCATTGATAATTTTTCTTTTCCCTCGAAAACCTAATTCCCTAGATCTTGTTATTATATTTATTGTATAACAAATCAAATAGGGTTTAGAGATAAATAAAAAATAAAATAATAAATCAATAATATTTTTTAATGTATCATAACAAAGAGAGAGAGAGAGAAGGATTTTGAAAAAAAAGAAAAATATCTACAAGATAAACATCAATGTTTCATATTAAAAAAAAAAAAAAAAATCTTTTTCCTTTGATTTTAACCTCATCAATAAATTTTTTTTATTAACGTTTAATAAGTTTAAATTTTGATGATCAAATTATTGAGTTTATAAAATGTAAAATAGGTAAGAGGTTGAAGGAAAGTATATTTAATCCACAAGCTGCTTTTAAAATTTGCAAAACCACAGGGTTTTAAAGACTTCTAGGTTCGTTTGAAACCGAAAGTCTGCCAGGAAAATAAAATAATAATTAAGAAAAATGATTTTATCATGTTTAGGTTTTGTTAGTAAAGAACAGTTTTTAAAAAAAGGTCTTGTTCCACATAGAAAAAAAACAAGAATCTTTATTGGGTTCATATACTAAAACCCACTTATGGACTTGTATACGACATTTGCATGGATTTTCCCCCCCTATGCAACCATATTTGGTTTTGCTCCAAATCAATTTTCAGTTGTAACAATTATTTTTGGATTTAATTCACAATGGTTTTCAATTTATTCTTAGTCTTAATGGCCAACTAACATTAAGTTTGAATTTCAAACCAATGGTTATGATATTGAAAAATACTTTTCAGACTCCATCTTTTCTGCTGCTGACCGGAAGTGTTGTTGTTCTTAAGTCAGACCACTTTCTTTGAAGCGTATGGGAATCGAGTCACACAGGGCGGTTGCTCTGCAACGACATGTTGGAATTTATTTCTACAAAGTTCTTCACCTTCTCTTATTGTTGTCTTCTTTGGTTCCGACCTTCTACAGCCTGAGGTTATAATAGGTTTCCTCGAAGAAAATATAAAAGAAAATCAAAAGTAATGGTTCCAAATGGAGTCCTAATGTCAACCCTTAAAGGCAGTGGCGGAGCCAGAAAATAAGTTGAGGGGACAAAAACATTAAGGCTCCATTTGGAACCGAAAAGAAAATTAAATATAATGAAAATTCCTTCAAATTTGAGATATTTTTAAGTTTCTTAGTCTTTATATAACAGAGAGAAATAAATAAAACAAGTTTAAACTTATTTGCCTATTTTTACCAAATTTATTTCCTTCGCACCCTTCCACATTTTTATACATTTTAACCATGGTACTTTCCAAGTTCCAAGCGAAACCTAACGCTCCATTTGAAACCTAGAAAGTAGTAGGGAAAGAAAATAGAAAGAAAAAGTGGAAGGAAATAAAAAAAAAAGGTTTAAACCTAATAAATTAATTCTATATGTTTATTTAAACTCATTTTATTTGTTTTTTTTCATTATTGTTGAAGACATGATATTCATATTAAACCCAAATCTTATAAGTTTGAGCTTTTAGGAGAGTTACTGATTTAAGATTGTATATATCATAGCTTGGTTTGACACCACATTTCTGCAATTTATTTTCCATTTGTTTTTGTAGGTTTATAGATGACTCTATTTAGTTTGTTTAACCCACTACGTGCAATATGGAGTTTAAGAAAATATGTAAAATTTTGAGAAATTTTTATTGCATTTGATTTGATTTTATATTTTTTTACGATAAAACAAAACATTATAAAATCATTTTCTTTAATATTTTTTTTTACTATTACTTTTCGGGTTCCGAACAAAGCCTAAGGTTGTGCTTGTTGAGAAAATAGTTTTTTTAGTATTTTTTTTTATTTCCCTAATACTTTTTGGGTTCCGAACGAAACCTAAGGTTGTACTTGGTTCATGGAAATTAAGTATTAAGAAAATAAAAAATGATAAAGAACACGTTTTTTGTATGTTTGGATGTCTAATGAAAATGTTAAGAAATCAAAATATACATAAAATTATTTAGAAATTAAGCCTTTAAAATTATTTAATGACAATGAAAATATAAATGAGTTTGAATTATTAAATAAAAATACTTCATTAAATTTTTTTTTTTAATTTTCCTTCATTTTTTTTTCTTTTGTTTGAATTTTTCTTTCTATTTCTTTTCCTTCATTTCCCCTCAAATTATTTGAGAATAAAACATAGCCTAAATTAATATTAGAAGGGCTAAAAGTAAAGCATTAATCACTTGTGTCTAAGGTTCACGAACTCTTATGGACCCATAAGAGTAAGAGTTCACTTTCCATTATTTCAAATTAATTGTTGTAATCAATACAAATCAAAACAAAAAAATAGAATTGCGGTGCTATGTACATATATGTAATTGATATCTACATATATGAAAATACATATCGTGGATTGATTTATATTAAGATGTTATATAGTACAATTATAAATAACATTAAATTAATATAATAGAAAACGTAATATAATAATGAATTGAATTGGTGAAAGTTTGTATAAAAATCTTACGATCTATCTATACCCAGATCAAATGTGTACGAAATGCTTTGATCCTAGTCCACTCATTTCATTTAAGACACTAAATTGGAATCATTTTCATTTTATTTCTTCAATTATTGTTATTGATAATGATTAAGAAGTTCAATTTCATTCAAATTAATTATTTTGACTAACTGTTTTTAAGTAAATGATAAGTAAAAAAGCTGTAGGAAATAAAATGAATAGTGCAATTGCGATAAATGCGAGGATATTTACTTTCATAATATCATAATTTTTTTTTTTTTGAAATGATAATTAGTTTTTACTTTAAATTTAAACATCTTGGTCAAATATTTATCCTCGGTGGATTTTCTAATGAAATTTACTAGAACATGCAGAATTAGGTGTGGAAATTGGTGAATGTACGGATGTGTCAGGAAATTATAGTATTTTTGAATTGAAACTATGTCGAAATCTAACTTTTGTTCAAATGACAAATGTATCCTTTAACTAGTTCCCTAGACAGTTCCTTAGATTCTAAGTAAAAAATACTTGAAAATTAAATTGCATAGACTGAATTGAAAGCTAAGAGAAAAATTGAACGGACTAGCCTGAAAAATATTGAAGCAAAAAAGCTTTGAAGTGACAAGTACTTGCAAAGAATATATAAAACTAAGCTAGGAATCTGAATAAAAACGTTGCTGAAATTGTAGAAGAATAAGAGAAATGCTGAAATACGTTGTATTGGTTTTGAGTGTTTGAAAAAAGTCGATCCCTTGTTATGATGTTTTGTTTATTTTTATGGAGTATTTCACGGAGTGCTTCTTGTGGCCGCTCAACTAAATAAACTATCGTGTCCATTAAGTCTTTGTTCATGATCATTTACAACTTTAAGTAATTATTCACGTACTCTATCATGCTATGACTTGAAAAAGTATCCTCAACTTTTGCTTTTGAAAGCAAAATCTCAAATCTTTTTGTTGGCGACTTGGAATTTTTAAAGAAAATTCCTTAAGCAACTTTGTAAACCTTCTATTGAGTTTACTAAAATCTCTAGAAAATAATTGTTTTTCGTATTGATAGAAGTAAGTCTAACGAAATGCAGTTGAGGGTTTTAAGAAATTATTATTTTAAATGTATTTTGAAACAAAAATAGTTTTCAGGAAGCTAGATTATTAAATTTCTACGTATATAGTGATCATAATAGGAATTTTTTTAAAACTTCAAGCAATTTCATTTATTTCAATATAAAAATCAATCTTTTAATTAAATAAGTTGTTGTTTTGCTTAAAATTCAATTCTTAATATTTTTGTTTCTGTTTTTATTTTTTATTTTTATAAAAAGTAAAGTACTTTTGATTTTTAATTTTTCTATTATTGCTACTAATAATAATACTAATAATTTTTTTATTTATTTCAAACCAATTTAGAATGGTTTGAATTCAGGAAGATGAGAAAGGGCAAAGATTTTTTTCTTCCCTTTTCTCTTAAGAAAACCATGAAAAAAATATATTTAAAAGGACTTTAAAAAATTAAGAAGATTACAAAATTTGAGAGATAAGTAATGTTTAGCCCAATTTCATTAGGCTTGTTAAACCATAAAATAAGATTATTAATTTTTTTAAATGTTTTAAAAAATTCTGAAAACCACATGTAATTTTTTTGAGAGTGAGAAAAAAAAATCTCAAACATGATCCTATACTTTTCAATATCCCTTTTTAAAAAACAAATTCTAGAAATTTATGGAAATCAAGAAGATTATTTCTACTTTAATTAAAAATTTTAGACACAAAAAATAATCATGTCAAAATTATCAAATTCAAGCACAACTCAATTAGTAATTGGGTGACACGATACGACACGCATGACCCGTTTATTAATTTGGTCATTTAAATTAATATGAATTATAACTAACCCATTAATATTTAACATAAATAACATATTAAATGGGTAATATTGATCAAATATTAATTTACATAATAATTAAACGGATCAATTCAGATCAATTTCGTGTTATGTGGATTAACACGAATATAACCCGTTTATTAAACAGGTTATGTGGGTCAACACGAATTTGACCAAAACACGATTATACTCAACCAAAACACGCATAAAACGTGTCTATTGTTACCTTGATCGTCGAAACCTCTGAGCATCAGTGGTGCAATGTACACTTGCAAAAAAGGTGATTCGGCGGTGATGTGCCGGCCACATCTTCGATGATTAAGTTAGAGAAAAACGGAGAAGAAGAAGCAGAGAGTTTTAGTATGGTTTGAATGCCCTTATCTTATGGGAGATCTCCTCGATTTATATGGCATGGTTTTGTCAATTTTCCCTTAATTTTAAGAATAAAATCTCTTAATTTTAGGGATAAAATATGTTTTTCGCATATTTTCCGCTTTCGTATCCTTATTCCGGAAAATAAGATTTGGAAACTGGGAAACCCGTTGATAAATATATTTTTCGCATATTTTCCGCTTTCGTATCCTTATTCTTAACAAACTTCTCATATATGGTAGGGTGGCTGGCTAGGGGACTTGAAGCCTTAGACGGGCCGCCATGAAGTGAGTCTCTAATAGGACACTTTGACTTTCTCAAATGAGTTTTAAGACTCTCTCGTCTGGTTAGCTCCCCCTTGGTTTTAATATGGTAAATGGATTTTGACTGTTTCATGATGCGGGCCAAGCGGGCCCTAGGCCCATTGAGTATCGGGTCTAGGTCTAAAGACCATAGTACTCACAGTGTTGAGTTCATATCGTGTTCATGGGTCATGTTAAATTTTGTCAGGTCTAGCCACAACCCATGTCATGACATGTGCTATATAACATATGCCATGACATGCACGGCTACCCATGCCATGACCTATGCCACAATGTGTGATTATACCAAGACATATGCTATCACCCATGCCACCACATGTTATGACCTATGCCATGATCATATATGATGCATGCAATAACCTATGCCATGGCACTTGACACTTGGCATGATGTGTATCATGATGCATGTTGAAGAAAAATGAGAATATGCAATAAGAAAATAAAGATGAAAACAAAGAAACATACAAATTTATATGAAAAACCTCAAAAACCAAGAGCAAAAAAGATAATTCCACTATTTAAAATATACATACACGATTGGAGTATTGCGGTGACAAGGGAAAAATCACGAAACCCTAGTATGCTCACAATACCTCCCAATCGTTCACTAACCCTTAAAAAAGTACATTTATTTATAGATATCATAAAATTGAACATGCCCATATCCAATAAGGCCCACCAGATTAACCCAATTAGCTAGCTTGATCCTTTCACTAGATTAAGAAAAAACTCATGATGTCACACTGTGAAACTTTTCAAATCATATCAAATGGAATTCTAGTCACTAAACTTTAACAAACTCCATTTTGACACGAATTCCAAGGCAAATAACAAACTTCAATATTCAACAAAGAAAATCTCAACTTCTTCCATAAAAGCCCACAAGGGCAATGATCAATGACAAATATCAACCAATATTTGAGGTAAAATTTTTAGCTCAAACTGGCGTGCATCTATCAAACGATGATTGAAGGAGTTTGCAAAAGGCATGTCGTTTAATAGTAAAGCTATGAGACTTCGCTGTTTATATTTAAAGTGGGAGTCTTTTTGAGGAGCTTTATTTGCATTTAACGTGAGTTTTTTGAGACGGTTATGTGAAATTTTATTATATTTAATTAATTATAATTATAGTATATATAATATTTTATTATTTCAAAGGAAGCGTATAGAGGTGAACCCTTGGGGCCACTAGGCGACTGACCTACCACACTTATAGTCGAGTAGCGCCATAAAGTAATATAGTTTTCAAAGTATATTAATTTTATATTTTATTCAGTATGACTCATGCAATAACAACGTACCACAACCCGTACTAATATAGTTTTCAAGGTGAAAAATAATAATTTGTATTTATTAATTTTGCGGTTTCATAAAGTAAATTATCATTTTATTCTAAAGATGAAATCAATAATATTAACCAAAAAAGGACTGGATAAATAATTGAATAGTGCAATAACTCTTTGGGAGATATTATTAATTTGGTCCACTTTCTTCATAGTATATTCAAGAGACAAGGCACATCACTGAGGTTGTGTATAATTTTGTTTTATTAATTTTATTTTTGATGTAAATTTTCATGTTACAAATTTATAAATAAAATGCATAAAAAATAATGTAAAAAAAATATGATAAATTTACGTTGACAATATTTCAAATGTACTATTTTATTCATTGAATAGAAGTTCATAGAAGAAAATTACTATTTTATTTGAATATCTTTGATAAATTTGTAAGAGTTTTTTTTTTTTTTTTTTGAAATGATATATTTGTAAGAGTTAAAAGGATCGAGTTATAAAAATGATCCTTTTAATAAAATAAAATAAAAAACTACTTGAATCAAACAATCAATCCAAATGCAACTGATTGATTGAACATACTATATAAATTGGTACGATTGAAGTATAAACATAATTATATCAATTCAAATTCTTTTCAAGTCTAATCATGTGATAATAACAAGAAAAAAAATTTAAAAATAATATTGGCTAGCAAGATCATTCTCTTCTTTTCTTACCCCAGTTCACTTTTGAACTATAATAATAATATCAATAGTGATTTTCTTAATTATTTTTTCTTAAATAATGAAAAGAAGGAGAGAAAAAAGAGAAGTTCATGGGGATCAGAGAATAAAGATAGGGGCAGTAATGATGGGAGGTTTAGGGGGTGTCATTCTTTTGCATTTGCATGCAAATATATGTATATGTAAATGGAAATAGAGAGCCTAAAAAAGGCAAAAAGCAAAGGCAAAGCACAAAGGAACATACTTTGATACTTCATTCACTTTCTTTTTTTTTTCCTTTTTTTTTTGTATTTTTATTTTTCTGTGTTTTTTCTCTTCACTTTCTTTGCTTTCTGGTCACAAACTTTAATCACTCTCTTAGATTTCAGTAACAAAAGCTTCCTCCTCTTCTCTTTTTCTCTTTACTCCCTTTTCACTGTCTATTCATCCCACCACCTTTATTTATCATCCTCATCTTCTTCAATTTTCCACCCCCTACTCATTATTTCAAAATTGAAAAAAATAAATAAAGTTCATTGGTCATCATGAATCAATTCATTGGTCATAAATCTCCATATGTAAAATGCTCGGATGTAGAATAAAAATAAGATAAAGTTATAAAAAAATGTGACCCATATGAAAACAATAAGATGATATATAAACTTCAAGTATGGTACATTTTCGATTTGTATATCAAATTTAAATGATACATGCAGTGTTTTTAGAAAAATTTATCCAATGATTATCAATTTGAGTTTTTTCTAGTTCACTAAAAAATTACTTGACAGTTAAATATTTTAAGGTCATGTGAGATCAATCGAAATGCGTCCAAACTAGTTAACATCCATTTTTATAAAAAAAATTCAATATGATATTAAAGTTTGGTTTAGTTAAGAATATATATATGAAAAATAATTATTGTGTAAAATTATTGGAAGGAGAACTTCGGACAGAGGTGAGATAGCAATTTGTCGTCTAATAAAGTCAGCTTTTTGAAAAGAATAAAAAAGAAGGCAGAGAGAAAAACAAAAACAGAAAATTGAAATTTGGGAACTTTCCCTTTGGAGGCTTGGCATTTGGCATTTTCTCCCACATCCTTAGGTAAATATCCAAAAGAATAAAATAAATAAAAAAAGTGAAAAAAAAAAAAAAAGAAGGAAAAAGGTGGAAGAGGAAAAAAAGCAAAAAAAAGATGGAAGAGAGAAAACATATGAAATGATGTGGGGACATCATTTATTGTATAAAGTTGCACGCTTTCTTTTCTCTCTCTCTCTCTCTCTACCTTTTTTAATTTATGGGTGTCAGTTGACTGATTTTTTGGGGTTATGACCATAGTCCATAGAGTTTCCACTGCATTTTATTTATTTATTTGTACAATTATGCATGGGTATTAATGCAGGGGACTCATAATATGAATTTTAGTATATTTGAGTTAAATAAAATCATATTCATGCAGCAAATATGTTAATTATTTGTATAATCTATTTAACAAATAAGTAATATTACCTTTAATTATCGAATCCTAAACATGATTAATATTTTTCAATGTTTGTAACATCATCAAATATTCTTGCCTTTATGGAACCAATCCCAATAACTTTAGAGCTTGAATTATTGCCCATTTTCTTTAGTATTAGCATCGCATAATAGGTACCAAACCATTCTTCACATGGACACATATTGAAGGAGCAAACACCCAAATCCAAAAGAGTTACTAAGAGAAAAACTGTTTTTTTGTTTTGAAAATATAAAAAAAACAAAGAAAATACAAAAAACTTGTTCTATTCTTTTTTTTTTCTAATTTCAAAAAATAATGATAACACATAAAATTTTAAATTAAAAAAATAAGAACATTTTTCAGATAACATCAAAATGATGTTATTTGTATTTTTAAAAACTGTTTTAAAAAATAGTTTTAAAAAATAGAAACTAAACAAGCCTTAAATTATTTTTCATCAATTATATCAAAAAAACATTAATTTCCTTAGAAAACTATTTATTGATAAAACTAGTTGAATTTGAGTCCTTTTAGGATTTAAACTTTTTTTCTGAGAAGTTTTGTCGATTTGTCACAATACCTTTTATATTTCCCTTTTTATACTAGTAATAATAGTTCATGTGTAATTGAGAATGACCATCTCTTTTATTATAATTCCTCCCTTTTGATTTACTTCTACCATGATGTAATTTAAAATTCATTATTTTTATTTTTATTTTTGTTTTGGCTGACAAACCATTTGTTTGCTTACTATTTCAGTTTCTAAAAGAGCACACCTTATCCAAAATCAATGTTGTCTTTTCAAATTAAAACATAGTCAAAACTATCTGATCATATGATTTTAGCAGAAATATCAAGAAAATAATGATTTAATCCTCTTCATCAATCTTAACCTCGATAAAATTAGTAATTGAATAATACATTTATTGAATTTATATATGATCCCTAGCATCCATTCCCTAACCCATCATCTTGAACTTAAATAGCTATTTCTAATGCAGGGGACTCATAATATGAATTTTAGTATATTTGAGTTAAATAAAATCATATTCATGCAGCAAATATGTTAATTATTTGTATAATCTATTTAACAAATAAGTAATATTTTTATTTAATTATCGAATCCCTAAACATGATTAATATTTTTCAATGTTTTGTAACATCATCAAATATTCTTGCCTTTATGGAACCAATCCCAATAACTTTAGAGCTTGAATTATTGCCCATTTTCTTTAGTATTAGCATCGCATAATAGGTACCAAACCATTCTTCACATGGACACATATTGAAGGAGCAAACACCCAAATCCAAAGAGTTACTAAGAGAGAAAAACTGTTTTTGTTTTGAAAATATAAAAAAACAAGAAAATAAAAACTTGTTCTATTCTTTTTTTTTTTAAAATTTCGAAAAATAATGATAACACATAAAATATTAAATTAAAAAAATAAGAACATTTTTCAGATAACATCAATATGATATTCTTTGTGTTTACAAAAACTACTTTCAAAAACAGTTTTCAAAAATAGGAACTGAAAAAGCCTTAAATTAGTTTTCATCAATTATATAAAAAAAACATTATTTTCCTTAGCAAGCTCTTTATTAATAAAACTAGTTGAATTTGAGTCCTTTTAGGATTTAACTTTTTTTCAGAGAAGTTTTGTCGATTTGTCGCAATACCTTTATATTTCCTTTTCATACTAGTAATATCGTTCATGTATTAGTAGTGAAGGATCATCTCTTTTATTATAATTCCTCCCCTTTTGATTTACTTCTACCATGATGTAATTTAAATTTCATTATTTTTATTTTATTTTGTTTGGCTGACAAACCATTTGTTTGCTTACTATTTCAGTTTCTAAAAGAGCACACCTTATCCAAAATCAATGTTGTCTTTTCAAATTAAAACATAGTCAAAGCTATCTCAGATGATTTTAGCAGAAATATCAAGAAAATAATGATTTAATCCTCTTCATTAATCTTAACCTCGATAAAATTAGTAATTGAATAATACATTTATTGAATTTATATATGATCCCTAGCATCCATTCCCTAACCCATCTTGAACTTAAATAGCTATTTCTTCAAATACATTTTTTTTTTCTAATAATTTCTACCATAAGTCAAAAGGAAAGATCTCTCATTCAAAATAATATACTTTATTTCAGGAACTAAATTTAAACAAATACTATACTCTTTGGTTTTTTTGCCATGTAATGCTTTGAAAAGTCTTTATTGCTCTACAATATCTTTAGTAACACACTATCGGATATTAAAATTCTTTTTTTCTCATCAAAAGTCTCAATCTTATATTTTATTCCAGACATCATCTTTATAATTGTCCAATAATATTCATACTTACTAATACTACTTATTATGTATCTAAAGGGCAATTATTGGAGATATTTTTTGTCATAATCTTATGCAAAAATTAAATCATGTGCTTCAATAATAAAATTTTATGTCACACGATTGTTACGGATTCTGGAGCAAATATTATGCAAATCTAATTCTCCCATAATATTCACACTTGACACTAATACTACTTATTGTGTATGTGAAAGGCACTTATTGGAGATATTTTTTGTCGTAATCTTATGCAAAAATTAAATCATGTGCTTCAACAGTCAAATTTTATGTCACATGACTGTTGGTGCATGATTTGTGACAAAACTTACCTTATTTAATCAACACAAATTCGGGAGCAAATATTCTACAAATCATGATATTGAGGGTGATATTGGGAAAATCAAATTTGGAAAATTGGGTCATATTTGGTAAGATTTTTATGCTAGAAAAAGATTCCATTGTGATGGATATGGAATGAAATCAGAATCTTTCTCATGTCACATGTCTTGTTAAGACAGGTCTTGTAGAGACATATAAGGGACACAATTTTGAAGAAAGAGGAATGAAGAGATCTCATTTTATGTTTCATTGTGGGCGAAGAAAGCGTTGGAGAAAGTGGGAGTCTTGTTTCGTGTAAGATCAACTTGTAATCTGATTGAGATATAGTAAAATTCTTTGCATTTGGGCTCAACCCACGGATATAGGCTTGACCGAACCATTTAACCAATCTCTTGTGTTTGTGCATCGAACAAAGTAACTGCATTAGATCTAATCTCGACGGTTTGGTGATCTTTGCGCGGTATGTAACCGCGCATATGTTTAAATATGTGGTAGTGGCACCAACAGATAGAATACCTCTCTTACCAAATAGATTTCCTATCAACAATGATACCATTTTGTAGAAAAATCACAACACTCAAATACAACAACAATAAAATAAAATAAAATAAAATAGAGAAAAAAAACAAACTTATGTAATTTGGTGTAATCACCTACATCCATGGGAAAGTAAAATCAAATTTATCATTAAGGATGACAATGAGGCGGGTTTTAGAATGAAGCGACCCATCCTAACTTTATCCCATTTATTTAAATCATTTCTCATACATGTCCCGCTTAAAAAATTAAATAGGGCAGGGTATGTCGGGACCATACCGACCATGTATAGCTTTTCTTTTAGTTTTTATAGTTTTATTTATTTTAAATATTTTTTTCTTCTTTTTATTGTATTAAAATTAATATATTTCATTAAAAAAATATTATAAATTGTTTTATTAAAAATATTTTAATTATTATTATTTATATTAAAATATAAAATAAAATAAATATAAAATCATTTTTAATATAATCGAGCGGGACATAACAATATCCAACCCTGTCCCAGATTTGGGGGAAAAAAACATGAACACAAAAACCCCATTACACTTAAACCATACTCGTCTCATTAGGGGAGGCGTAGGACACGAAACTGAAAAAATCTATCCTATTGCTAGTCCTATTTATCATAACATTCAAGATTACAATTTTTGAACTTTCTCAACATTTCCCTACCTAAAACTCAATATCCTTTGAAACCTAGTAACCATTTTGAGATGGTTCCGAACTTGGCATGAATTAACCTTCTAACATGTCCAAACCCTTCTAAGTTGCTATCATAGCTAAACAATTCTCATAAGCTCCATTTATTGTACTTGTTATTTATTTTAAACGATAATAATTTTATTGATTCAAACTAGCAATACATTCGATGGAAACAAAAAATCAAATTCGTTAAAAACTTTAAAGGATGATATAGTATCCAGGTTTATAGCACAATGAATTAACTTATAGCCTACAAATTTGATAATTCTATGATGACTATAATACAAATGACTCCAGTTTTAGAGCATATTGACGACCATGATTTGATTTGATATGATACGATCCCACATTGGCTCCATATAAGGTTGTGAAATGATATTGAAGCTTGATGAGTTTTCTCACCTATTAGGCTGATCTTTTGGATTAGGCTCTCATATTGAGCTTGAGTACCTACCATTGATGCTTTCATTGAGAGGTAGTGCGCGTAGCGGGAAGATTTCGCGGAAGGCTATTCGGTGTCCAAAGTGGGTTGAGTGAATGCTATCTAGAGTCTTGATTAATCCTGAGATATCAAACTTTCTCTAGGCGGGCAATGTCCACGATTTCACATTGCTCCACATAAGGTTGTAAATTAGTGAGTTGATCGTTCTCCACCTACCAGTCGGTCCATTGGGTTGGGCTCTCTTATTGAGCTTAGGTACCTATCATGATGCCTTTGCCTGATCGAATCTGTTTTGTTATTCGAATCACTTTACTTATAAAATAACAAGGTGATGAAAATTATTTGTCGTCTTAAGTCGGCCATGAGCCACACATGCTTTTAAAGCGATGATAAAAACACAAAAAAACAAATTAAAAATATAGATTTTTGTGAAATAACCACTCTATTGAGAAAGAAAAATGGTAGAAAGAGATGTAGATGAATGATTTTAGTCCAAGAATGACCAAAAACTTACCCCTTATTACTTAAGGAAAATGGGCTAAAAAAAACAAGATGAGAGAAAAGAAGGGACAGTTAGAGTTTTTCTTATCGTTAACGCTATTGTATTGTTATTTTGTTTGTAACATATTTTAACACTTTTGTTTATTTGTTTCATAGTATGTTTTATCTAGAAGGGATAGGAAAATATATCATAGTAACCTCCAATTTATTTATTTTAGATTATAATAGTTAATATTTGTCTTTTGAGACATGTTGGGCTTGCCCTAGCCTGGGCTTTGGTTGAAGGTAGGTTGTAGTGGTAGGCTTCTGTTGATCGCATGCCTCCATCTTAATTTATTCTCAATTAGTAAATTAACTATAAATTTGTAAAATTAGTATAATATGGTATCATTAATGCAACTTTCTTACAATATGCGCAGCATTTCCTCTTCAATAATTTAGCACACCACTGTAATTCCCTCTCTGGAATATCTCAAGCAAATTACACTTCTAACAACTCTTCATATTCAATTTTTTAAATATATATATATATATATATATATATATATATATATATATACTATATATATATATATATATATATATATATATATATATATATAACATATATATATATATATATATATATCTGGCCACATCATGTGAATTGAAATTTTCTTACATTCTAAATCATTGCCAGAATTTTTGTTTTGTTTTGTTTTGGTTTTTTTGTGAGTCCATTGGTTATTAAAAAAAATGCTTTTCTTTGATTGAAAATGAGATTGAAAGAAAATAGGAAGGAAAAATTGAAGAAAAAAAGACAAAAATAGATATAAAAGTAATAAGAGCCATCGACCCAACTAGAGTCTATAAATGAATCTCTCTCCTTTCTCTCCAAAGGAAATTAAAAGAAGTATATAAAATTTTTGAATGATTATTATGCATCGCAGCTCCTTATAATTTACTAAATGAAATCCACACTTTGACACCTAAGATTCCGTAACAAGTAAATTTTATTATATGCTATTCCAAACTTATTTAATTTAGGTGTAGTTTTTTTTTTTTTTATTTATTTAATGTTAAATAGAACTTTTGTTTTGAATAATGCTTAATAAGATTAAGCATTTAGTTATTTTTTTCAAAAAACTAGTATTTTAATTTTTATCTAAATTTTGAGACAATTTTAAATAAAAATTTAAAATTACATATACTTTTATTTAATTAACAAACGGATAATGAGAGTTTCAATTGAATCATAAAATATATGATTTTCTTATATTTAAATATTTAGTTATTTCTTAGTAGGAAAAACATTAAGAAAAAGCAAAAAGTCAAATGTTTGACATTTCTATTCATTAAAAATTTAAAGTTGTAATAACTCATAACAAAATTTTAAAAACAAATCGGTTAAATACTGAAAACAAATTACAACTTTACAACAAAAAGTTAAACCCACCTTAGTCTTTTCTTTTTATATAAAAATTAAGTTAAAAATATGTAAAATTTTAATTATTTAAAATTATTTTCTTTTTTAGTTCTTTCCAAGAATTAAATACATTCATGAACTATTAGAAAAAGGTAAAAATTTTATGCTATACTTCTCTTTGAAAAAGTAATAAGCAAAGATCAATGTTTAAACTGTTCACCATTTGCCTACATAGTTTGGAAGAATTGTTTTGGGAATCTTTACAATGATGGAAAACTCCAAGTACAATATTCTTTTCTATTTATTTTTTCCTTTTCTTTTCCTTTTTAATGTTTTGACCACTATGGTAATTATTCTGGTCCCCTTAATAACCGACCACCCTTTTATTCCATAGGTTTTTTTTTTTTTTCCTTTTAACACCATAAAACCTTTTTGGAGGACTTTTTTTTTCTCAGTATTGTAGACTTACATTCATAGGTTCACACCTAGCGGTCTTTGACTTTACCTATAACTAAATTCACATTTAACTCTTAACTCTTAAGCGCTCTTTTAGAGCTTCAATGCAACCATTTTGGTGGAAAAAAAAGAAAATTACATCCCAACTATATTAAAAAAATGATTTCCATATGATCACTAATACACTTCATAATTTAATTCAAATTAGATTAATATTTTTTTTTATCAATAACTTGTTTTTTTCTTTATATGATACTTATTTCAGAAGATTCTGTTTTCATCGTTATAGGAATTAGGGTCATATTTGCTTCATGGAAAATTCAAAGAAAACCTTCAGAGAAAAGAAAGTATGAAAGAGATTCAAAAAAAGAAATCTAAGGATGAAATTAAAAAATGAAGTTTTATTCCTTTTACCTCGATGTGTAAAGTACAAATAGGATAAAATTATTTGTAAGTGTTTGGGGAACGCAAATCTGTATGTAATCTTACTATTTAAAACAACTAGTATTTACTCTACAAAGGTGACCAACATTCATTTTGTAAATTGAGTTTTATTCACACATTTCCTTATAACACCCTCCTTGAATTGGAACTCAAGGAAGTTTGTTAGGATCTTTCCATTAAAAACCTTGTCGATAAGCGATGGGATAAAAAGCTTTGGGCCGAAAAGAAAAAAAGTGCGATGCACTAACATCCAATTATACCCTCTCGTATCGATATCTTTTTGGTTGGCGTGTTTTGATGCTGTATATTAACTTTTTGAATGTTGAGGTTGACAAGGACATTATCACTAGATTTATTAGATTATCACTTGAGCATATTTTTTGGTTTGTGATTTGACTTTGTGTGGATTTGAAAGATAGCTCACATATACATATTTGAGTAATTGTGGCTTTGACTCATTTGAGTAAAATAGACCCATATCAGTAGTTCCTCGGAGATAACGTAATACATGTTTGATGTCATTTCAATGTCTTCGAGTTTGAGCAAAATTTACATGACTAATAAATTGACAGAAAAAGCAATATCTTGATAGTACAATTAGTAAGATACATAAGTGCACTGATAGCACTAAAATATGGTACTTCAAGACCAAATAAATTTTCACTCTTTTCGCAAAGATGAAATGAGTCATTTTTGCATCAAGTGGTTGGACAACCGTTGGGGAGCTTAATGGATGTGCTTTATCCATATTAAAACATTTCAGGGTTTTCTTAATACATGTTGATTGATGAACTGACACTCTAGTTGTAAATGCTAGATATGCAGGCTAAGATAAATTTTTTTCCAAAAATCTTTCATTTCAGATTCATTCTTCAAATATTTTGTAGTTTCTATGAGTTATTCAGGAGTTCATGTGATGCCCCAATTTCCGAGGGTCCCGTTAACAACCCATCAACCCACAAAATTCTTATCTTAGGTCATTTCCCACCTAAGTCTTGGCACTGAATCAGCATCAACTACATGTGGACACCGAGTTACTCGGTCAATACATCCCTTCATCGGGACCCATTCATTCATATTTAAATCTAAAATATGAAAATAAGACACTTAATTACAGTCCGTAAGAGTGATCAAGACTACTATTACATAAAATATTACAATATTTCAAAGGAATTTAATTACAATTCTTTTATACAAAACACTTTTTACAAAAGTTTCTTAAGGTCACATGTCGGCCTCCTTCATAATCACAGCCTCGTTGGAGCGCCGTCTCTCTGTACACTCCCTGCACCTAAAAGGGGGTCCCAAGATGGGGTGAGCAAAACCCAGCAGAGAATAATTCCTACAAGGGCTACTCCCTACCTAAGTGCACATGTAATGACACACCACACATTCAAGTAAAAACATGCACGTTCATACTCAAATGTCTATATGTCATGGATCAGAATGTGACTCACCCTATCCTATGTCTCGAGTCCTCACTGACTCCCTCACACATGCATATGCCGAGTGTGAAGACCAAACCGTCATTATGTTCCATCAATGACAATTTTTCAAAACAACAACTTTTTGTTTTATAAATCAAATCCATTGGACGGTTCCCAATATCAACTTGCATTTTCCAAGTTGTGTGTGTTTATGCATTTGTGGGCCACAGATTTTCGGGTTTACACCGCAGGAAGCCGCACGCCTTTCCAACATTTTTACTGTATTTCACCGTTGGTGATCATGTCTAACTGCAAATGCCGGGTCTTTCACCTTGGGGGGATCTACCTAAACTTGCTATGCCCAACACACATATTTTTCATTTTCAAAACCGTGCGACTTATTTTGGACGTTGTCCCCTGTTACCGAGTCCACCATCGAACACCAAACACAGTGTCAATCAACCATGTCCCCATGACATCCCATCGAACACCAAACACAGTGTTGATTAACCATGTACCCATTACATCCCATTGAACGCCAAACACAATGTCGATTTTTACCTTGCACTCACACCCATGCCATGCGATGTCTTAATGCATAATGTAATGCAATCATGCCATTGCATATTCATACCGAGCTATATGTGCTTGCCTACTTATGCATAATTATCCATGCAACATTTGGACATTCATATCAAAAGCATACAAATTCCAAATACATCATGCATTTCATGCCAACATATCAATACACGCATACATTGACATCACAAGTCATTACCACTCGAGTAGCAACGTAAATTAACCTCTAGCCTTAGTGGTGACACGACATGTCCACAACCAGCCTACAATAAGCCATGCAATGGCCTTGTTCATATACAAACAACGTGCCTCCAATCTGCGCAATGGCACGAAACACTTGATCTCGATCAATATGTATAAACTTGCCATGTGCCATTCAACATGTCATCCTTAGCGGATAACACTTCAATCAATCACATATAATAGGCCTCCGAAACACGCCTCAATCAACCGCAACTAGGCCATGAAATCGATGCCCGCTTGATTGCACAAACGGGGGCTTCGGGCGGCCCCGAAGCGGGTTTCGAGACGGCTGCTCACTGAGCCGTCGGCCAGATTTATCCGTCGATTGACCTCTTGACCAGCGGTGAGTGCTTCCCTGGTTAATACGATTAGTTGACAACTCGCATCCATCACAGACGACCATTTGATCGACCATGGTCAGCTTGCTTTCTCTTGAATACGATGTTTATGGCCCCTCACGCATCAACCAGAAAAACCAAATGACCAACAGCCGGTCCCTACGGTAAACAACCACGAGGTGCAAACCTGACCACACGACCACATAGCCGCGGTCCCTGACGGGCGACCTTCAGGAGGTGGAAACTTAATCTACGACTCACAAGTCGAATATTGCCGCGGCTGAAGCGACGCCACATGGCCAACCGGTCCCACACGGCCAGACGACCTTGGGTGGGAACTTAGTCACACGGCTAGATGGCCCCACATGGCCCGGAGACGACCCGCCCCGCGGCAACCGACCCACCACGGTGGGCAACCCCACATGGCAACGGCCCCACGGCCTTGACCCCCACACGGTCGAGCGACCCCCACATGGCCATGACCCCCAGCGGTGGAAACCTGACCACACGGCTCTACATGTGTGGTCCCTACATTAAGCAGCCTTATGGTGAAAGCGACACCACCGATGACGGCTCCCATATTGGGCGATACTGGGTGGGAACTCGATCACCTGACGCAAGTAGAAATTAATCATAGTAGGAAAAAAATCCCTACCTCTTGGAGCGTAGGCAACTTTAACTCTGAGCCTGACGAACTCCGACCTTAGGAATGCCGGAATTCAGAGGAAGAAGCTGTCAGATCTTCCTTCCTTATTTTCTTTCTCTCTCCCTTTCTTCTCATTTTTCTTTCTTTCCTCTATTTTCTCCACTGGTCCGTTTTTAGGAAAAATCTACATGGCATGCATGCATCATGCCATGTGTCACCCACCCATTTAGGTTCCTTTTTGCCCCGAGATTCGTGAAAAATATGACCATCCCGAAATTTAACGAAATTCGTCTTGGTAACTAGATTTTGTGATACGAATCCAAAGGTGTTGTCCGTTTCATTATCCGAGATCTAGAAAATTTATAGGTTTTCAACCTGTATTGTAATGACGATTTACTCTTTTGTCTTTTTTCAAGAAAATTTGATTGTTTTCGGGTTTTACAGTTCAAATAAGATTTATAATCATCAACATATACAACAATGATCTCAAATCAGGTTTGCGAATTTTTAATAAAAATGCACGAGCATGTTCACATACCATTTCTTTAATGAATATGCACTAAGGCAATTGTACCACAAGTGTTTGGATTGCTTCAGTCTCCATGAAGATCATTGTAACCTGACTGAGTATATGTTACGAGGTTTAGTACTATTTGCTTCAAATAATTTAAATCATTTAGGGATTTTCATATATATATAGATGTGGCAATTTTGGCCGGACTCGTTGGGCTAGCCCGATCCACCTGGAATTAGGGTTGTTAATTTATTGGCTAGAAAAAACCGAGCCAAATTTGGCTAGCCAAAATTTTCCCTTTATAAGGCAAATTGGCCTAGGCTGCTATATTTTAGGCCTGAAAAAATTGGGCCAATTTTGGCCCGACCTGCTGTCGGCCAAGCCTAGTCCGTCCACCCAAATTTCCACCTCTATGTATATATCATTATCTATGGATCCATATAAAATATGCTTTGACAACATCTGTGAGATGCACATTTAGTCCTTCAGAGATTGTTAAGGCGCTTTCGTACAAATACTCATTTGTACCTATCAAGCTTCATACTTTAAGGCGTGTGGACTATAGGTTCAAAAACTTCTCATTTTATTAATAAGTGTAATTATGCCTGCATAGCCTTTTTCCATTTTGGTAAATCATTTCTTTTTCAGTATTCTTCCACATTTTGTGGTTCGGGATCTTCATCATCTTGTATGATGTCCAAAGTCACTTGGAAAATATTATAAAAACAATATTATTTTAGCCCCATTTTCAACTTTATGTACATAACTTATTAAGATCTCATTATTTTCAGGTACCTATACTTCTTCAAGGGCTTTTTGTGCATTTCTTACCTCTTCATGGGTTCTTTGTTTATTATATACCTCTATAGGGGCTTGTTGTTAATCATGTGCCTCAATTGGGGGCCTTTTGTTTATTATATGTCTTTACAAGGGTCTTTTGTTTATTATGTACCTCTACATGGGCTTGTTGTTCATCACGCGCTTCTACTGGGGGGCTTTTGTTTATTATGTGCCTCTAGAAAGGTCTTTTGTTTATTATGTAACTCTATAAGGGCGTGTTGTTCATCATGTGCCTCGATTGGAGTCTTTTGTTTATTATGTGCCTCTACAATGACTTCTCATTTATTATGTGCCTCTATAAGAGCTTTTCTTTAATATGTGCCTCTATAGGGGCTTCTCGTTTACTATGTGCCCTTGTAGAGCTTGTTGTTTACTATATGCCTCTATAGGGACTCCTTGTTTACTATCTGCCTTTTTAGGGGCTTCATGTTTATTGTGTGCCTCTATAGGGACCTTATGTCTTATTTGTTATTCTTCAGAAGTGCCAAATTTTGCTTTTGGTCTCCTTTTTCGGGGGATTATGTCACTAAGCCAATAGTCTCTCATGCTTCATGCGTGTCTTAGATTCATTTACTAATTATCCTACAAGGACATCAATCCGTGCTAGAATATTTAAAAATTTGGATACGTGGCTTCATTACTCTCTTTATTAATGGATTCATTTGGTACAATTGACATGTTTTTACAAATGAATAATCCTTTAAACTTCTAGTTCACATTGGTTTATATGAGAATCAAAATGAGACATCATAGATGCATTCCAAGTAATTTATTGTCATTAGAATCATTTTTTCTTCTCTAAATGATGGAAACATAATCTCATTAAAATAATACTTCGTAAAGCCAACAACTAACAAAAGTGTTTATTGGACAAAAAAATCTTCTAGTTCTTTAATGGATGTCCATGTGAGTGTTTTATGATTCGACATATTATTGGAGACCCAAATTGACCTAGTATGTCATGCCAAAGGATAAAAGTCTTTGGGTTGTTGAACTTCTGGTACACAACAGCATATGACTTAATAGACTTTATGTTTGCTCTTCTAGAGCCTTAGTTAAATTTGAAGTACCAGAAGTGGTACTTACACTAACACTTGTTAGTGTCAAATTGAAAAATATTTTTTCCTAAAGAATATTGTGACAGGTTGCACAGGAAAGACTTATATGACCATATTCATCTTAAAAATTAATAATACATAAATTTAGATAAAGACATAAATATAAGTAACAAGATGATATTCTTATTAACTAAAAAGAAAATACAAAACATTATTCAATATTGTCATTTTCATCTTTTTCAAATAGTTGAAATTTTGTTGGAACCTCTAAGAAAATCTACATCATAATAAGATAGGTTCATCCCATTATTATCAGTAAAATTCATCTCTACCTTTTTTTTTTTTCTTTTGTTGATATTTGGTAAACGTCAACCAAATGTTTAGGCATACAACAAGTATGTAACTGATGTTCTTGTGTACAACAATCATAGTAATCCACTTCTGGTGGTGAGACTTTTCATTTTCCATGGATTTGAGGGATTATCAATATGGTATCGAGAATTTTTTCCATGATTGTGACCATGACCGATCCACATTCATGTCCATGAATTTGGGATGATATTGTATTTGCTTCAAGAAATCAATTCAAACCCAATTGGACTTAGACTGACGACTTTTCATTAAAATTTCAATAGTTTATTTAGCATCAAGGATCCAAGATAAACAATTCATTTTCCAAATATCAAATGTCAAGAACTCGAATTTTGTGAAATTTGACATTAGAGACAAACTTTTGGTATATGACAATATAATGAGGATAAAGTATATGATTAATTGATAAAAATAATAAAGATTTTGAATTGTAACCAAAATAAAATAATTATCTTCTAGGATTTAATAATATATAATAAAATCAAAATTAATATAAAAGCATAAAATTTAAATAACCTTGAGATCATAGAATTACCTTATGAGTAGAGCAATTTGTGTTGATAATGTGTTGCAAACCAAAGAAAATATGAAGAGAAATTTAAAGGAAGAAATCTACAGAAAGAGGAGGTGGATTCAATTTTATTGCAACAGTCTTAATATTAAAAGCTAAACAAGAAATTATATTTATTGGACTAAATGCATGTATTTACTTTATTAGCTGTATTTCTTTTATATATTCTTTGGACAGATCTTTCTTTTAAATGATTTTGACTCAAAATGAAAAGAAACGAAGAATATAAAGGAAAAATGGAAGAAAATAAAATTTAGAGAAAAATAAAAATAGGTTTAAACTCAATAAATTAATGCTATATATATATATATATAAATTTTTTTTTAAAGGAAATATAATATTATTGATTCAAACTTAGATTCAATATACAAATAGCCAAAAATCATATACGATGAAACAATATTTAGGATAATAACTGTCAAATCGACCCAAAGCTTACAAAGTTGATAATATAGTATTAGAATATACGAGCTAGGTTCTTGACTTATCACCGATGACGTAATTTTATATCTTGTTGATAAAATATACTTTAATACATGCAGGTGCCACACATGGAGTAAACGTCTCAACAAGATGATGAATAGCACCACGTTGTAACAAGCCAACGACAAATCAAAACACCGATAAAACGACGAAAACACCAAAAAAAACAAAAACAAAAACAAAATGAAACATAAAACTTCGTGAAAGAACCACTTCATTAAGTAAAAAATGAAAGAAAAAGATTAAAGAGGTGATTTTAGGCCAAGAAAGACCAAAAAATCACCCCTTCGTACTCGAGGGAAATAGGCTACAAGAGAAAAAAAATGAGAGAAGGGGCAATTCTATATATTTATTCAAACTCATCTTATTTGTTCATCTTTATTATATAAGGAAGAAAAAATTTAAAAATATGTAAAATTTTGAGGGATTTTGATTATATTTGTTTCATATCTTCCACGATGAAACCAAAAATGAGAAAATCATTTCTCTTAGTATTTTTTTCTTATCTAATATTTTCTAAGTTCCAAATGGAGCTTAATATCTTCACAATTTTTAAATGGATGTACATAGTTAAAATGAACTCATAATTGGAAACCTTTTCTTTTATCTCATAGAGGATATCATAATCACATATATATATATATATATATATATATATATATATATATATATATATATCTTCTGCTATATATATATATATATATATATATATATATATACTATATATAAATACTAGGAGAAAATATTTTAAAGCTCTTTTGTAATCTTAAAATCCGTTTATATGGTTAATATAGACTTATATAATACAAAAAATTTCTCTAATAATGTGAAATATTATAAAACAAGCATATATAAAATTGGATATATAATCTATTTTAACCCTTATCTTAGCCAATAAGAACTTAGTTCAAGTGGTTAACAATTCATGCTGTCAAGTTAGGAGGGAAGATGTTCAGGGTTCGGAGGCAAATTTGCGATAAATAGCATATTATGATACAATGCAAAGTGAATAGATGTCAAAAAAAAAAAAAAAAAAAACACCCTTATCTCAACTTGGAATAAGTTTTCTAGTTTATGTAATTTGTTTTTAAAGCTCATCCTCTTTTATGTCAAAAAAAATCCTTTTCAATAAACAATATATTACATATCCTTGGAAAATAATACACATCTCATCCTATGCAAAAGTCTTATTTGATATGTGAAACATAACCTAAACACTTCTTTTTTTCTTACAAAAGGATTTGATATGTTCATCTCAAGTGTGACTAATGGATTCCTAAATCTACTCCATTAATTATCTAAAGATAATGATAAAAATGCAATAATTAAGGAGGAATAAAAAATAAAAACTCTTTCACTTCTTGAGTCCACAACTCCATTTTTTCTTATTGATCAAGTCTTGTCAATCGTGATACGACTAACTCTCATCATCTTCCTATTTCTTTACCACTTGAGCTAGGTCTAAACTTATAGAACTTTGTCTTTCATGGAAGTGGATTTAATTTTAATAAAATCTTTTACATGTATATTATGTCTGTTTACATAGAATGTTTTACATGTCCTTGGAAGTGGATTTAATTTTAATAAAAATCTTTTACATATATATTATATCTGTTTACATAGAACGTTTTACATGTCCTTTGAAAATAATATATATCTTGTCCTATGCCAAAATCTTATTTGAAATGTGAAACATGACCTAAACACTCATTTTTTCTCTTACAAGGATTTGAACCTGGATCTCCGTACACCCTTCCCATCCTTTTGCCACTTGAACCAGGTTTAAGGCAAACTAAACACTTGTAGAACTTATTCTTTCATGAAAGTGGATTAATTTTAATTATATCTGTTAACATTGAATGTATTTTTTTTTTGACTGGATACATGGAATGTTATTATTCTGCCTTAAATCCAGTCCCAATGGGTATCTTCTCCTAAAACGATGTTTTCTCTTTAAACTTTTTCAAGGAATCTATTTGACCCTACAAAGCAGCTTTTACTAAATCTGGAGCAGCTTCTTGAAAAATCACCTCAAACATGAAACATAAGTATTTTGGAGGCATTAGTACTGTTATTTACGATAAAAAGGGTTTATAATATATCACTTTTTCTAAGCATGCGTCATTCATCTCCCTCGTAAGAATCTACTAATTATTTCTCCCAATAAAACAAAATATTACACATCCTGTCCTAGGAATCAATATTTTATATATAATTATTTTTTAGTAATTTTTATATGTTTATTATGGATTTAAATCCCCTAATATCAATAAACATTTTGGCCTCGTTTGGTTGTTGGAATTGATAGAAAATGTATGAGAATAAAATAATAAAGAAAGAAAAAAATTTTAAAAGTCAATAAATTAGTTTAATATGTTACTTTAAACTTTATTTATTTATTTTAACTTTTGGATGTAAATATTAAGTTATTTAAAAATGTCAAAATATCTAAAATTTTTATATATTATATAGGATATGAAAGTGATAAAATTATTTTCTCAACATTTTTTTTCTCGACTCAGTAATTTTTTAAATACCAACCACATAAAAAAGATACAATTATGCAACAACTTGCAATATATCAATCAAGAATCCAAGAGAAATTCTAAGAATAATTGTTCTATACTTTTTCTTTTTCCAATTATCTCAATTTTCTAGGTTCAGTATTATTGAATTAATTTAATGCACTCTTAATGCTTGTGGAAGAGACATAATATGTACATTGAACTCAAATTTTTTAAGTTCAAGTGTTTAGAAAGATTGAACCAAGTGCAATAAATAAATAAATAAATAAATACAATTATAACACATTTTGAATAACTTTTGTTCGGTCAAGTTTCATTTATATCATAAGTTTATTTTTTTAATTAGTAAAGAAAAATGCTTTTATGTCCTTTGAGACCTAACTCTAGTGGTAAAGGGGTGAGATACGGAACGAGAGGTTAGAGACTCGAATCCTTCTAAGAAGAGAATATTACACGCAAAGAGAATAGATGTTAAAAAAAACCTTTCATTAGGTGTAATTTAGTTATAAGAATTTGTTATTTTTTAGAATCCACTTCAAATAAGGCAAAATTCCAATAAGCTGTTGGACATTTTCCTGATCAAAGCTTAACTTTTGGAATTTGTTAAGAAATAAAAGGCTTTTGGAGTAGTTTTGATTAAAAAAAATGCATTAAACCCTAGTTAAGAGAATTATCATGCATCTAGCAGATGGTGAAATCATGCTAATCCTATTAGCTTTTTGTGTGTGGGCCTCAGTGTTCCATATAGTGTAACTTGCAATTCATCCTTTCCTACTTTGTTGAAAATTTGTTTGGAAACATGGAAACCAAATCATTCTGATCCCAAAAAAAATGAGACATAAACAATTCATAAAGAAACTGCAAAATCACAATTAATCCATAAAAGTGATACTTTCCTTCTTCGTAGAGGAACCCTAATTCACTATAAATTAACTTTGAAAAAAAAAATAATGTTCCAATGATTTGGGCACCTCCCCTTTTCAATTAACCCCACAATCAACCTTATTATAAAAATACAAAGCACCTCCTGTAATCCATTTATTAAAAGTTCAAAAAAAAGAAAAATGCTTTCACCTCATTACATTTTACTCACTGTTTTCATCTTTTTATCTTTTACAGTAACGAACCTATTCCTCATATGACGCTTTCAATCATGAGATGTAAAATGATAAGAGTCATTAAAGGAGTATTCATTAGATTCTACTAACTTTGCATGAAAATAATTAACCTTAGACGATATTGATGACTTTGACCACAAAAGTGATGGCTGCCCACATTGCATGTTTAACTTGTTTCAAAGTTGATATAGATGCCTGTTTAAAAAACCCTAAGTTGGATCTTGAAGTTGTTTATATATCAGTACTCTGTTCTTTTTTGGCCTTAAAAGTTTTGTTTAGTACTTAGAATGGTAAGCTAATTAATTACATAGTAACCAACCATTGTTAGTTAGGTGCCCTTGAGGTATGACTCGGGTGGTAAAATGGTGATATGGGTTTACGGGAAATTACATGTTTGAGTTCTTAAGAACAGAATATTACAATAATGTAATTTAAAGTGAACAAATATCAAAAAAAAAAAAAAAAGTTTGGTCAGTCATCGCAAACTTTGGACATATATATGCCAATAATACCATGTGTTTCATGACTTGCAGCAATGGATCAACAAGGACAAATTTATATTAGGGTTTTGTCTTCCTCCTTTTCTTTTTTCCTGGAAGATCAAGAAATCCTTGCATCCAAACAAAGTTGTTGAGATGGGACGATTGCAAATATTGGATTATGGGAAATCCCATGTTTGAGTTTTTATAAGAACAGAATACTACAACGATGTAATGCAAAGTGAATAAATGTAAAAAAAAAAACCAACCATAATTTGGTCTTTCATCACAAACTTTGGACATTTATACACCAAAAAATACCATATGTTTCATGACTTGCAGCAATGGATCAACAAGGACAAATTTGGATTAGGGTTTTGTCTCCTTTTCTGTTTTCCTGGAAGATCATGGTCAAGAAATTCTGGCATCCAAACAAAGTAGTTGAGATGGGACTATTGCAAATATTGGATTATGATTGATCCACAAAAGGAGTATTGATGGGTGCACCTTTTTCCAATCAAAACCCTAGCTAGCTTGCATTCTCAAGCTTTAAGGTTTGAATGTGGTTTCCAAAAACTTTCAACTCAAGCAATATTTCCTTTGGCAAGGGCTTTAGCTCTCTATGGTTTTTCTTTTAGCTTCTTTTAATGCAAACAAGAATTGCAACAACTGCTGATAGTCCTTGATCAATCTACTTTCTTAACCCTTGAATATATGCTATTCTCGGGAACCACGCGCGACAATATTCCATTCAAAACTCCATGTTTTCATGCATCTTTTTCAAGCTATTAGTGCCTGCCATTTTCCATGGCTATAAAGCTCCCAATGTGAATTTTCCTTTCCATTTTTCAGAAGAACCCCACCAGTAGGAAAATTTATTGATGTCTCCATTGGAGAAGTAGGCTCATTTCACTTTGGCATCTTCTATATGAGGTGCCATTGATGGGATTGCATGTGATGACAGGTCATCTTAAAGTTGACAACATGAATCTTAAGCCACATATAAATATGCAAATAATCACTTCACTATTTTTTTTTGGTGTAATTTAAGACTAAATTAATTCAATTTTAGAAAAAGGCTAAGGCTTCCATGTCATGTACTGTACATTACAAAAGGGACAAAATCATGAACTCAAAAGAAAATAGACCATGAAGGGTTTTTTTGGTTCATGTTTTTTAAAACTGTTTTTGAGAATAATTTTTGAAAACACAGAAAACACAATTTTGGTATTCTCTGAAAAATATTTTTGTTATTTGAATTTAGTGTTTTATGTGTTTTTCATAACAAAAAATGGGAACAAACATATTATTGATGACATTTGTTTTCATGCTACTTGAGAAACAGAGAAAACCAGGTTTAAGCAGAAGTAAACAGTTCATGATTCTCTTGTTACCGAGTAGTCCAACATCACTCAGCAGAAACAGTAAGCTTATTGGGATTGTGGTGGCTGTGGAATATTACAGTAAGTAATATTTGGGTGGCTTTGCCAATCTAGTATAAATGTTAGCAATTGGGTGGCAAGGCCAATCCATAGGATAAAACCGCAATTTGGTGGCAATGCCATACCTTCAAGAAATTAATCAATAATTAGGTGGCTAAGCCAACCTGCAGGAAATGAAAGAGCAACTAGATGGCTAAGCCAATCTTCAGGAAATGAAAGTGCAGTTGGATGGCTAAGCCAATCTGCAGATAATAAGATAAAAGAGAATAATGGCGCTTTGATATTACGTGGCGAGCCCTCGAATGGGGAAACCTCAAGGAGCAAATAGAAAATAATCAATTTATGAGATGAAAGCGGCGCAGATGTAAACTTTTCGGGATATGCTCCACGATCCTCTCGGTTGCCTCTCGATACTCTGCGAGTATGTTTCTTAACACTCTCCATAGTGTAATAACTCCGACTATTTCACACTTATCATTTCAACTCTCTGTGATTAAAATAACAGCCTCTATTAAGCCATCTCACTTCCTGAACTATCGCCTCACCGCACTTCCTAGTGCTGTCTTGTGTTCATACTTCGACTCTACGTGGTTGAACTGCTGTTGGCACTTGTACTTGTTATTTTTCTCTGAAGGTCTCTATTTATAGGCAATCAAAAGAATTGAAGAATGAACCCCATTGGTGGATACAGTGACAATTTTGATTAGCTAAAGAAATGGCCAATTCCATTCGCTTGAAAAGGGGCTCCGGGTGAAAGGCGGTGAGAAGGAGTGATTTCTCGCCTTGCACCGCAAGGCATATTTAATATATATTTGCTTCATTAAATGAAGTGGACACAAATCTCCACATTCGGACCAGCCCGTGGTGAAGGTGGAGTCTTTCCAATCCTTAGGAAGATCTCAAGCTAGCACTCTTTCCTCGCAGGATCTTCATTTTCAAGATACGCTTTGCATTCCATAATTCTTTTATGACTTTTATCCAACAACCTTTATCTTTCTGAGATTGTACTTCCTTAAATCTTTCAAGCTCCCTCTCACCAGCAATTAGAATATACTTAGAACTCAAATATCTTGTAGATGGTCAGCGTTCTCTTGTTGTCTGTCTCAATTGAGGCTCTTCTTCTGGTGAAAGGGTTAGCTTCCCCTGATCAATACCTCTTGTATCACTGAGAGGTCCTTCTTATGGAGACATTTGCTCTCCTTAATCAAAGCCTCCTATACCATCATCATCTCCATTTTCTTCCTCTTGGATGACTGGTTCTTCAATTTCCATTCCTTGTTCTAATTCAAGTATCCTTGCATCATCGGTGATACTTTCTGATGAAATTTGTCCAGGTGTCAAGTCTACAACACCTTCAAATGTGAGTTTTGTACCTCTCACATTTTCCTCCATAGTGTCGTGTTCATTAAACACAACATCTCTGCTTTTGACTATCTTCTCCTTTTCTGGATCTTATAACTTATAGCCAAACTCCTCATCTCCATATCCGATGAAGTGCAAGGGATTGCTTTATCATCGAGCTTTGATCTTTGCTCCTTTGGTACATGCATGAATGTTTTGCATCCAAACACTTTAAAGTGAGAGTATGAAACATCTTTTCCTATCCAAACTCTTTGAGGAATATCAAAGTCCAAAGGAACTGATGGCGATTTGTTGATCAGGTAGATTGCAGTGTTAACAGCTTCACCCCAAAATGACTTAGGAAGTTTAGGTCTGATTCATCCTCTCTATGAAACGGTTGTGTTGTGGTGTACCAGGAACCGACTTCTTGTGCTTAACCCCATGCTTGGAGAAATATTCTTTGAACTCCTTGGAGATGCATTCTCCACCATTATCAGTTCGAAGTCGCTTAAGAGGATTTTCCATCTCTCTCTCCACCATGGCAAGAAATTTATGAAAGTACTGAAATACCTGACTTTTTGCATGCAATAGGAATACCCATGTCTTTCATGAAGCGTCGTCAATGAAAGTAACAAAGTATTTGTTACCACCCAACAAATCTACCTACATGGGTTCGCAAACATCAGAATATACTAATTCCAATTTCTCCAATTTTCGATTGGAGTTCTTTTTGAATGATATTATATGTTGCTTTCCAAATAAGCAATAATCATAGGGGTTTGATGATTTGTCTTTGGCCATAGGAATGAGAGACTGCTTAGCGAAAAGTTGTAATCCCTTCTCGCTCATATGTGCTAGTGGCCTGTGCCACAAATCTGGAGAGGTATCATTATCAATTGCATTTAGTTGTTCACTGTACACGTTCACTTGTGTCTTGTACAACGAACAACATAATTTGCCTCGTGCCACTACCAATGATCCCTTGGTGAGCTTTCAATTCCCACCACTGATAGAGTGGTTGTATCCATCTTTGTCCAGCATATGCACAAAAATTAGGTTCAGACGTAGATCTGGAATGTGTCACACATCTTTCAACATTAATGTGCACCACATACTTGTTTGTATGCAAATGTCGCCAATGCCCACGATCTGGGAAACACTTTTGTTTCCATTTTCACAACGCCAAAGCCTCTTATCTTGTATGTTGAGAAATGTTCCCTTTTAAGAACATAATGGTATGATGCCATTGAATCCACCACCCACTTGATATCTTGGTCTGTTACATGACAGTAATCTTCTTGGTTGCAGAGTAAGGTCACCTCATCATCACTGGTAGAGGTGGTAACAACAGTATTCCTATTGTCTTCTTAATTATGACTCTAGTCTACTCCTTGTTTAAGGAATTTGCAATTTCTTTTCATATGGCCTAGTTTACCACAATGATAACATTTTATCTTCTCTCTGGATTTGGATATGACACTTAATTTATTTTGCCTAAATGATTTTTGGCTTCTGCTTTGCCCCTTGTTCTCCGTGACAAGGGCATGTGTGTCATTGCCCACAAAGTCATTCCTTTGAATTTCTTCATTGAATAGGCTATTTTGACCATAGCTAATGTGACTTTTCCTTTTGAAATTTCAGATTTCCTAGAGACCACCAAGTCATTTTGACTATGCGGAAATGGGCGAGTAGTAAAGCATCTTTCGGTCTCATCATCAAGAGAGAAACTTACAACTGATAGCTATGCGATCATTCCTTCAAAATCATTCAGATGCTCAACAATTGATTGACCTTCCTTGAGCTTCAAATTCATCAGCTTTCACATCAAGAAAATCTTTGTTTATGCGTTTTTTTTTTGTCTTGTACATGTTTTCTAAGTTCTTCCAAAGAGTATGGGGATATGTCTCTTGACAGCATGATTATAGGGGCGGTGTCCTCATTGGCCTAGCCACTGAAACCACAAACCCCGAGCCCCAAACCTAAACCCTAAACCTAAAGTATTTTCTTCTTCAACTTCTTCCAATCGACATCGACATATCCTGGTTTAGCATTATCTCCCTCGGTAAGTCCTTATAAATCCCTTCTGATTGAGAGATCCTCCATTATGGACTTCCATAATGAATAATTAATTCTTGTGATTTAATCATGGGACGGGAATAACTTTGGCCATGATTTCCACTAAACGAACTAGCTACGTGCTAGTTGTTGTGATGCGTGAGTGACACGTGGAATATTAATTAAGTAATATTTGGGTGGCTTTACTTGATCATAAATATTACAGTGGATTATGAGTCAATCCACAGGGATAAAATAGCAATTAGGTGGCAATGCTAATTGAGAAATTAGTGCAGTTCAGGTGGCTAAGCGACGAAATAAAGTCTGCATTTGGATGGCTAAGCCAATCTTCAAGAAATGAAAGTGCAGTTGGATGGCTAAGCCGATCTACATATAGTAAGATAAAAGAGAATAATGACACCCGATATAACATGGTAAAACCCTCATAATAAGGGAAACCTCCACGAGACAAATCCGAAAAAAAAAAAAAAAAAATCCACTATGAGATGAAACTGGGACAAGATATCAAACACCTAGGATATGCTCACAATCTTCTTAGTTTTACCTCTCAATACTCTCTCTGTGGAGTACTATGTTACTTACCACTCTTCCTGATATGATAACCCCGATTGTTTCACACTTATCCTTTCAACTCTCTATAATTGAAAGAACGATATATTGAAACTACTTCTGCTTCACTAGAATTGTCGCCTCTCACCACACTTCCCAGTGTGATAACCCCAACTCTTTTCATACTTTCAACTCTCTATGGTTGAAAGAATGACCTGTTGGCACTCGTACCTGTTACTGTTTTTATAAGCAATCAAAAGAATCGGAGAATGAACCCGCTTAGTGGATACGGTGACAATTTGATTTCTCTTACCCTTGCCTGCAAGGCATGGCTGCATGTAGTAGCCTCATTAAATGGGGTTGGACCCCACAAAAACCCGTAATGAAATAAGATTAAATCTCCATTAAACTAACAGCCCAAATGCCCTTTCATCAATTTATAGGTCACCTTCAAACTATAGATTATACATGAAACACATTGAAACTGGTAGATTAACAACCATAGGCTTGTGCCTCTTTGAATTTGTCTTCTGCACGGGGTTATTCCACAATCATTGCTTAAATTAGGAAGGGATTAGTATTTATCAGCCATATGTATACCTAATCAATGAGTTCATCACAAAAGTGATTACTTTTAAAGATGAACTATTCAGCTGTGGTTTCTTAAAAGCAAAAGGAAATTTTTGGTTGATTGTATCATTAAAACTTTGATTTCTTTATGAAAAGATGAAAGATGGGAATTTATTTAAATCAATAGACCAATAGGTTAGAGACAACTTATTCAAAGCTTCCTCTAATGGAATATAGATGCCATGTGATCAAATTGAGATGATCACTTTACATTATTAAGAGTATAAGGTTAAGGAATATGTGTACTAACTAATCCTTTAAAAAATTAAGTACCCCACCATTAATTTAACCATATAATCATCTCCAATATATTGTCTGGAATTATGCTATATCAGGAGAACTTTTTTCTAAGCTTCAAACAAGGAAATTAGCAAAGCCCATCAAGAAAAGCATAACCTTAATCCTCCACCTCACGCTAAAATAATTTCGACAACATTTCGCGCTTTCTACGCTTCAAACAAGCAAACTGCCAAAGAATAATGAAATAGGTCATAATCATTGCTTATAAAATAATATGAATCCATAAGTATAGATTCCATTTCACTTAGATTAAAAATGCGAACAAATGTCTGAAATCAAGGCTAGGTTTATGAACCCTTTATCTAATATTTTGGCATCTCATCAAACGTTTTTTCAACCGAAGTCAGACTTTGATTTAAGATATTTTATTCCTAATTTTGTAAATAAATTGAAATCGGGACCTATAATATCCCTAAGAGAATAGCATATTTGTGTTTTTTGGTATTTGGTAATGATACAAGGAAGGATGTGATCAAAGTGGGTCGTTGGAAACAAGATGGGATTAAGACAAAAGGCGATCACAGAATGAAGAGAGAGAGAGAGAGAGAGAGAGTAAAAAAGAGCCCAATAATGCTATGTAGGATAGCAGACAGAGGGTTGCTTTTTGGGTACTTGGGGAATAAAATGCTGTCTCTCTACGAGGATTGGCGTGAACACACTCACTCTTTTTCTCTCTCTTCGATCACTATTTATGTATTAAACAACAAATCAAAAACATGAGAAGGGAAAAATAAAATACCACTTTCTCTCTCTCTCTCTTACTCCATCTTCTTTCCACCTTTCCTCTTTAGTACTTTTTTTTGAATTTCTGCTGGCTTTGTCTGTCCATTCAAAGGGTGATATTGAAAAAGGAGGGAAGCTCTCTGAGTAAATTTTGAATTGTGGGGTCCTTTTAATGAAACCCCACTTGCATAAAAATATCACAACAAAAAGGATAATATTAAAACTGTTTCTAATATCAATTTATTCTCATATTATATTTGTGGTCTCAGTGCAGCTAAAACGTAAATATATAAATAAATATCAGATAATGGTGTGTAGATTGAAATCTTCCTTTTTGCAGCTTTTGGAGAAAAAAATTGTGCATCATGCAAATTAAAATTTTACCATTAGTTTTGGTATATATTTCCAAGTCCCAACAGATGAAAATGATTATAAAAAGTTACCTTTTATCCTATTAATTATCTCCAAACCATTTGTACTGTTGTGTATTAAAGGGGGATAAAGTAGATGCATTGCAACTGTAAACTGATGAGGAGAGAGAAAGAGAGAGGGATTATTAAAGCATATGGAAGGGTGAAATAAAAAGCTTAGGCTAAAGAGAAAAAAAAGAAGAAGGTAGCAGCACAGCAGTGGAGAAAAACAAATATATAAATAAATGAATGAATACAAGAAGTATAAAGAAGAGGGGTTGGTTGGTCTAAGTCTGTTGTTTCTCTAAAGCAAAGGCACTGCTGCTGACTGCTGAGCTCTTCTTGAAAAATCTCACTGTTTGTTTCCATTTGGGGTAGTGTGTGGTCTCACTCTCCAGAGAGCTTGTAGCAGCTGATCAATTTGGGTTGATTTTTTTCTTTTTTGTTCCTTCGTTTTCTTGCTGTGTGGGGGTGAAGGGAAGAGAGGGGGGGAAAGAAGAGGAGGAAGAAGACATAGTTGAGTAAGTTTTAGAACTTTGAAGAAGATAGAGAGTTCTCTCACAAAAGGGGGTGGTGGGGGGTGGGGATTTTGGCTAAGTGATGCGTGCAGGAGCTTGTACATTGCAGCAGACCCTCACAACAGAGGCTGCTTCTGTATTGAAGCACTCTCTCAGCTTGGCTAGGAGGAGAGGCCATGCTCAGGTCACTCCCCTCCATGTTGCTGCTACTTTGCTTAGCTCAAGAGCTAGTCTCTTGAGAAGGGCTTGTCTGAAATCTCAGCCTAATCAAAGCACTCACCCTCTTCAATGCAGAGCTCTTGAGCTCTGCTTCAATGTGGCTCTCAACAGGCTTCCTACAACTCCTGGTCCTCTCCTCCATGGCCAGCCCTCCCTTTCCAATGCTCTAATTGCAGCTCTCAAAAGAGCACAAGCTCACCAGAGGAGGGGTTGTATTGAGCAACAGCAGCAACAGCCTTTGTTGACTATTAAGGTAGAGTTAGAACAGCTTATCATATCCATCTTAGATGATCCTAGTGTCAGTAGGGTTATGAGAGAGGCTGGTTTCTCCAGCACTGCTGTAAAGAACAATCTTGAAGACTCTTCAGCTTCTTCTGTTTTTCAGTGTTATAGTAGCTCTGGTGGGGTTTTTTCTTCTCCTTGTTCTCCTTCTCCTGCTGAAACTCATAGGGATATTATCAATCCTAGCACTTTCTGGCAAAACCATTTCTTGGCTTACTCCTCTGAGCAAAACCCACTTCTCTTTTCCCCTCAGAAGAAGCTTTCCAGCAACCCCATCACAGACACAACTTCTGTGAAGGAAGATCTCAAGGTGGTTTTGGAGGTGTTGTTGAGGAAGAAGAGGAGGAACACTGTGATAGTTGGTGACTCTGTGTCTGCAACAGAAGGCCTTGTTGCTGAGCTGATGGGGAGGATTGAGAGAGGAGAGGTTCCTGAGGAATTGAAATCAGCCCATTTTGTCAAATTCCAGTTTTCACCTATGACTTTGAGGTTCATGAAGAGAGAGGAAGTGGAGATGAACCTCTCTGACCTCAAAAGAAAGGTGGATTCTCTTGCATCAGGAGGTGGTGGTAGTGGTGGTGGTGGTGCTATCATCTATGCTGGAGACCTAAAATGGACAGTTGAAGCAGCTGTAAGTGACAGAGATGGAGGATTCTCCAATGGAGAACCCTCTGCCTATAACCCAATTGACCATCTAGTCTCAGAAATTGGAAGACTGCTGTCTGACTATACCACCTCAAATACTAGGGTCTGGTTGATGGCCACTGCCAGCTACCAAACATACATGAGGTGCCAAATGAAGCAACCTTCTCTTGAGATTCAATGGGCACTCCAAGCTGTTTCTGTCCCCTCAGGTGGTCTTGGTTTGAGTCTCCATGCCTCTAGGTGAGCTATTTTTTTCTTGTATCTCACACTTAAAACTTTATTGAATATTCATAGTTTCATACATACTACCATGTATGAAGTAAGTTATGAGCATATCTGCCATTTTTTTTATGTCATTCCTTGAAGGTCAGTGGTTTTTGTGTTTTTGTTCTTGGACTTTCTCAGAGTCTGATCAATAAGGCCAAGAACCACTGTAGAAAAGCAAGGGTTGTGATCATAGACATATAGGAACTACAGTCCTTGTGTTATTGTTTGTTTTATCAGTATATTGCCACTGAATAATATTGAATATTTCCACCAGCATAATTTAAGGAGGAAAAAGCTCAAATAATTCAAGGAGATTTCAAAAAAGGATAAAGAGAATGACTTTGCCTTTTTTTTTTCTTTAGTATTTGTTAGTTTTAATTTTCAAAGAATTTTGAAAAGCAGAAAAGCTTGAAGTGATTCATTTCTCTTTCTTCAGTTTTCTCCTGCCATTTTTGACCCTTTCAGTGTGAACTGAGCCATTTCTGCAACTCAATTCAACAGACAATTACTAAAAAAATTTAAATAAAAATTATTAATTGTGAGTTAGCTGGGATCAATTTTGAAGAGGATAAAACAACAAAACTAAAGCTTACTATAGAAACAAGGCTTTGATTTTGAATGTCTTCCCTTCAATGAAGTCCCCTTTACATAAAATTAAAGAATAAAGAGTACTTCCCCTCTAACTAATCTTTGTTATACATTTGGTATGCAGTGTCCATGATTCAAGGTCACAGAATCAACCTTATCATGTGCTGGAAACCAAACCATTTTCAGCCAATGAGGAACATGACAAGCTCAGCTGCTGTGCTGAATGCACTGCCAATTATGAGAAGGAAGCCGGATCGTTCAAGTCTGGCCTGCAGAAACACTTGCCTTCCTGGCTCCAAGCTCATGGTGTCGAAGCGCGTCAAAAGGTACCAAATTTGATAATATGACAATTACCCAAGTTTTTCAAACCATTGAATGAGAGTTTGAAACTGATTCTTTAGTGAATTCTTCATTTTTCAGGATGATTTAGTTGAGTTGAGAAGAAAATGGAATAGATTGTGCCACAGCCTTCACCAGGGAAGGCATACTCAGAAACATTTGAATTCCTCTATATTCAGCAATCAGAGCTTGTTGGGAAAAAGCTGTTCCTATGCTTCATCATACCCCTGGTGGCCTAATCAGAACAGCATCTTTCCTGACTCAAATTCGATTTCCTTCACCAATTCGCCGTTGAAGCCTAATCATGGTTCCAGTCTAGTGCCTCGGTTCAGACGACAACAGTCCTGTCACATAGAATTCAGCTTTGGTAATGGTGTACACAAGCAACAACATTCAGTAGAACCAAGCTTGGATTCTCTCAAGAAGACAGAAGGGAAGGATGTGAAGATCACTCTTGCTCTTGGCACTTCTGTTTATTCAGATTCTGGGAAGTTTCCTGAACTAAAAGGAGAGCGAACAATTCGACTCCAAGATATATCTAAGCAATTAGAAGAGAATGTGCCTTGGCAAGGTGAAGCCATTTCTTCAATAGCTGAAGCTCTGATTGACTCTAAATTGAGCAAGAAGCAGACATGGTTACTTCTTCAGGGGAATGACTCAATAGGGAAGAGAAGATTGGCGCACGCCATTGCCGAATCGGTTTTTGGATCGGCAGACCTGGTTTTCCAGATGAACATGAGAAAGTTAGACAATGGGGTGATCCCATGTTCAGAAATCCTCACAGAAGCCTTAAGAACACACCATAAACTGGTTGTTTTGGTGGAAGATGTTGATTTTGCTGAACCCCAGTTCATTAAGTTTCTTGCTGAGGGCTATGAAACAGGAGAATTCAGAGAATCAAGTAAAAGAGAAGGAAGTTTTGGCCAAGGGATACTTATACTAACAATGGGTGATTCCAGCAGTTACCAAGAAAGGAAGGGAAACAAAAGCTCAGTAATCCATATGGAACTGCAGATCAGCCTAACAAATCCAACCTTGGGGACTCCCAACATGGAGCACAAGCGAAAAGCAGGGTGGGACTTGTCAAACAGGAATAAGAGTCCAAGAAAAGATCAAGAGGAGAGGAGCTGTTTGATTTCTGTTGAGCATGGGAACAGTAGGAAGGAATTCACCAGGCAGTTAAGCTTCAACACTCTTGACTTGAACATCAGAGCTGATGAGGACTACGAAAGCGACAACAAGCCCAGAGAATTAAGCCCCATTTCTAGTGATCTAACACTAGAAACTGCCACAGAAATCCAGAACTCACATGGCTTCCTTGAATCAATTGAGAACCGTTATACTTTCAAACGAAATGCAGACCAGGATAGAGAGATAAGAGAGGCTTTCTTGTCTAAGATCAAAGGATCATTTGGGGTGGGGTGTGATAGTGAAAATACAGTTAGTTTTTCTGTTGAACAGAAGTTGTTAGATGAGGTTTTAGCTGGGGGTGATACTTTTCTCAACAGCTTGTTTGAAAAATGGTTGAAAGAAGTTTTTCAAACTAGTGTAAAGACAGTTAAAATTGGCGGGAAGGAGGGAATGGGGGTTAGGCTCTGTTTAGTAGGGAAAGGAGAGAAAGGTTTGGAGGATGGATTCATGGGTTCAAGTCTCCCCAAGAAAATCCAAGTTTCCTTCATGGACTGATTGGTGTTCTTTGTAAAATGGGAAAAAAATGACCAACATCTTGTAGTGTAACTGCTCATTTTCATAACATAATGTATTTTCAGTTTCAGTTCTCTCATCTGCTTCTTTTCTTCTCATTTTGATAACTCTATATCTTCCAAAAAATGTAGAGCATCTCCAACAACTCACTGCTAAAATTTACCAAAAAATGACCTTGCTATGGACATTTCCACAATGGTAAAACAGGGGAAGTCTAATTCATAGGACTAATTTGGCCTTGAGTTTTTTCCATAGAGCAGCCTCAACAAGGTCCAAATTACAGCTGGTTTCTAGGAGTTTGTCTAAGATTCTACCCCCACAATCACCCCAACAAAAAATGTAAGAAAAAAAAAGGGGCCAGTTTCTAGTATTGCCCCTTTTGCTCCCCTTCCCTTCTTTTGGGTCCCTCTTGGATGATTACTGCCTTGGAAATCAGTAAAAACCTCCTCAAATACCAGCAGGACTTACCAACAAGCACCAAACAATCCGGGTCTTAACGACAATTTTCCAGCTCAGAAAGGTTCTTCAAACACTGATGATCACACCCCACTGCCTCAACAGTTCAAATTTAGTCTATTTTAGGTGGTCACTTGTTTCCATTTTGAGTTTTTCCCTCCTCCAAGAATCAGTGAATTAAATCCTTCATATCTTTTCCCAATACTAATACAATGAACCTTCTTGATCCCCATCAATGGAAACTGCAGGACATTCTCACCATTGGAGACATCATCAAACAGTATTCAACAGTACCTTTCTCATATCAAAGACACTAAAATAAGAGAAGATAAAGAAAGGAAAATGATTCCCATATCAGCAAAACAACTATTAGTACTTGACACATTAACACCTAAAGCAACTGAGATAATAATGAGGCTGATAAGAGATGAAATAAAGAAAAAAATACATTAAACTAGACTGCAAATGATCAAATAGCTAGGTGGGAGATTTTAGCTTCATAGGGAGGAGGTGGAACTCACTCACTCACAACAAAAGGTTTCCTAAGCCCTTTTACTAAACAATATTATCGCTATCATTATTTGTTCTTCCATCATCCCTTTTGACTGCAATTAATGATAATCCATATGTTCATCATCATACATTTATATATAATCCATAGGCCCTCCTCCACACACCCAAAAAAAGAAAAAGGTAAAAAAGGGGGGCCTCTTCTCCACTACAAGCCAATGACACTTTTTGAGTTCAAATTTCTTTAGTTGTACTATTATCATTATCTTGACTCAAAAGGCTCATCAAAGCAATGGATATCATTACATCGAACGGCGGATGTGGGACCTGTGTTCTTATGATGAAAAGCTACAATAATTTTGTCTTTGTGACATCCCACAACAGAAAACTCTTTGTAACTTTCCATGAAAATTTATAACTTATTACGCAGAAATCTCCAGTCTGGTTGTGGCAATGGTGAGCATACTATAATCTACATTGTATTCTATTACACAAACTGCCTATCTGTTATTAGACTAGTAGAGCCTAATTACTTTATAATCATACGATAACCTGACCCAAATCATAAGGTCATTAGAGAAAACTAGTTGTGATTTCACTATCATTGGGCTTGAAAATGTGACTGCATCCATGATGGGAGTCTTTTTCTATAACGACCCAACTCTTTCACCTGATATTGTTCGGTTCCAGGTTGTAGTGGTTTCCCATCAATTCTCTCCGGTTTTGCTTCTTTATTGGGTCTTTCCCTTAAGAAAAGACCTCGATAGTATTGAGTTCAAGTCCTCCATATTTGAACCTTTACCTTTAGTCTCTAAGTGATATGAGATACTACAATCCACCCCCCTTAGGGCCTAACGTCTTCGTTGGTACATTTATGGCTGAAAATCAGGCTTTGATATCATTTGTAACGATCCAACTCTTCACTCGATAATTTGTTCGGTTTCGAGCTATAATGGCTTCCCACTAGCCTTCCCTGGTTTTGCTTCTTTGTTGGGCCTCGCCCTCAAGAAAAGACCTCGATAGCTTTGAGTTCAAGTCCTTGTATATGAACCTTTACCTTTCAATCTCTAGGTGATATGAGATACTACAATCCAGCCCCTTAGGACCTAGCGTCTTTGTTGGCATGTTTCCAACATGAGATCAGGCTCTGATATCATTTGTAACGATCCAACTCTTCACCCAATATTTTATTTGATTTCGGACTATAGTGGCTTCCCACCAACCCTCCCCAGTTTTGTTTCTCTATTCAACCTTGCACTCGAGAAAAAGTCTCGATAGTATTGATTGCATCCATGATGAGAGTCACTTTCCCATACTATTCTATTCTAAACCTCATGGGGTCTAATTGTTGTCTTGCTATTCTACCTTCCACCAATATGTCCCAAAAAGCATTGTGGGCAAATGGTACTAAAGTTTGGTCATTCTTCACTTAGGTTTTGGTCATGATGAAGCTTCAATTTCTTCAACATCAGCCTATCTTTTTAGGATATTGGGGTCCCCACTTTTTCCTGCAATCAGTGCTTGAAAAGAATCATCAATCATCTTCACCATAGAGGCCTAAAGAACTTTTCATTTCGCCTTGTTTCAACATAAATAAACAAATGTCTCAATGCTATGTGACATTATATATATATTACTTTCTTTCTTTAGAATAAGATGGGGTGAGGAATAATCACTATGATTTTATTTTTGGGTAATGCTATATTATAATGTTTGATGTGTATATACCTAGTCCTGACAGCAAGATATTTGTCTCAACTTCATCAATACAAACCTTAGGACCGACACACTCTAACCTACACTTGAATACTAAAGAAGCTCGAACTTAGGACCTCTAGTTCACTATCACACAAATCCTAGTACTCGGATGACTGCAAAGAAAAATTTAGGATATCAATTCAATGTCAATCGAACTTGCAGTCTCGACAACTGAAAATATATGATAAAATCTAAATTGTTGGATAAAAAATAAAAACAATGAGATGTAAGAGACGGAGAATGAGACCGAGATAGAACAAAATGAAACCAAATTGTGAGTACCATGATTTTTAGACCCATCACTTTATGGGCCTAAGGTCCGCTTGGCCCGCATTGTATTAAAACTAGGCGGGTATTATCTAGACAGAAGAGTCTTAAAACTCGTCTGAGGAAACCAGGATGTCTTCTCAAAGACTCACTTCGGGCGACCCATCTAGGATTTTAAGTCCCCTAGCCGGCCGCCCTACCGCATATGGGAAGTTCATTATAAATAAGCATATAAAGGCGGAAAATACGCAAAAAAGATATTTATCATCGGATGACCCAGTTCCCAAATCCCTTATTACTCGGAAAAATAATCCTTGATAGGGAAAAATAGATTTTATCCCTAAAATCAAGGGGAGATTTGTGAACTGAGCCTTTTAAATCGGAAAGACCCCCACGAGGTAAGGCAATTTTTTCCCAACTATATGAACTCTCTACTTCTCCTTCTCCATGTTGTGCTCACTTAATCATCAGAGAGCGTGGCTGACATACCGTCGTCGGATCACCTTTTTGCAGGTTCACGTCGCATTGCTAATGCTCAGAGGTCCCGACGATTAAGGTCCTTACAATTGGCATCGTCTGTGGGAATCGAATAGAAAGTCTCGTCTATGGGCTGTAAGGGCTTGGCTTTAACGATTGTTTAGTAGCCGCCATTGCGGAGACTTAGTCGATTCCCTTCCTTTGATTCTTCCAAGGCAGTCCACTGATATCAAGCCAGTGATTGGTAGCAGGAGAGATCAATACTCAGTTGGCATTAAGAGATGGAAAGGAGGGACTAGTAAGACATATGAAGGAGTTGCAGGAATCATGTTGAACACGGCGAGAATGACCCGAGTTCGCGGGCTGGACCGAAAAAGTCGCGATCTTGCAGGAAATATAATACTGCGAGATAGCGGTCGAGGTTGTGCGTCGAATCATGATAGAGGAAGAGGCCAGTTATTCACGATGATGTCGATACCTTAGAAGATGATGAGTTGTCCTTAAGTAGTTCCCCATCCTTGAGTCTCTCACCAGCAAAGAATGCTCAGGAGAGCACAAAGGCCAAATCGCACAAGAAACCTTCGCTCACCCTGCTTCAATGATGCCATTAGTGGTGCATCCCGTACGGCAAGAAGAGAGGCGGGCAGGAGGCAAAACCAGCCAGAACAAGTCCCTGGGAACATGTTAGTATTGCCCGCAGGTACGATGCCACCAATACCGTTCATACATCCTCCCTTTGGTACAGGGCCAACATTTTATATGTCGCTAGCAACCTTAATTTGAAGACCTGATGACATGCTCTCTTCGCCTCTAAGGCAACACATTCTTGACTATGAGCCACCTCGCAGGTTTGTCATACCAGCTTTCACCACATTCGATGGCTCTACTGACCCTTATGATCATGCTCCATTATAATTAGGTGATGGTACTAAATGGCAATGGCCATTTGTACGTAAATATTCCGGCTAGTTTGTGAGGGCCGCATTAAGCTTGGTTTCACAATCACATGTAGTCAGCAAATCGTTCATTAGACATAGTTTGCATTCATATTCACGAGTATCTTTGTTTGGTGCAACAAAATAGTAACATTAGCTATTTGCAAACTATTTTAATGCATGAAGGGGAGATTATTTGAGACTTCACAAGGAGGTTTGGGCAAGCCGTTCAACAGGTAGAATCATATAGCATGGATGCAGTCCTCCAAAACTTTAGGAGAAACTTTGGACCTTCTACTCCTTTCTTCCAATCACTATCTTTAGACCCACCAGCGACAATAGAAGAATTATACAGACGGGCTGATAAGTACTCAATGCTAGAGAACAATATCCGTGTAGCAGCCCAAACTGTCATGATTACAAACCAGTCGGTTGAGGAAAATATCAGCCGTCACAGGAAAGTCGTCGGAGAGTCGCGAGGAAGGTCGGGCGAATCAAAAGAGGTCCATTATCGATCACAAAGAGACCTTTACAATTCACCCCTTGAACATCTCATACGAAGTTATTTACCCATCATTCCTGACTTGGAAGTTTAAGTAACTTCTTGATTGGTGGATCTTTGAAGAGCAAATCCTTGCGGTATGGTTATCATAGAGATCGTGGGCATGAGACCGACGGGTGCTGAAGCCTAAAGTTCTTGGTGGAAAACATCAAGGTTGGGACACCTCGGAGATGTCAAAGCTAACACAGAGAGGAATCAAGGCAAGCGACAAATTGAATTACGGTTAGACAACGATCTACATGGAATCCGGGCCCGGCCTTAAATTATATCAGCGGCCCATCGTGACTAGTATCAGTCGAGCGTAATAGAAGAATCTCTTGAGGCGCCACGAGTTAAGGCGAGGTAAATCTTATCCACGCGGGCGACCATGGAAAGCGAGGCGATGGATGGCCCACAGTATCCTTTCCTCTTACCAACCGAATAGAATCTGGCGCGTTATGATGCCTTTGGTGCTCACCCTTTATATTAATGGTTTTGATGTACACGAAGTCTTAGTAAACCACTAGCATCTGATAGATTTGTTAAACTATCAGCCTTTAAGAAGATGAAGCTTTCCTTAGGTATGTTGAACTTAGCCGGGCGAACCCTCTCTAGTTTTAATGGAGCAACTACCGTAACATTAGGAGATGCCGCGCTCCCTGTAAAAGCAAGGCCAGTCACTCAGCAAGTCTTGTTCTCAATTGTCGAAGACTTGGGGCCTTATAATGGCATAATAGGGCTGGCTGGCTGCACTCAATGAAGGTTGTTCCTTCGACCTACCACCAAATGATTAGCTATGTGACTAACGTTGGGCGGGTTGACCTTTTAAGTAGTCAGTTGGTCGCACGACAATGCTATCAACTATCTATACAGGAATAGAGAGGGGTAACAAAATTTGAAAATCCTCCCCTCAATGATCAAACCCCCACATAGCAGTCACGGTTTGCCGCCTAGATCAGGGCGGAAGAGAAGGATCCATTGGCTATGGATCCTCTGGAAAAAGTAACATTGAACGGACCAGAAAAGTTCACTTACGTCAGTTCTCTCCTATCTAATGAAGAAAATGAATTGTTACAACTAGTACTATTAAATAACATAGATGTGTTCACCTGTAGCCACTCAGATATGGTTGGGATTAACCCGACGATGGCCACTCACCAATTGAATATTATTCCCACGGCTAAACCAATAAGACAGAAAGTAAGGCATTTCCACTGGATGCCATGAATTAATATGATGACTGACTTATTGACGAGTTTCATCAGTGAAGTGAAGTACCTTGAATAGCTAGCGGTGGTTCCAAAGAAAGACGGTAAGTGGCGAGTATGTGTAGATTACAGGTAAGTGGCGAATATGTGTAGATTACACTAACCTTAACGAAGCATACCCAAAAGATAGCTTCCCCTTGCCGCGTATAGATCAAATTGTTAATGCCGCAGTGGGGCACGGGATACTGTTATTTCTGGACGCTTTCTCTAGGTATCATCATATTCCCATGCACCCACCTAATGCAGAGAAAACAACCTTCATTACGCCACATGGGTTATAGTGCTACAATGTGATGCCTTTTGGCTTGAAGAATGTCGGGGGCAACCTATTAAAGGTTGGTTACTAAGATATTCCGACCACTGCTGGGCGAAACTATAGAGGTTTATATCGATGATATGCTTGCAAATCAGCGCTTGATCACACAAGCATCTGGACACTAGGAACTATTAGTGCGACATGAAACTGACCCTTTGGGAAATGTGCGTTTAGAGTCAGTTCGAGCAAATTTTTGGGCTTTATCATGACCCAGAGAGGGATAGAGGTCAATCCTATTCAACTCAAAGCTATAATGGATTCTCATATTCCTACCTCCAAAAAATGAGTACAACAACTGACTGGCCGATTGGTAGCTCTTGGGCTGTTCATATCTTGTTTCACAGATCGATTAAAACCCTTTTTTATTACTCTAAGGGGAGCGAAAAGGGCCGGTTGGAACGAGGAATGCGACCAAGCTTTCATGGAAATCAAACAATATCTCATCGAACCGCCAATTCTAGCTAGCTCAAAAGCGGGCGATACACTCAATCTTTACCTAGCGATTTTAGAAGTCTCAATAAGTGCATATTAGTTCAAAGAAGATGAAAACAGGAAACATAGACCAGTATTCTTCTTAAGAAAATCTCAGTTTGAAGCGGAAACTCGGTATACCTAGCTCGAACAAGCGACATTGGCCCTCCGTATGGCAGCTAAGAAGGTTCGCCCTACTTCGGGCACCTCTATCGTCTGCGACCAGTCTCCCGCTGCGGCTTCTATACATATTGACCTATCGGGAGGGATGTACAGTGGGAGATTGAGCTAAGCGAATTCAGTATTCAATATAAGCCTCGCTTTGCATTAAAGGGGCAGATATTGATAGACTTTTTATGGTTACAACATGATGTGGACTCGGGTGCGTTGATTGGTGTTATGACGCAACTATTGACCGATGGACAGTTGGAACCGACTTAAACCGGGCGGGAGAGGATCGAATCATTATGAGTTATGTAATGAGACTAAATATGAAGCAATCCTAGCCTGAATCGACCTCGTAACGTCTGTGTCTTCGGAAAAAATCATCATACAAAGTGACTCTCAACTGGTAGTAGGGCAGGTAAACGAAGAATACAAAATGCGAGACCAGCGCATGATCAAGTATGTATGTGAGTTAAGTGCGACTAGAAATTTTGCGGCGACTTGAGCATATCAGGGGTTAGTAGTAGCAGATGCTTTAGCAGTAGTGGCCACATCCCTCCCAATAAAAGAAATGATATTCCTCCCTATCTATTACCAGCTGACATCATTAATTGCTATCAACCAAGTAAACGAGATATATGAAACATGTTCTTCTTGGATGACTCCAATAGCACATTATTTGAGCTCGGGAGAACTACCAGATAATAGGATTGCAATCCACAAGATTCAGGTCCAGGCTGCTAGATTTTCCCTTATGAATGGACAATTATATAAATGGTCTCTAGACTGGCTGTATCTTAAGTGTCTCACCACTCAGCAGGGGCAGTATATATTGGCAGAACTCCATGAAGGAATATGCAGAAACCATCTAGGCGGTAGAACTTTAGCTCACAAGGCCCATACACAAGGTTATTATTGGTCAACTATGAGGGCAGACTTTGCCGCCTATGTCAGGAAGTCACGGCCAGATTTGCCAGCAACCCCGTCTTAAAGGGTCTTGTCTCGAATCAGCCACCATCGCGAAGCCCCTAGCCACTTGGCTCGATGGGGATTGATATAGTTGGACCGCTGCCTACCGCCTTAGCTCGGAAGAAGTTGTTGGGTGCCACCGACTATTTCAGAAAATGGATAGAAGCTGAAGCCTTCACCTCCATCAAAGATAAAGATGTTGTCCAATTTGTGTGGAAGAACATAGTTTGCTGATTCGGAATACCTCAGTCAATTATAACTAACAATGGGCCACAGTTTGATAACGAAGTATACAAAATTTTTTACCATGATTTGAAAATCAAAAACTTGTATTTAACCCCACCGTACCCACAAAGTAATGGCCAGACGGAAGCATCTAACAAAACTCTCTTAACAGCTTTGAAAAAACGTCTACATTCAACTAAAGGAAAATGGGTAGACAAGCTACCAGGAGTCCTTTGAGCCTATAGAACAACCAACCATAAGCCAACTAGAATATCACCATTCACCCTAACCTATGGGATGGAGGCCATAATTCTTACAGAAATTGAGGTACCCACGCTTTGAACTGAAACTCCTGAAAAAGTTAATACTGAAGCCATTTCCAAAGACTAAGATATGACAGACGAACTTCATGAAGTTGCGGTTGTACCTATAGCATCGAACCAACAAACCGTGACTATACTTGAGCATGTAAAATAGCGTGCATTCAAGTCGAGGACTAATTGAAGGGTCTTTGAAAACATGGCTAACCCAGCAGTCGGCAAATTCCAGTTGAATTGGGAGGGGCCATACATGATAGTAAGAGTGGGGGCAATCAGATCGTATGCATTAAATAAACTAGACAGGATGCCAGTGCCTAGGATGTGGAATGTTATGCATGTTAAGAAGTATTATCAATAAAGTTTTCTTTTAAATATTTTCTTTCAATTCTTGGAATAGCCCCCATACCAAAGTCCAGAAGTGGCTCTTAGCCTACTGGCACATACTGAAGCCTAAAAGTGGCTCCTAACCTACTGGCACATACTAAAGCCCAAATATGACTCCTAGCCTGCTGGCACATACTAAAGCCCAGAAGTGGCTCCTAGCTTATTGGCACATACTAAAGCCCAAAAGTGGCTCCTAACCCATTGGCACGTACTAAAGCCTAGAAGTGGCTCTTAGCCTGTTAGCACATACCAAAGTCCAGAAGTGGCACCAGCTGTAGGCACATACTTAAAAGTCGAGAGTAGCACTTGCTTCTTTGGCACATACCAAAGTCAGTAAAAACCTAGCCTGGGCTAAAAGCAAAAAACCCGAGAAATGGTGCTTTACTGGCCCGTGTGCAATCTATACCAACTTCTAGCTTTCAAAACTTATAACAATAATATCCCTTATGCAACTATCCTAGTCAAGACTCATAGCAGAAAGTTGTGAAATAAAGGATATCAGTTGCATAAGTAAATCAAATATCAAATTTTGGAAAATTTCCAAAATACACCAATGGCGTTAGTGGTTCCATAAAAACATATGAATCCTGGCGGCCATACGAGGCCCCTAACAGAAATTTCAAAAAAAAAAAAAAAAAAAAAAACAAGGGAAAGAAAAGTAACTTAAGATGTTCCATCAAAATCCTCAACGGGAGCACTCCTCTCGGGTTCTTCTGCCCTCCCTTCCGCTTCGCTCTGATCCACCTTGGTTATTGTGGCCTCAATGGCTGCTGGGACTAGGGTTGGAAGAATCGAGCATGCCGTTTGGAACTTCTGGTTGATCACCATAAATATTGTGTTTGAACATACAATATCTGTAACCATAGGCAAATATCAACTCCAAGGCCTTCTGATAGTCCTCCTCCATGGCTGCTTTGTCCTTACCCGCCTGAGATTGAAGAGAAGACACTTCATCTTTGGTTGCCCCAACCTCAGTGGAGTGGTTGTTTAACCTCCCGGAGGCAACCGACCTCGACCGCACACCTGGCCTCCTCCTTGATCAGCAGGGGTGTCTTGAACCCTAGTTAGGTCATCCTCTACCCGTGCCTTCGCATCACCCGCCCCGACGGTAGCCATCCAGGGGAATTGAGCTTCTTCTTTAGCTTCATCTCTCTCTTTCTTTGCACACCTTAATCCTCTTTTTATACCCTCACATTGTATACTGCTCTAGTGCTTGAACTGTTGTGGTCTTGTCAGGCGTCTTCTAAGGCGTGGTGCTTAGAAGCAGCAAACTGAGCATATCATCACAACTTCTCGGCATTTTCTAGCCAAAGATAAAGTTCCCTATGCTGGCATGCCATATTTTGGATAGCAATGACAACCTATAAAAGAAAAGGTGTTAGAAGAAAATCCCACATAAGACTCACGTTCAAACGTTAGAAGTATAGCCATACCAGCTCAGCCATCTCATTAAAATCATGGTTGCGAATATACATTCCATCTCCAGCCACATGTTGGTAGGATTTTTTTATCCATATAGTCGAGGAAGAGAATGGAATACTCTTCAAAAAGAGCCACCACCGGTATTCGAAGGTTAGTGGGGTAGAGTTCATGCATGTTGGTGACAAAAGTGTCCCTCTGGTTGAAGGGGTTTCAACGGTTAATAATTAACTGGGCAGCATCTAGACCAGGAACAGACGTGTCCACTAAAAGATGATCCCACTTCATCAGTTTAACAAGTGAGTTTAGCATTAGCCTATCAGGACCCCTTGGCTGCGGGGACCGAATTTGCGGGGTTAAGCGATCCCAGTGGGAGCGATGGGCCAGCAATACGTAGAGAGCCTAGCCTGACTATCGGCTACGGGGAGGTCTTCTAAGCAGAAGTTCCATCCTCCTAACGATCGCGGCTCCTTGGAGGTATCTAGGCGGCTCCTCTAAATTGAAGAGCATCGAGGCTGGGTCACGGAGAGTTAGTAATTATTGATGGGGCTCTTAGACCTCTGAACTAAACCCGACCGTTTTGGACACTTACCGCCTAGTACTTCAAAATCGGGGGTAGTTTCTCCTTGAGCACTCGGAATTAAACTGCGCATCCAGCGCGACAAATCTGGCGAAGACTGAACATATCCATGCCTCTCCTCAAGCGATACTAGTCTGAAATGAGACAATCACCCTGAGTCTCTCCTGTAGGAAGAGCATGATTTACCCAGTCCATAAAGCCTTCCAACCCCGTGTGGTAGAGCCTGTCAACACTCCAGTCCATCTGCACCTTCTTCTTCTTGCCTCTAGAGTAGGGCTTTGGATCTTGTACAGCCAAAGGTAATTTATCGGGCCGGACAAAGGTAGTCAAGGCTTCTTGAGCAAACTCAGCTTAAGGCTCTTGATCGGACCACACTGTGAAGAAGCGCCCGGGTTGACTTGGAGAAGGTCGGCAAAATAAAGTGTTCTGCCTTAATAAGCTCTTCGGCAATGGGCAGAGTTAGCGAGACTATGTAAGGAAAGGGACTGGCACCTAACTCTTGTAAGTTTTTCGTAGACAAAAGAAGCTCATGATTACGCTCCCTCTTAGTGATCTCAGTGGCCCAATGCGATGCTATCAGCTGACCTTCTCACTAACTAATTAGTGATACAACTGTGCCTACTAAAAAGTTCAAATAGAAGGGGTATGTCAAAATATAGACAGCCTAGGGAAGTGCAAGCTCCATCAAGATAAAACAAACCTGGGAACGTGAGAGACTAATTCATATCAAATGGGAGCCTGGAGACCCTGCTGCAGTACCACGAGACCTTCAGCCAAAACAACCCCTTTGTAGATGTGAGAGGAATGGGGACCGGTTACAAATTGTAGTTAGGGACTATGGGCAGTGGATCAATGACCCAGTTTCCCGAAGCTTTAAAATGATATCATCTGAAACAAATCTCTACCATCGAAATATTCAACTGGTAGAGAAGGTTTAGCACACTACAACCTATCAGAATTTGAAAGACGTTCGGATGTACAAGTGTAGGAGGTGCCCTAGTGAAGTGCAGAAACCGCTTCACCAAAAATGGGACAGGGAAGCGAAGTCCATCAGCAAACTGCTCACAGGTGAAATAAACGACATTATTTGCCCCTCCTATTGTTGGGGCAATCGGGTCGTCTGCCACCTCCAGTTTGATGTCGGCAGGAACCTGACTGAACGACCTCAATTCCTTTACAGACATAACAACGACCAAGCAGCTTATAGTGGGCATTTCTCGAAGGGTCCCCTTCTTACGCCTAGCCTGACCGGTAGAAGTCTCTTCATGACCTCTCGCCATTCTACAAGCAAAAAAAAAAAAAAAAAAAAGGGATCAACTTGAGGCCCATTAAGCAACAAAGGCAATGAAACCCTCAAAAAACAAAAGAAATCCTCTTCTAGAGGTTTAACAACCCATTAGTAAAAAGACCTAAGAGCCCCGAACTAGGAACCTTCGCAGAACCTAATGGGATGTCCCTAAACCTAGGAATGTCCCACACACCGCTAGCAGCATCATCACTAGAACCCTACCGGCGAATGATGATCGCACCCTCAGCAAGGAACAAAAACTTTATAACCCAAGAATACTACACAAACAAGGCTACAAAAAAAAAAATAAAAAAAAAAAGTTGAAAGTTGTCAAGGGATCTCCGATGATTCCTTTGAAAGAAAAGTTTGCAGAATCACAGAAGGAATAAAATTGCAATAGGCAAAAAGCTCTGTGAAGTCGTAAAGGAAACAACACTCAGAACCCAACCCCTATATATAGGGGAAAAACATCAACGGGCACATTAAATGTGTTGTTAGGGCACCATGCGCCATAGACGTGTTGGGAAACGTGTGCTTCCCATGCGTTTCGTATCCAAAAGCACTTCACCTTCCGACACGTTCAATGTACACATCAATTCTCCCAATCCTTTTAACTTTCTGCAACCAAGGCTTAAAAGCATACTATTTTCCCTCGTCTGAAAAAGCATAAAGTTCTAGCCGGGGAAAAGGGGGGCATTGTGAGTACCGTGATCTTTAGACCCATCACTTAATGGGCCCAAGGCCCGCTTAGCCTGTGTTGTGAAACGGTCCAAGCCCGCTTATCGTATTAAACCAAGTGGGTATTATCCAAACATGAGAGTTTTAAAGCCCGTATGAGGAAGCCAAGATGTCTTCTCAAAGACTCACTTCAGGACGGCCTGTTTAGGATTTTAAGTTCCCCAGCCGACCACCCTACCTTGTATGGGAAGTTCGTTATGGATAAGCATATGAAAACGAAAAATATGCAAAAGAGATATTTATTATCAGATGACCTAGTTCCCAAATCCCTTATCTCTTGAAGAAAGATTAATCATTGATAGGGAAAAATAGATTTTATCCCTAAAATCAAGGATAGATTTGTGAACCGAACCCTATAAATCGGAAAGACCCCCCACGAGGTAGAGCGATTTTCCTGACGTATGAACTCTGGCTTCTCCTTCCATTTTGTCTTGGTTAATCATTGAGAGTGTGGTCAACACACCCGCTATTTGATCTTTTTGTAGTTTCACGTCACGTTGCTGATGCTCGAGAGGTCGGCGATCGAGTCCTTACCTGAGTATATGTTGTTGTGGCGTGTGGTGAGAGTAAAAGAGGCGAACAAATGCTAGAGTGCATGAGATAAAGCAGGTATGAGTACGAGTGTATGATACGATCACATGCTCGATTCCACGTAAAAGTGTAGATGACGCTAAGTTTAAGTGGTTCTCCTACCTATCAAGTCGGTCTTTCGGATTGGGCCCTTCTATTGCGTTTAGGTACCTATCATTGATGCTTTCATTGAGAACCGGCCCATAGTGGGAAAGGGCTACCTCGTGCCCCAAGAAAGGGTTGGGAATGAAAGCTATCCATAGTGTGAGCCATCCACGAATGTCAGGCTTATCAAGGGGTGGGCAATGATATGATCCCACATCGGTTCCACATGAAAGTGTGGAGTGGTACTTAAGCTTGAGAGGATCTCCCGCTTATTAGGCCGATCTTTTGTTGGCCTTTCCTATTGGACTTGGGTACCTATCATTGATGCTTTCATTGAGAACAAGTGTGTAGTCGGAAAGGGCTATTTAGAAGAGGGCTATTTGGTGCTCTAAGAGAGGGTCCTGAGTGAAAACTATCCAGAGTGTGGCTGTCCGCAAACGTCCGGCTTCTCTAAGGATGGACAATGATACAATCCCACATCGGTTCCACATGAAAGTGTGGAGTAGTACTTAAGGTTCTCCGACCTATTTGGCCGGTCTTCTAGGTTGGGCTCTCCTATTAAGCTTAGGTGCTTATCATTGGTGCTTTCATTGAGAGTCAGTGCATAACAGGAAATGACTGCTTGGAAAAGGGCTACTTGGTGCCTCAAGAGAGGGTCAGACGTGAAAGCTATCCAAAGTGTGAGCCATCCGCAGATGTCCGGCTTTTCTAAGGGTGAGCAATATATGATCCCACATTAGTTTCACATGAAAGTGTGGAGTGATACTTAAACTTGAAAGGTTTTCCCACATATCAGGCCGATCTTTTAGGTTAGGCTCTCTTATTGGGCTTGGGTACCTATCATTGGTGCTTTCATTAAAGCCCCGGTGATGCGTGCGAGGAAAGAATTTCCTAGAAGAGAAATTTTGGTGCCCCAAGAGAGGGTCCAGAGTAAAAGCTATCCAGTGTGTGAGCCTTCTGTAGACGTCCGGCTTCTCTAGGGGTGGGAAATGATATGATTCCACATCCGTTCCACATGAAAGTGTGAAGTGGAACTTGGCAGAGATTACCGTCTGTCGGCGGTCTTTTGGATTTAAACTCTGCTTTATTGAGCTTAGTACTATCATCGTGCTTTCATTGAGCCGTGTAGGGGAAAGGACTACTGGAAAAGGGCTACTGGGTGCCCCGAGAGGTCGGGTAAGCTATCCGAGTGTGAATCGTGCGGTGTGGGCTTCTCTAGGGTTGAACGTAATCCCGATCTGCTCTCCCGGTTTCACATAACGGTGTGAGTGTTACTTAAACTTGAGAGATTCATAGACTATCGGGTCGGTATTTGCGTTGAAACTCTCTATTAGGCTTAGGTACCTATCAATGTAGGGATATTTTGTAAATTGGTCCTTATATAGGGTTATTATAAATACACTCCTATGTAACTTTATTTAAAGATAGTAAAAGTTTAGTCTCATGGATTCGTATGGATGTAAGCGCGCCCATTGGTACGTAAATGTGTGTTCTCATTTTTCTTCTCTGATTTATCACTATTATGTTGCACGTAACACAACATATGCATACTTTTAGGGGTGGCAATTTGTATCGGCGTGTCGTGTTTAGGTCGTGTCAATACAAATGTATTCCACTATATTCGTTAACCCGAACACAACAAAATAATAATCGAGTCAAAAATAACAAATTTAAACACAATCCAATTAATAATTGGGTAACAACACACGAGTAACCCGTTTATTAATTTAATCATTTAAAATAATATGAATTATAATTAACCCATCAATACATAACACAAATAACGTATTAAATGGGTTAATCTTAGTTAAATATTAATTGACATAATAATTAAACGGATCAATATGAGTCAAATTCGTATTATGGGGATTATTAGGAATATAATCAATTATTAAGCAGATTTATACGAATTAAACTAATTTGGTCAACGTAGTTATCTTTAATCAAACGTAGAAAACATGTCGGGTTTTATCGTATTTCTGGTAGTACCAAATTTTGTTAGACCTACATACTAAGCTATGATTAATCTGACTTTCAAGAGGTATAGATCCAGGATTTGAAGATCCTATGCAATTGTTTTCCCTCTCCATAGAGCATAAATGGAGTTAATTAATGATCAATGGATGAACCTTGGTTTGAGATAGGACGAAAAAGGCACAGAAATGTGTTGAGATTATGAAGCAGAGAGAAGTAAAGCTCTAAATAAAATAAATAGATAAATTAGGTAACCTGATATCATGACAAAGTTGTGGCATTTGTTTTCATTTTTTTCTTTTCAGCTTTTTGGTGGACTAAACGTAAAAATTAAAATTAAAATTAAAATATTCAACTGTTTTTAAACGTAAAAATATTTTTATTATTATTTTACTTTATAATGCTTAATAAAATGAAACATTAAAAGAAAATAAACAATACTTAATTTGTGCAATAATTGCCTTGAGACTTGACTCAAGTGGGTATTGGATGGGCTACGAGATAACCAGAACCGAATCCAGAACCGAATCCTTAAAACGTAATATGCAAACAAAAGTGAATAGAAGTAAAAAAAAAAAAAAAAAACTTATGTTAATAATTCTCACAACAACATTCTATTACTATTTTTGTATCTATAACGAATGTTGGGTTGTAACTTCTAGCATCCTACCTAGATAAAATTGATGATAAAATGGGATTGGAATGAGCAAAAAAAATGGCATTCTCCATCAAGATACAAATATAAATTTCCTTGAATGGTTTTCTTCAAACGAACTGAGAGAACGAACACCAGAAAAACTAGAGGATTTTCTTCCCAATGTATCCAAGAATAAGCTGTGGTTATAACATGAAAAAAATAAATAAATAAAAAGCAGGAAAAACTTAGGGATGTATTATTGTAATGAATTTACAACAGTAAAACTGTAGCTTTTCACTTGTTTACATAAACAATCAATGAATCAGACCTTATGGAACCCCAAAAATGACATTCAAGAAATCAACAAAACCTTACAACTTTACTTTCTTTTGAATCGCCTCAATTTACAATGTGTCACACAGGTTACAAACTAAGAGAAGCAAAAGGAAAGCCTCGGTTAAGAAATCTATAAAGAATAATGAGGTGTAAAAAACCGATAAACTTACAAATTAGGGTAAAGAAAAAGAGAAGCTAGTATACAAAGAATGGGGACTGAAACATGGGCACTACTACCCTACTTATCTCTGTGTAACTAAGGAAGGTTCTCTTATGAAACATATACAAAAAGGGAGGGCGATCAGCATGCTGTATTGTCGTCGCCCCAAGCTTGGAAGCGATATTAATGGAGAACTCAAAACGATCAGGAAGCTTACAAAGAATTGGGCAGAGGAAGCATCAAGAGGTTGTGGAGATGGGGCTTGAAGAATTTACGTCTCTTTCAAGGTCGAGTAGAGGTCTTATTCTTCTCTCCACTTCATTACTTTGTAGATTCGTCTCTTCGAGAATCATAGACAATGGAACTACAACTATATTCGTGCTGAATACTAAGGTCCATCTCCCATCAACCAAAGCTTTTTTTGTTCACTTGGCTGTAGGTGGCGGTTTGATCTGGATCCAAAGGGGCAAAGTTGATGGAATGGATCCATGGTGTAACCATCTTCCATGCTATCGTCGGTCTAGGCTGAAAAAGAATTAAGAAAAGGAAAGTTACGCTTTCAGACCCAAGACAAGGAGAGGTTCAGAACGTGGGAGGGAATTTTCATTTCCAGCACCTTCAACCCAACAACCAGTTAGTTTTACTATATATGGTGTTGAAAAGAACTTGAAAGATAACATCTTACAACTGCATAAGAAAGTCATAGTGTATACATACTTTTGAGCCAACCAAGACGTGTTAACACGCACAACTCCATAATTCTGTTTTAAGGGTAGTTCTTCCGCGAGGAGAATCCACCCAGATGTTCCCAAGGAAACCGCTAGAAAGTGAAAATGCCGTTCTTTACCCCTCTCAAATGAAATTCTGCAGGGCACTGCATCATCTGCATATTGCGATCAACAGAGTCACAGCAAGATACTTCATATGCAAGATGCTTGATAGGACAAAGATCTCTTGGGAGATCCAAAACATAGCAAACAACTGTAAAATTGAAGGGGAATATTTTGAAAAAATGAATCTATCTTATCTCATAGCCGTTATTTCTCTTGCCCTCTATTGAGAGGGGGACCTAATACATGGTTTCGATTAGTGGTATCGGTCACCAACTAGAAGGGTCTCAGGCGTATTCGATGCGGATGTATTGACACTGTGATGGCCAATATGTAAAATAAGATAATTTAAAAAAGTTTAAAAAATATATAGAAAATAATAGATCTATCTATAATTAGAAAAATAAGATTAGAACAAGTGAATTCAGAATTCAAAAAATAATAAAAAATAAAATTATCTTATTTTAACATTATTTAAGTAGTTGTCAAAGTATTCACTAAAAGTTTTTTATGATAATGGCACAAAAATTATTTTATTTTAAATATAATAATATTTTTTTATGTGCACAATGACAATGTGTTGCCAAAGCTTGAATATGTTTGCTAAGGTGGTTGGTTTGACAATCCATGATTTAAAATTTAATAAACCTGTAGCATTTTGAAATAGATTTAAATTTTTTTATTTATCATGTCATACCAAATATTAAAAAAAATATAAAATAAGAATTTGTTTTCATAATATATATATATATATATATATATATATATATATATATATATATATATATATATATATATATCTCTCTCTATAATATTTTAAAAATATTTATAAATCACATTTTATCCAAATACATTATAAATAAAACCATTAAAAAGTTACTCTCTCTCTCTCTCTACTCTCCATATTGAATGTGAAACCTTCCCAGTTGTGGAACTCTCTCTCTCAACTTTTGTTTTGTCCACAACACAGGAACTCTTGCAGACACTGAAACTCTCAGAAAATTTGCTTCCTTTAAACAAAGTACTGATATTTTTAATGTGATCTGGAGACATTTTAAACTACCTCTCTTACTCACTCTCTCTTTGGAATTCCCCTCTGCATCCACACAGGCTACTACTAATCAGCCCCAGTTCTCTCTCTTTGTTCTTTGACTACCTCTGGTTCTCTCTTTGTGAGACCGATATTGTCTCCAGTATATTTTTAATAGAATTGATTAGGCTTGATGAATTTTGAACTATTCCTATTAGCCAAAAGAGGCATATAAATTTGAAAAAGAGCACTAACCAAGTGTTAACTCAGTTCCTTTGGTTCCAAGACATCACGCCAGTAGCTTTTGCTCAGAAGGATAGGGATCATCACTTGGGAAAAGTTGGCGGTTGATCAGGCAAAGCTCTACCAAGGGAGAAAATTTGAAGTTGATGAAGAAGCACAAAAACCTGATACGGTAAAAATGACAAGTATTAGCAAAAAAACGATGCACAAGTACATTGGAGCGGTAGCATAACACATCACATATGCATAAAAGTGAAGGAATTCACAATACGCACAGCTCTTGCATCTTATTTCCAATGGATCAGATAGTCATGAATACTGTGTGTGGGAGTGTGTGCAAGCATGATAGAGAGAGAGAGAGGAGGAGGAGGCATATCGAAGTGCATAATGGGTAGAAATGCAGTATATATTATATTCAGAGGCTCTTACATCCATTTATTTCTAATGGCATACATATTCATATTGGATGCAGCAAAATAATGACAGAAAAAAGGAGGGTAAAAGACAATAACTGACATGGTTTCATAGGGTGTTAGTAAAATTAACTACGTTTTACTAATGACTTAATTTTATGTTAAATTATTCTTAAGTTAATTTAAAACTTATTATTGAATTTTTACTTCAAGTACTAAGGTTGTTTGATAACTTAAGTCTTTAAAAATTCATCAGATTGACATATTTACCCTCATTAATTTTAACAAGTTTTTATAGTTTCACTAATCGTAAGTAATAAATATTTTTGTTTAACATATATATTTAAAGTGTGAATAGATGCCTAAGATATTAGAAATATATATAAATGATGAATTGTGAATGTAAATTCATGCTTATAAAATATCCTCTCAAGGCAAATGGGGCAAAAAAATATTTGAATTTCAGAAAAAGTAAACCATTATAACTTAATACTTTCAATTTTTTTTGGCTTTAACGTTTTGAGATAAGATGTTTTACCCAGCATGCTTAATCTACTCAATGACTTACATTATTTAGACAGTTAAGTCATCAAATTAGTTTACCAAATACCTCTTAGAATTAAACTTAATCCGTACTATAGTTGAAAGATACTTGTGAACACGTAGCTGATATTTCCCATGCTTCTAAAAATAAAATGAAATTATTAAAAAATGAGAGATCAAGCACAACCTTCACCAATTCACACATTCTTTCACCAGCAACAATTGATGAGTCACCTGGACTAATCTCTGTAGAAACAAAGAAATGTTAACGAAATTTCTCTAATTACTGGAAGGAAAAGGAGAATTTGATTTGAGATCTATAACAGTGTGAATTCAGAAAAAAGTCTTACCTTCAAAATAAGACTTTTGTAATGATAAACATGTTGGAAACTCTCTCGGGGATGAAATATCAAATTGCTACAAAAAGAAAAAAAGAAAAAAAATCACAACATGACACTAATGTAACATCTAAAATAGTACTCCTTGTTAGCAACCACCAACATCACACTAAGTACCTCTTTTGCACTTCCTCCACTCATCAAAAAGAACTGTGATAAGAAGATCCGGCCAGAAACCTTTAACCTCCAGCAAAAGGGTGCTGGTGCAGTTCCTGTATGAGTCCTGTAGATGAAATAAGTATCAACACAACAGATTTTACAAGTTCATCAAAAAAGACCAGAAAATATGAATCAAATTGCAAGTGACATTAACTAGGACAGACCTTTGAAGCATGTGATCATAATCAGTAGGTGCAATTAGTAGCTCTGGATTTCATCTAACAATAGATCATTGCTAAGAAGCAACGCGTTTTTAGTTTTTGATGGGTTAAAGAGGCTTAAAATCGTTTTAAGCAACAAAAAGGAAAGAACTTGAGGAAAATGAATCCAATCAGATCTTCCATCAACCAAATGAACAGAACAAAAGAAAGAAGCCCTAATGAATTATTTTGGCAGTTGTTATCTCAATTTGAACATGACCAAGCATAATCTGGTTTCATCGCTATAAGCAAATGAAGCTTTTATTTGATTTTTTTTTTTAATAAGGCATATGTCACTGCCATATGAGATATGAATATTAAGTAGTATGACAAATCGGATTCGATATGAGAAAATTTCTTTTTTCCCCAAACATTAGATTATGCATCAAAGGAGTATTTTCTGGTCGCATCACAAACTTTTGCTTTCACACCAGAAGGCTTTATAAGTAGTACAAAAAAATATCTTATTTGTTTCTTATTTTATTTGATCAGATCAAGAAGTAACTATGGGATTTGAATCATAGAGTAAATATTCTTTTAAGTCCTCAGCTTTAGTACTGCAAAAATGATGGTAACCAGAGGCTCCACTGATGCTTCACTGAACAGTGCATTAATTCAATGCAAAATGTCCTAAAGGGTTTGGTTTTAGGAGGTTACTAGTGGAAAGATGACAAATAAGTCACCCTTTTGAAGATTCACATATACAACAAGGAAGAGACTATCTCATTCTAACGATCTTCGTATCATCAGAAAATATATGCTGAGCAATTCAAGGTGATGACTGGTAAACTCAGTCTCATTGTAAGGAAGTAATTGACGCAGAGCCCAACCACCATCCCACAAGGTCTCAGCAGAAATATTTGAGCGGCAAAAAAGGTTGACCAAAGCATCAAGCACCTGGGGATAAAGATATTCATTATTGTAAATGATTGCATCAGCTTGAAAGTGATGGGACAGTTGGTTTTCCTCTACATTTCCCAGTGATCATGTCTAGCACTGAAATGACTTTAGTCTGGTTTCGCATCCCAGCTGACACCTCTGCAGAATGAAAGAAATAATTAGAAGGCACAAATAAGTTTCAACTTTCAGGCTAAATTGCTTAGACCATGGTTCAATGAAATTCCCCAATGAACAAAAGCTGTGGGACCTTTATCCCATTATTAAAAATGAGGAGTCAAATTTTTAATCTTGCATGACTGGAAATACTATGCTTGAGGTCATGTGGAGATTATGGACCCGTCTAGAACATTCCAAAAAGAATAGTCAAAGAAACAATTTTTGAGAAAAGTTCCTAAAAATTGTTACCAAATGTTTTTATAGACATATTTTTGAGTGGGAACTCAAATATGAAAAACAATTTTCTCTGAAATTACTGTGCACTTATATCTAATATAAATGTTCTCAAAGTATTTTTCATATTTCCAACCGTCATTGAAAACATTATACCAAAAAAAGGAGAGTGAGAGAACACCTAAATTTTTTTCTGAAAATAAATTTTCACAAAAATCTTTTTTAATGAACTATGTTGTCTAAATGCTGAAATTATAGAAAAAAATATTTTCACATTCATTCTAAGATCTTAATACAAGTCTGAACAAATTTTTTTGATCCTAGAATCCTAAACAAGGAACACTCAAATGTAACAAGATACCCAGTATTTTAGCAAAATTTTAGGATCTATACAGCACTTAACTACAGAAACTATACTACATGGTCAACAACCCAATTCCAAGTTTTTCATTCCAATACTTTCCCTCAAGTTGACGCAAAGATGTTTTGCATTCCCAACTTATCAATCATTTGTTGAAATGCCAAATTCGGGAGTCCTTTAGTGAGAGCATTAGTCAGCTAATAAGTAGTACATGACATGTGGGGTGCATGGTTGACCACCGTCCAGCTTTTCCTTATATAAAATGTTTCTCAACCTCCCTGTGCGTGACTCAATTGTGATGGACTGAGTTGTGAGCTACATTGATTGCAATTTTATTGTCATGATACAATATTACAGGTTCTTGGAATTTGAACTTGAGATGCCTAAATATGATTTTAATCCAAAGAAGTTCACAAAGAGCCTGAGCCAAAGTTCACAATGAGAGGGGTGCTTCTTAGTTGGAATGGGTCTTTTATGGGGAGGGAAAAGAAAGAGGTGCGAGGAGCAGCTCCTCGTTGTCTCATTTGGACAATTTGGCGGGAAAGGAATAGTAGAACTTTTGACAAGGAAAATTCTGTTCATAGATTGAAACATAATTTTTTTTTTTGTGTAAGGGCTTGGTCCTTGTCTTTATGCTTCAAGGTCCCTTTTCTATTGTAGATTTTGTAGATTGGTTAGGGTCGGGTTGAGGGGCATTTTTTTGGCCATAAGTTGGGAGATTGGCGTGTTTTTTGTGTTGCTATCTTGCTAGTTGTATACTTCTGTAGACCTTTGGAGCACTATTTTTTTTTTTTTTGGTGTTTTCCTTTTTTTTCAATATATTACTCTTTACTTATGAAAAAAACAGAACAACCTTCGGGTTGTCTTCAAATATCCCAAAATACAGTGCATGACTACAAGGCGCAGTTTGGGTGGGTATGCATAAATTGACCTACAACTACTCATGGTCCATGCAATGTCTGGTCTTGTGTGTAACAAGTAAATTAGTTTCCCCCCATTCATTGATAGCTACCTCAATCAATTGGTTACCCTTCAGATTTCTCTCCAAGTCTGTCATTCTATGTATCTCAGCTGGTTTACACCCAAACTTACTTATTCCTCCAATGAATCTAGTATATACCTCCCTTGATAAAGAAACTTATTACGATCCCGGATCAATGTTTTGAGTCCTTGATTTCAAATTCTTTAGCTAAGTTATGATTCAGGCCTCATAGTCTAGTGACAACAATATAAGCAACATGCACAATTATGTTGCAATTTTTGTAGATGAGAATTGTTAGAGTATTATGCAGTCTTTTCCCTTTTATTTTATTAACGTATTGTGGGTCCCATGAGCATGTATATATATACCTATATATATATATATCTCTCTCTATATATATATATATATATACTCTCAGTTCAATATGTAATGTAATCAGTTAGTTTTCGTAGATATAATAAAATTGGAGATTTTCCCTTTTCTCTCTTCACATCGTATCAGAGCCAGAAGGGAAAACCTAATTTTTTTATTTTTCGGTGATCATGTTTCCTTTCGGTCACTTTATTCTCCCTTCCACCACTACCGCCGCCATCGGTGACTTTTTCCGACTAGTAACTACTCGGTAAAGCCTCGATTCAAGGAATTTACGAGGCCGATCTACAATTCGGGCTCCGTAGAAGACCATCCACGCGCCACTCTTCTTCGACGGCCTGCGTTCCATGCGCCGGCGCGTGTGGGCGCATGGCCCACTTTCCGGTGCCAAGATTCCATCTCCAGGCTCGTTTGGCACCGTCTTGCTGATCCATCCCTCCGACGGTCCTCCCCGAGCCCTCCTTATCCACCTTATTGACAATTTCGGCTCCGCCACACCTCCGTCAGTCGCTCGTCTCGGTTTGGGTCACTTTTCTTCATCTCAAGTTCCACAATCGTGATTCGCCCTCCCATTAGGGCTCTCTTCAATCCAAACATGATTCAATCTCCAGTTAAGTGGATATGGCGACTAAAATCACTATTTTTTAAATGCATTTCTACGGATGCCATACTATCACATCAAAAAAATTGATTGGTAGTGAGGTATCTTTCACAGCCACTTGGTTTGTGGGGAGTCTAGTTAGTGTGCGGGATTCTGTCGTTCTCTATATGGCTTGAAACAATCTCCTCGAGCATGGTTTGGCCGTTTTAGTTTTGTTGTTCAAGAATTTGGCATGCTTTGCAGTACAGCAGACCATTCAATTTTTTATCATCATAACTCTTCGGGGCAAATGTACGAATTTGTTTATGTGGGCGATATCGTCATTACAAGCGATGATCGGGATGGTATTCGAAACAAGCAACACCTCTTCACCCACTTTCAAACTAAAGACTTGGGGAAACTCGAGTACTTTACGGGAGTGAAGTGCTTCGATCAATTCTAGTGTAGTCTTTTCCCAGCCGTGGGAGCATCTTGGAAGAAACCGGTATGTTAAGGCACTAAGCCGTGGAGCATTCCTATGGATCCTAATGTCAAACTTGTACCAAGACAAGGGAGTCTTTAAAGTCACGGGAATGTCGACAACTTCGTAGGTAAAGCGGAACTACCTCACCATTACTCGATTAGGACATTACTTTTCACGCGAGTGTTGTTTAGTCAATTCTCTGATCACCATGTGATAGCCATTAAGAATGCATGTCAGCATTCTTCCAATATATCAAAGTACACCAAGCCAAGGTGTGACAATGCGAGAGAGCCGAGGTCATACCCAGGTCATTGGTTACACGGATGCAGATTGGGTTGGCTCACCCACGGATAGACGTTCCACTTCAAGGTACTGTGTTTTAATTGGTGGTAACCTAATATGAGAAGGTAAAGCAGCGTGTAGTGGCGGATGCGCCCGGGGCTGAGTGGAGGCTAATCCACAGCAACATGTGAGACTCATATGGGCAGACTTACCTTCTCCAGGAATTGAGATTTGGAAAGGATGAACAGATGAAGCTCATCTATGATTACTAGGCTACTTTGCATATTGCATCAAATCCAGTCTTCCATGAAAGGACCAAACACATTGAAGTTAAATGTCACTTCATTAGAGAGAAGATCGCATCAGGATGTGTGGCTACTAGTTTTGTCAATTCAAATGATCAACTAGCAGACATCTTTACTCAATCTCTCAGAGGTCCTAAAATTAAATACATTTGTAACAAGATTGGTACATATGACATATATACTCCATCTTGAGGGGGAGTGTTAGATATTGTACAACATTTTCCTTATATTTTCTTACTGTATTGTGGGTCCTATGAGCATGTATATATATATATATATATATATATATATATATATATATATATATATATATATATATATATATAAGTCCAATATGTAATGTAGTAATTAGTTTTTCGTGAATATAATAAAATTAGGGATTCTCCCTTTTCTCTCTTCACAAGAATGTTTAATAAGTGATGCGTGATCACTTTGACAGATGGTAACCTCTCTCAACCATAGCAACATAGATCTTTTAAATAATACTTGAGGATGTTACTTGAGACCATATAGTTATTTTTTAAGTTATATACCTCATTTTTCCAATGATTCCTTTTTATATCTTGAAGAATATCACATACTTCCACCTCTAGGTCACCATGAAGAAAGTATTTTTACACATCTTGTTGAAGAGGACATTCAGATTATCGTAATGAAGTAGATCTTTAATGGTGTTCATCTTAGCTATTGGACCAAAATTATCCTAGTAATCAATGTCATATGTGCATGTATACCCCGTAGTAACCAAAATTTGAAATACTCTCTTGTTCCATTAGTTCCTCTTTCTTTTTTTTCTTTTTGGTATCAGCCACTGACTCCATCTCCATGTTTTGTATAAATCCAGTTTCCATAAAAATTCTCAGGAAAATTGTAGTCCTATGTAAAGTTGAAGACCCTTTCTTGGTGTTAACAATCCGTTGTTTCAACTCTACTATTTGAGAACAAACATCTATCTTAGAGTAAATTTTAACAATGGTTCCTATAAGTCTTTGTCAGTAGATAGAAGCAAGCAGATCTAACTGATTTCTAGTTGCCTTCAGTGGAGCAACAATGACATTGACATGGAATTCTTGCTTCCCAAACTTCATTCAGGTTATCCCTTGCTGGTGGCTGCAGTCCTCATAACATACTTCATCTTTCCATATACTTTTTTGCTGATTGCACCCTCCCATGAAGTTTCACCCATTGAACTTGAAGTCAGTGATGTCAAGGGTTGTATGTCTTTTTCCGGATGGGAGGGAGATGGTTGGAGGATGGCATATTAGTTGAATTAGCAGACTTAGATGTTTCAGGCTAGGAGTGATAAAGATGGATCAAATAGTGCAAAATAAGGTTAAAGGAAACCCTTCACAAATACTGTAACTAAAAGTGACAGCAATAAGGCTGGTATGAGATGTGATGGAAATGAGGATCATCAGAAGAATGACTAAAGAAATGCCCAAAAAGCTAGATGGGTTCAATAACAGCTAGAGTCATAAATAAGAAAAATTTTTTTCACATTCAGTCTAAGGTCTTGATTCAAGGTGTTCAAGAGAAAAGAAATATCTGATTATATTCAATTTACAAAGGATGAAACCTTTATATTTATACTCTAGTGTTAGGACAAAAAATGAAAACAAAGTTAAAAGTATAATTAGGAGAAGAGTAAAGAGAGAAGGAAAAGATTTCTAAATGGATTAGGAAACTAAACCTTAACACTCCCCCCTCAAGCTAAAGAGCATATTGATTAAATTTTAAGCTTGTCACATATATACTTTTATCCTATGACCTCTAAGAGACTTAGTGAAGATATCTGCTAATTAGTCATTATAGTTGACAAAACTAATAGTCGTAAATCTGATGCAATCTTCTCCATGATAGCGGCAATTCAACCCCGATGTGTAATGTCGTGGAAAGTGGGTTAGATGAAATATGCAAGGTTGCTACATCTATTCATAGTAAGCTTCATTTATTCATCCTTCCCATATCTTAGCTCTTGGAAGATATGCTTCAACCATATAAGTTCACATGTTGCTAAGGCCATAGCTTGATACTTGGCTTCAGCACTAGATTTGGCTACTACATCTTGTTTCTTACTCTTCTAAGATATTAAGTTACCTCCAATGAACACACAATACCCTGATGTAGAACGTCTATCGTAGGTGACTTTTATGATCTATCTTGTAGCCAACAATCTAGGTATGACCATTGTTCTCATACAACACCCCTTTATCTGATGTTCCTTTGAAATAACGAGAGAATCTGACTGCGGCATCCTATTAGCCTCACAAGGTGAATGTGACCGACAACTATGCTCCACGGAAAAAATGAAGCCAGTGATAGTGAGATAGTTCGGTTTGCACTACGAGATAAATCACGATGTCTGCTGCGGATGCAAAGAAACCAACCTAATTACAAGTTTGGCATTGAATCCATAGGAGTAATCTGGGCTAACGATCCAACATGCCGTGTGCGTCAAGGAAATGTCAGGAATTATGCTTCCTGCGAGTAGCCTCAAAATTGGCGAGACTGCCTCAATGCAGAAAATATTTGAGTTTTAAGTCTTTTGTTTGAAAGTGGTGGCAGAACGATTGTTTAATTCTGAATACCATCACAACCTCTGTAAGGCATTGTCATCCACGCAAACAGTAAGTAAATACAGCGTCAGTGAGGTATGAGCATTAAACAACGGGAATGGTCTTACATCACTCGAATCATGCCAAAATGTAAACCATTGAGTAAACAGGCTAAACCAAGCTCGAGGAAGCTATTTCAAACCATATGAAGATAAGCTTATACCAAACGAACTTCCTGAAGCGACAAACTAGCGGCTTGCTCATATAAACCTCCTCGACGAGATCACCATGAAAGAAGACATTTTGAGATCCAACTGAAAAATGGACCATGAGGGCATAGCAGCCATAGAAAGAAGCAAGCGAACAGAGGCAATCTTGGCTATCGGAGAAAAAGTAGCGTAATAGTCCGAGCCATAATGCTAAGTATGCGCCAGCGGCCGGAAATGGGGCGCTAAGGCGTCAGCTGGCTGTCGGTCCCACTTCATTGTATAAACCCAACGACAATCAACAAGAGGCTTACCAGGAGGAAGAGTGACAAGCTCCCATGTGCCATTGGAGTAAAGAGCATCAATTTCCTCAGTCATTGCTTGTTTCCAGCCCAGATGAGAGAGAGCCTCACTAGTGCTTTTAGGGGTGGAAACAGAAGACAATGTGGAAATAAAGGCAAAGTAGGGTAAAGATAAACAATGAAAGCTAAGAAAATTATAAACAAGATGTGGGTTAGAAGTAGAACAGGTACCTTTTCGAATGTAATAGGTAGATCATCAGGGCGGTTCTGAGAGCAAAGTAGAGATGAGGCTTGTGGCATAGAGATGATTCAACAAGAGGCCTATCAGGAGGGCGAGGGCCAGTGGTAAACACGAAGTGATCGAATCACGGCATCAGTAGGTGGAGAAGGAAAATCTAGAGATGGTAAGGCAAGAGGAATGGATAAGACATGTCAAAACGGGGAGGGAGCAAGGAAAAGGAGGAATCCTTAAAGAAGGTGGGATCGGCTTAAAGATAGTGCGATTAATGGTAGGAGAATAACAGCAGTCGCCTCACTGAAGTGAAATAACCCAAGAAGATACATTTCGTAGCTTTTGGCTAAGAGTTGTCATATTAGTGAGAATATGAACAAAACAAACACATCCAAATACACGAGGAGGGAGGAGAAAGAGAGGTTGATTAGGTAGTAGGACGGAATGAAGGATTTGATCATGAAAACAAGGATGTATACGATTAATCCAAATAACATGCGGCTAAGATCTTGTCCCCAAATGTTGAGAACCTTATAACGAAAGGAGGAGAGTGCGAGCTATGCTCCAGCTAATGACGATTAACATGCTCGGCCACTCCATTTTGTTGGGAGTGTAAACACAAGAGTTGATGAAGAATCCTTGAGAAGACATATAAGAAAGAAGGGAATGGCATAGAGAAATATTCCTTTTGCATTATCACTTCTTAAAATACGAATAAGTATTGAATTAGTGCGAATTTCAGCATGAAATTTTTAAAAGATAGAAAATAACTCAGCTCGAGTTTTCATTAAAAAAAACCAAGTACATCGAGAATAATAGTATATAAAAGTAACAAAGTAACGTAGATGCAGACCTAGAAGGGCCCCAAACATCAGTGTGGACAAGCTGAAAGAGGAAACACTGTCAGGGATCTCTAGCAGCTTTGGGAACGAGGCGTGAGTATGTTTACGACTGACGCGGCTCGCACTCAAGCGAAGATAAACAAGAAAAAATGGGAACCCTGACTTCGAAACTTGAGTTTGGATGATCGAGACGACTATGGAGGAGGAGAGGAGCTTCTGTGGAAGTGCAAGCAATGGAACAAAGAGGTAAGTTGAGGTGAAAGAGGCCTTGTGACTCATGTCCTATGTCAATCGTCTTCCCCGTACTCCGGTCCTACAAGGTTACAGAGTTGTGTGAAAAAGTAAATGCAGGAAAGTGCAAGTCAACACCTAATGGAAATAAGATTAAAAGAAAAATCATAAACATAAAATGCGAACTAAAGAGGTAAAGAGGAGGCCAATGAGAGCTAATGCTGCCTTTAGCTATGGTTTGAGAACCATTAGTTAAGGTAATAGTGGGTAAAGAGAGGCAGAAGGTAAGAGAGAAGAAAAAGGTCTTTATTACGAGGAGATATGATAAGAAGCTCGGTATCAAGGATCCCGAGTGCGAGATGAATGTTTAAGGCAGTAGAGACATTCAGGTGCAGACATGAAGCAATGGAGGAAGATTTGGCTAGTTGAGTTAGACAAAGGTACTCCTTATATTCGTCGGGCGTAAGAATGACACCCTAAGGTGTGGGTGAGCTCCCTGAGACAAAGCCAGCATTATTAAATGATTAGAAGGCAGGCTAAATGAGCGGTGCAGAGGTCGGCCATGTAGCTGATAGCATCGATCACAGTGTGTCAGCTATGACGAGTATGTGCATTGAGAGCGTTGCTCTCCTCGGATGCTCAATACCTGGAATCACTACGAGAATGAGATTGAGAGACCATCTGATACCAGGTGTAATCTCATAGCCCATGGGTAGTGGCAGTGAGAGGTATGGCGAAATGGCAGAGCAAGAGCCTCATCGAGTTTGGAATAAGCGCTCCCGCAGTATCTGCAGGATGTTCTCAAATCTTGAGGGTATGAAGACGTCCCTTAAAGACTCGATCCATCTTTGATTGTGAAGTCTTAGCATTAGTAGACTTTGGAAAAATAGATACAAGTTCATCCTTAAGGGCAGACATTCATCCACCATAAGAAGATATATCCACACCGAGTTGTTTCAAATTAGCAATGGAGGATATCACCCGGTAGAGATGTTGAATATCATAAGTGAACAGTTTTTTCACCTGATTCCAAAGAGTGTAACAAGTTTTATGGCTTGATGATATATAAAGTCTTGGCATCAATAGATTGCGAAGAATAAACTGCATGGTAAAACAGTAATGTTTTTCTTGAGTACGATATCTTCGGAATATAGGTATCACGATAATCAAGATAGTCTGTGACCATTACGATAAACCAAGATCAGTCACCATGATGCATTTAAATACGTGAGGATTATCGAGGTAATCATAGGAGCTCGGATCTGAAAGAATTAAAGTTTGACGTCTTTTTCGATAGAGCGTCTTTTGATCATATAGATGAGAAATCAACAAAAAAGTCAACAATCAACATAAACAACTCCCGAGGTCTTGAAGGTGTCGTGAGGCTTTAAGCACAAAAACAATGGAATTCAAGAAACATAATGGCTCGAGCTTGATCAGAGAAGAAAAAGAGGAAAATGAGGGCTTTTCAGGCGACTTCGGGGCGCGTGGAGTGGTTGGGCAGGCTCGTCAACGCCAGACGACCCAAATGGAAGAGGCGCGTGGCCAAACAGTGCCTCAGGCGCCGACACGTGAATTTCAACGCCGAATTGGAGATCGACGCGTGAAGAAGTATTTTCCGATGAGGCTTCAAGAGTGGTCGGAGAGAGGCGGCTCTGTTCGGCGTGGCTCATCCATGGAATGGAGTCGCCAAAATCTCATTGGAACTCTTGCAGGGTATTCCAATGGCGTCTTGGCTTCCGTGAGGCCGTGACGTATGCGCCAACGGAATGTGACACGGTCGGTGGATGGGTTGCCGGAATTGACCACATGGCAAAACCATAAACCCTAGTATTCCCAAACTCTTTTATGGCTCTAATACCATGTTAAGAGAAAAATAATACTTTGATTCTCATTCATTTACAAATGAGGAAACATACATATTTATACTCTAGTGTTAGGGCAAAAAAGGAAACAAAGTTAGAATATAATTAGGAGGCTAAAGAAAGAAGGAAAATAATCTAAATGGATTAGGAGACTAAACCTTAACAAAGGGTATTTATTGAACAAAGCTTTTGATTCCACAATCTAAGCAAGGAAGTGATGAATCTAACAAGAAAACAAATTAATCCAAGCAAAAGTTTAGGATCTACATAATATTGTACAACTTTACTTAACGCGAACTATGGGAACTAAATCACATAGTTAACAACCCAATCCAATTCTTCAAACACATGTTAATTATGCTTTTCTTTCATTTCATTTTTTAAGAATGGAAAGTTGTTTAAACTTTCAACCCAGCCCTATGGAGTCTGTTTTTGTTTACACTTTTGAAAACTATTTTTTTGTTCCTCAAAACAAAAATAGAAAAGCTGCAATTCCTTTTTTTTTTTTTTTGGTTATGAAGCCACGAAAACATTAAATTTAGAAAATGAAACCGATTTTCAAAAAACAACAAAATTGTGTTCTCTGTGTTTTCAAAAACAGGAACCAAACAGGCCCTATGCAATCCTTCTCAGTCAATGTCCACTTGCAATCTCTATGATATTAACCAAAGTGCCACCTTTGCAGTAGCAAATCACCTTGTTTCATGTACTTTGTTAATCTTAAATCTTGGAGGGTACACAGCCTCCTCTATTTATTTAACATATTTCATTTTCCATGAAAACAAGAGGAAAATTTAGTACTTATTCCAGGCTCCTCCTTCCCCAATTTTTTTCTCTGTTACAAGAAATTAAACATAGAACCTCCACTATCTCTGTTCAAACAAATTCCTCATTGAAACTAGCCTCAAAGGTGAAAGGCAAAATTAACATTATCTTTTTAATATGTTCATATTTCTGCATATGTTATGTTGATTTTCTTTTTTCCATGTGTATTTTGGATACATGCCTGCAGTGACATGTTAATTTGCCTTCACCTTGTACAGGAAACATCAGCATAAGAAATTCTGCTTTGAACATTTGCGTGGTAGAAGGAAAAAATAATAAATAAATCTAGCCAGAGTTGGTGAAGAGAAATATTACATATACACCTATACCTGAAACCTATGTACACGAGGACTTGCTGCCACTTCAGGACAAGAACACAACACTCCATACTGCTCCTGCTATAAATTAAGACAGGCAGGATGAAAAACTTTCGAAGAGGTATTTGAGACGACAAGTAATCTAAGAATGATTAGTGCAATTTAAGACATGCAAAACCAGAGTAAACATATAATGAAGTAGAGAGTAGTACCAATCTCAATTCAAAAGAAAAGTTTAACTTTTAGAAGCTTCCTCAATAAAACCTAATTACTAAGGGACCTTAGAGGTGAGACCAGTTTATCATCTATCAAGAGAAAACACTAAACCCATGTACATCAAAGAAAACATAAAAGAGCCCATAAGAGCATCTCTATCTTACTCTATCTCAAATCTTATATATGTATAGAGATTTTAAGCAAATCCATCCTCAACCATTCTCTATTTATTTACTCTTTAATGTGAAGATGTGAATCTGACTCTCAGTAATGGAATTCACGATTCACACTCAATATTTGGAGATGTGGTAATAGAGCACCATTCTCCCTTTTATTTTATAATAATGAAATAATTATTTTGATAATATTTTAATCAAATATTTTTATTTTCAATATATTTTATCTTATCTTATTTGACTAATTTGAATTTTTTCCATACATAATATAACAAAACATTTATTTATTTTATATTAATTTATAATTTTCCTTAAATATAATAAATTTAAATAATTTATATTTTGTTTTTATTAGAATTATTTTTAAGTAGATGATATGATACATTTACCATTTATATTATAAATAATGAAACATTAAGATTTTAATTAACTAATTTCAATATTTATATTATAAATATTCTAATAAATATTAAGAATTATTTAATAATTCATACTATTAGAATATTTGGATGAAAATCAAAGTTGAAGAATAATAAATTGAGAATCTAAGATTTATGGTCTGGATTAGTAGCAGTGTTTATATTGTAATATAAGAAGATGCTGTTTGAGAAGACCCAAAATAGAGAATTGTGGTTAGGAGGATTATCAAGGAATTCAAACACATTCTCGGAGCTTAACATGGAAGCTTCTGTTTGGGAAAAAATCCAACAAGGCAAGACAGGGTTAAGATTCCACATTAAAGAAGCTTCTCTGAGCTCTCTTAGGTGTTGAAGCCTTTTATTTAATAGTTATCCTCTTATCTGATACTCACAAATCCACTAAACCTAGTAAAACAACTCAAATATTACTGAAAGTTTAATAGTTATGTTTCATATTCAAGATATCTATTATATACTGTATCTCTTATAATTAAAACAAACATAAACTCTTTAACATAAACAATAAACCAGGACAATTTTTATCAAAAAATCCAAGAAAATAAAATTTTAATGAAAATAAATATATTTAAAACTTTCCAAAATTGAAAGCAAAGAGACCTTCAATGTGAAACTTAATAAAATATCAAATGTGAAATTACCAAAAAAGGTAAATTTGTTTGAAAGGTAATGATAAAACAAATAACCTCACAAAAGAAAAAAAAACCAGATATACTAAGATAATGAAAAATGTATCAGAATAGTGATTGTGTGTAAAATATGTAAGGAGAAAGAAGAAAGAAAGAAGAACAGAAATTTAATTAGTTAAAATTTTTAGTTTAAAACCTGTCCTTCCAATCAAATCAAGCAAGCACAAGTATATCATTTATCCAATATATAAATACAAAGAAATTCTCATAGAATAATTCCCCCTTTACCATTGTTTCACGTCTGTATTCGTTCACATTGAACATTTCCTTTGAGGGTCCCTTTCTTTTGATTTTTTTTATGGGTAAATGTTTCTTTTTCTTTTTTTGTCCACATTAGAACTCAAACTTGGAACCTTCCATAATCTCAACTCATCCCTTTACCACTAGAATCAGGCCTCAAGGTCTTGAAGGTCCCTTTCTTTATATGTTCTTCATTCTATCTAAATCCATCATTTCACACTAGAAAGGATTTTAAATAAATAATGGTTCTACAACCTAAGGGAGTAGCTCAGTTGAGTCAGCCTTGGGGTTTGCTCCCCAATAACTAACCAATTGATCCCCCCTCACTTGACGGAGGTTTACCCGGCCATTAACCTCAAGGCCCCATGAGATTAGTGAGGTGCCATAAGTAGCGAACACCCACGGTTATCAAAAAATAAATAAATAAATAAAGGTTATACATGTTCAATTATAGCAAAATTCTAAATATAGGAGAGAAACCAACCAAGCCTGGCTGCCTCTGGATTGTTTGGCAATATCCTTCTGATTCTATAACATTAAATTGCTGGCTTTTTCCTAATTAATCAGTGAGGAATTAAGCTTTTTGTGAAAAGGATCTTAGCCTTTGGGGGCTTGTTCCATGCTAAAGACCTTGAGCCATCTGTCTCTGACTGGACAGGGATTCAACTATTGATATATCATGGGCATCCAAAGTTGCTCCCCCAATTATCAGATCATTTCAATGATTTTGTTCCATCAATTATTTCAATGATTTTTTCTGTAATAACAATAATAAAAAGATTTATTCAGAATCGTACCTAGTTTTGTACCTAGGTCAACTGTGCATTTCATGCACCTACCTCTTAGATGGAATTCAGCTTTTCCGTTTTATATAAAGTTTTTGCGTATTTTGAGTGCATTATTAATCCCTTATCATTATTTCACACTTTTCTCATTTTTAGTCAAGTTCTGTATATTTGAGAAGAGTTCTCTCCTCATTCATCCCACTTATCAATTCTTTTCACTTTTCTCATTTTTTTGTTAAGTTCTGTATATTACAGAAAGAGGTTCCTAATCATTCATCTGATTATCAATTCATTTCCATAATTTTTATCATATATCAATTTATTCCATTACTAATAATAATAATAAGAGCATCAATATGACTTTGTACTCAAAATCTTTCTTCACAATGCAACTCTTACTAGGGTAACTTCAATAGCCAAGCCATGTTTTGCAATTACAAAATAACAACTTCTTAAAGGTTTTATGGAGGAGCTATATATGAACCAGTTTCATCTATGCTCAAAATCCAACTTAATAACCTTCCTTGTTGGAGGATACAATACCAGTAGGGAGAGAGTTTACATAATGCTCCGTTCTCTCTCCTAAGAGTTGAGGGGGCTCACCATGCTCCTCCCTCGACTGAGGGGAGGGAAGAAGTGGTTTGCCTTCGAAGCCAAATCATTCGAAATTGAGATCGAAGAAGTAAAAAACGGATTAAGAGGTTGCATTGGGAGGGGATCACTTCATGGATCGGTCGGGTGTGTGATTTAAGTCGTTTATTGTGGGTTTAGAAGATTGTTGCAGGCGTGGTTTCCAGTTTGGGAAAATGTGTGGGGAGGAGGGAAGAGGATGGAAGCGATACAAAATGGAAAAGGGTTCTAACTGTCGGGGTGTTCATTCATTTGCTTTCGATAAGGGACTATGGAAAAAACATATCGTGTTCCCGAAGGAAACGGTCTAGTAGGGGGCTGGAAGATTTTAGCCGAAAAAATGCGGCAGTTGGGGGTAAGATCCAGTGATGAGATCAGAGGAAGAAGGTGAGGAAAGGCGCGCAAAGGGAGAGAAGCGAGAGAAGCGTCGAAGCCCACACTTCGAGCTAGTGAAGCCGATTCTCAACCCTATAGGAAGGTGTGAGTGAGGCGCTAATGTGAAAGTTGCATCAAGTCCAGGGAAGAGGTGCGGGAAAGGGTGGACCCGAATTTTGCGTAGTACGGTGGGGTGGTGGGGCTGGGACACCTTTCCAGTTCCGATGGTCGAGTACATGGGGAGATGGCGAGGATGCAATGGAACATCAAAAACTCTCTCGCTGTAGTCAGTTTGGGAAGGGGCCTCTGGCTCTTTGAGTTTGAAAGTAAGGAAGAGGTGATGAGTATTGAGTTTGGGAAGGCGTTTTGGGACCAGCGGTTCACTAAAACGTGGGGAGAAGATATGGTATTAGCCGGGGTTTCTCGGGAGAAAGCTTGGGGTGAGTAGTGGGACTCGGTGCACGTAGATTAGGGCGATGTGGAGAAAATTGGAGGCGCTTGTGGCGGCTTCCCTGGCGATCGACAAAAGGGCCGATGAGGCTCGGCGGTGGGTGGGCGAGATCTTGTGAATGGAAGAAACTTCAGACCTTGAACACGAGTTGAGGTGGAGTGTGGCGAAACGAGGTTCGGATCGGCTATGGTGGGAGTTGTCTCACAATACGGCCGATCTTAGGTCCAAATCGAAGAAGCTAAACTCCTACGGGGGACGACGAGGGCGATTCACGCGCCTGGGAGAGAGTGGATGGTGTGGCGTTCGAGGCTGCAGGAGGAGACGTGGGTGACAAGCACCCAGTCTCATCAAAACAGACTGAATGGCAGGCATCGGGTCAGCGGTCTGCGGGCAGTTTGGTGGGTCAAAGCTCGGGTCGAAGGACGGGCCCATATTCGGATCAGGAGGCGGGCAGGAGAGCGGGGTGGGCTGTCCAGCCCATTGGTCTTCCCGAGTAGGGCGGCAAGGCTTCGAGGGGCGTCTGGGTGTTTTGGGCTCACGACCAAAATAAGCGGGCTATCTTGGCCCAAATTACTAAGGCCATTTTCAAAAAAGAAGGTGCCATATCATTGATCCGTCTTCTTCTTTCTTCTTGGGGCGGAAGGAGTTTGAATACAGGGCCGAAAATCATGGAGAAGTAGTAGCAGAAACGACCCAAATACAGGTGGAATCACGAGAGAGTAGAATACATTGGGTGACAGGTTCTATCAAACGAGGTTTGAGATGTCAATACCCACTTGTTAATTCCCCTTCTTTAGAGTTGACTGCTTTTCAAGGGGGTTCTTGGGTTTTGAAGTGCAGGAGGATCATACAGGAGAGGAGGTGGAGGGTGTGCTGGATTGGAGATTGTGTGGTGAAATGAAGGAAGAACTGATCAAGAAGGTATGTTGGTGGAATGCAGGCAGGAGGGCATAGTTGGCGAGCTCCTTGCGAGTAGAAGGGTATGAAAAATGGGAGGACAGTATGTTGGTAGGATTGTGAATTTGGGATTTGCAATTAAAGGATTTGAAGAGTGGTTATTGAACTCATACGCGAATGTTGAAAACTGAATAAGGACGAGGCAAGGACTGAGGCCATTTGGTTTCTAGGTGTGAGCAGACTAAAATTAGAGTGCACGATAAACTACGAGGCGAAGTGGGAAAAGTGCAAGCGAGATGAGAATTTCTTGTTAAAGTTAGGATGAAGATCAAAATTTGTAAGTGTGGAATGTGAGAGTAGATAATCAAAGGAAGGAAGAGTGATCAAGCGGTTTATCGGGGATCGGCGGGTGAAGCGGTGTGTTGCGGAAACTAAGTTCAAAATATGAACACTGCCAGTTAGCGCAGCTTGGAAATTTTGGGAGATTCTCAGAGTGGGTTGATGTGGATGCTTCGGGGTCCGATGGAGGCATCTGATTTGGGATAAAAGAATTTTGGAGGTTAACGAGGCAGTGTGTGGGAGTTTTACTGCTTGCTGTTCATTCCGAAATGTGGAGGATGGTTTCCATTGGATCTTCACAGGGGTTTATGGTCGATTCGGCGGATTGAAGGAAAGAGAGATGTGGGAGGTTAGAAGGGTCAGTGAGAGGTTTATGGGACGGTCCTTGGTGTATTAGGGGAGATTTTAATGCCTCCATCTCACCCAATGAAAGCAACAGGGGTGGAAGAATTACTCAGGCTATCTGCCAGTTTAAGCCATCATTGACGACACAGGGGTGAGAGACTTGCCTTCTGAGGGGCCTTTACGTGGGCGAGGGCTGTGGCAAACAATATCTAGGATTAGCGGGTTCCTAGTCTGGGGATTAGGAAAGTTATTTCGTTAGAATCACTCAAGCACCCTTCCTAGACCGGTTCGGACCACTTCTATCCTCTTAGATGGAGAGAGCATGATCGGGACCTCCCACTCCCGGGTTTGAAAATGGTTGAAGGGTGAGGGGCTTTAAAGACCTCCTTAAGGGTGAGTGGCAAGGCTTAGTGTCAAGGTTACGCAAGTTCATATTGGTGAAAAGGTGAAAGGTTTAAAAGGAAAGCTAAAAGTATGTATATGGAATAAGGAGGTTTTGGCAAAATGTGGGCACTAGAAGAGTGAAGCCCTTTATAAAGTGAGTTGTTGGATGGCGATGGAAAGGAAAGGGGCTGTCTTTAGAAGAAATACGAGGAGGCTAAAGCAAGGATGACTACGAGAAGATGGTCGTTGTTAGAGAGGCTTCTTGGAGACAAAAATCTAAAAACTCTGGCTTAAGAGGGAGACGAGAAACCTGAGTTTTTCCACAAAATGGCAAACTCGCATAGGAGGAGCGCCAATAAACAAGTCGCGTGTGGTAGGTGGCTCAACGAGGATTACGCCGTGAGGAAGGCATTGGCCTGTTTAAGGACAAGCGTCGGATCCCGGGTGGTTGGCGTCCTGCTTTCCCAAGTATTTCCTTGGAGGAGCTAGGAACAGAGGATGCTGACAGTTTAGAAGTCAGGTTTTCAGAGGAGGAAGTCTCTACAGCCATTGCCGGTCTAAATGGCGAAAAGGCCCCAGGGCCGGACGGTTTCCCGATCGCTTTTTGGTCCTTTTGTTGGGAGTTTGTTAAAGGAGAAGTTATGGAGTTCTTCAAGGAATTCTATGAGAGGAAGAAATTTGTAAAAAATTTAAATGCTACCTTCCTAGTGTTGATTCCCAAAAAAAGGGAAGCGTTGAGGATGTAAAGATTACAGACCATCGGCTTGCTAAGGAAGTTTATATAGATTCTTGCTAAGGTGTTGTGAATAATTTGAAGGGTGTTAGACAAAGTGATTTCTCCATCCCAAAAGCATGCTGTGGGGAAGGTAGGCCAAATCCTAGATCTTTGCTAATAATGTAGACCATTTATGGATTCCATGTTGAGAAGGAATGATGGACATTGAAAAGGCTTATGATCATGTAAATTGGGAGTATGTGATTGAGGTTATGAGAAGGATGGGTTTCGGTCAAAGATGGATATCTTGGATCTCTTGGTGTATGTCTACTGTCTCTTACTCTATCCTTATCATTAGGGTCCGAGGCTTTTAGGAAGTGCGAGGGGATTCGACGAGATGACCCCCTATCTCTGTATCTCTTTGTCTTGGGAATGGATATTTTAAGCCAGTTAGTTAACAAAAATTTGTGGAAGGGAATTTCCTGTCTGGATGTAATATTGGGGGTGATAGAGTGGGGTACAGGTGTCTGCCTCTATGCGAATGATACCAGTACATAAGAATAATCGACCAAGCGTGTTTGAGATGGATCTTTGATGTGGTTTGGGGCCACATCGGAATGAAAATCAACAGTCGCGAGATATTCCTGTGGAGGAGGAATGTGGGGTCTTCGACAACGGAGTTAGGGTGCGGCGACTCATTTGCCTACTACGTATTTGGGCCTCCCACTGGGGGCTCCGCACAAGTCAGTCAGGATGTGGGATACCATCGAGGAAAGTTCGGAAGGAGTTAGCTAGTTGGAGCGTCAATATATCTCAAGGGAAGAGTTACTTATCGGGAAGTACTCTGTCAATCTCCCTATCTATTTTGTATGGCTTTTGGGATCCAGGAGTCTAGTGTGTTAAAAGGCTAGAAAAATCGGAAGGTTTCTGTGGGGTGGGGGGGAACACATGGATGGAAGCCTCGCCAGTGAGTTGAGCTAGTGTGCCTGGAGATAGAAAGGTTACTGGACTTGGGGTGGAGACACACAGTCTGACAAAGCCTTGTTAGGAAAATGGTTGTGGCGTTTCGCAAGAAGCGAAGGAATTCCCTTTGGAGGGGAGACTGTTAGAACAGAGTTTGGGGAATCGCGGGGGGTTGTTTGCTCAGGTTGAAATCGAGGAGTGGAGTTTTGGGACGAGGTTTATGGAAAGAAATTAGGAAAGGATGGGATTTGGTTAGAAACCCAAATGCAAATTTTGTGGTTGGTAGTAACCGAATCGGAGTTTTGGAAGATGCACAGGGAGGGGAGGAGGCTTTGTGCGTAACGTTAAAAGTTGTTGTTTAGCTTGGCATCTCATAAAGATGCGATGATTAGGGAGTTTTGGGATGCTTCGAACAGTGGTGGTTGGTCCCCTCGTTTTAGCAGGCCTTTCAATGATTGGGAAGTAAGGGAGGTGGTGAATTTTATGAAAATGATCCATCCTGGAGAGTGGTCGCAAAATAGGGACAAAGTGAGTCTTAAAAGGGTGCAAATGTTTATTCGATAAAGCTCTTGTATGAGGTTTTGAATCGCAACGAAGCGAGACAACACCTTTCTGCCTTATCGGTTGGAACAATATGGTCCCTCAAGGTGGGTTTTTTGCTTGGGAGGCGTCTTGGGAAAGGTGACTCTAGACCCGACTCAAAAGGAAGATCCTTGTATGAATCTTACCTTTGTGAAGAGAGGAAACCTAAATCATCTTCTAGTTCATTGCTCGGCTTGAGAATGCTTTGGGAACCTTTGGCTATAGTGGGGTTTGGATGGGTCTTCCGTTCTGGTCACGACAAGTCCTTCTTTTGTGAGGAACAAATGGGTAGAAGCGTAAGAAAGTTTGGAGAGCTGCGCCCTTGTGCCTCTTCTGGGCAGTGTGGTGCGAGAGGAATAGAGTAGTGCCGATCTTGAGACCTTCTCTATGTATAGATTAAAAAATTCTTTCATTTGTAATTTGGTCTTGGGCAACGTGTAGTGGGAGTTAGGGATAAGTATTTTAGATTTTAACTTTGGATGGGTATAGGTAATTGTTTTTTCGGTTTTGGGGTTTTTTCTTCATGTTTTTGGTCCTTCTCCGGGCTTTGTCCCTTTTGTATACTCCCAGTGTACTTTTGGGCAGCTTTGCTATTTTTTGTGATCAATGCATGTTTCTTTATCCATCAAAAAAAAAAAAACCTTCCTTGTTGGAGGAACAATTGCCTTCCAGCCAATAAATAAATAATAAAGAAGTAGAAAGATAAACCATAATATATTTATGCATTCTTCTTTCTTTATTATTATTTTTTAATGTAAGTGGATACTTTGTTGGGTCAACAGAAAGATTCAGTGATAAGCAAAAATGTTTCTTTTTGATTTTTTTTTTTTTTTAAAGGGTGCAACACATTCAGTTAGCAATAATGTTGTCCGGAAGAAAGCTAGAAAGAGAATAAAGAACTAATGGAATACCTTGAGCTTTTGCAGATATCTATCCAAGCTCACTGTTGACATCTCTTATCAGGCACTTTCTGGAGAGAAAAAGTTGCTCTTCATCAAACTCACCAATACAGGTGTAAGACCAAACCTGCGCTATATCTCAGCTCATTAAACAACATGTAGGCTCACTTAATTTCCCAAAAAAAGAGTAATCTGAGTAGGTGTCAAATAGAAAATAGTTACACCTGGAGTTTGATTCACTGATTATCCAAAGAGAATTAATAAACAGTTGCATTTGAGAAATTAGAGAGTTACATACTAATTGCAAAATGCACCAAAGGAACAATACAACTATACTATTGCCCTAGAAAACACAGAACTGGGGAATTGTAGAGTGACTTTCGAGGTATTTCTTGGTACACTATTTTGACAAATCAAAATCAAAATCAAAATGTCTCAACAACAGACCAACCTCTGCATCAAAGTTTGTAGGGCAAATGATGTGGACGAAAACCATTGGACTCCTTTGATAAAACTTGAATGAAAAACGCGGAAGTATTTTTCTTGTCACCTCTTACCCACAAGATTATGCCAGAAATTAAAGTCTCCTAGCTAGAGGAGACCAACTAACACAAAATGGCTAAAAGCAAATCCCACAACACCCTGGCCCTTGAGGTTTCTAACACCATTTAACCAACATTCATTCTCCATTTTTTCCTCCACAGTCAATTAGCTAAATTCTTGGATACAGTTAATTGATGAAAATTGGATACTAGAGCTTCTTAGTGATAGGACCCTACAAATTGTCAGAGGGAGGGACAAGGAAGCGGTACACAAGAAGGAAGATATGGTACAACTTGGTACCCTCGAAGGTAGCAAGTCCTTGCCTTAACAACTTACATAGTTTTAAAAGGTGCAAGGCGCAAAAGCAACATCTAGCTCAGGCACAAGGACAAACATAAGGTGTGCACTTAAGTGAGATACAACATTAGCTAAGATGCACACCAATTTTATGAAATATGATTCAAAATCTAATCCAATCAATAAAAAGTTTAAAATTCCAAAAATTTTAAGGAAATATTCAACCAAAAGGTAAAAAAAATTCATAAATTTCAACATATAATTAAAATTTTCAAGAATAAAAGTGTTTAAAAAAACAAAGTGAAGTAAACAAAGTATGCCTCTTCAACAAGACACATGTATTGACAAGCGAGGTGCTACGACAAGGTAATAGTTGTCCCTAAGGCCAAGGCACACTTTAAGCATGCCTTTTCATTAAGGAAAAAATATTGAAAGTTTATCTAAACAAAGAGAAAATACAATATTTTCCAACCACTATCATGCGTGAGAGGGATGAGACATTGAGGAGAGAACTAGTCATCTTCTTTTGTGATGTGGAAGAGCTTAGGAGAATAGGATTTTTTTACTTTGCTTTTCTTGTGGTGTCCACTGAAAACGTACTCCACAGAGAATATGAACATCTAGTGCAGCCTTCAAAAATTTTCAAGTACCTCATTCCAACCAAACCTTCATCCCACTCACGAAAAGAAATGGAGAGCAATTTTACCCATCCTGCCCAAATTTCTGCTCCGACCTATTCACACAACTCGTTCTTTTGACCCGAGAAGAGATGTTACGCACTCCTTTTTTTCTTTTATGTTTCCTTTAAGCAGAGGAGCGTTTCCTATTAGTAGCGTGAAATCAACACTACAAAGCTTCTTGAACATGCAACAGAATTAACAATTAGTAGTACTTGCATTTTGACTAAAATCTTGTAGCAAACTCCATACCAAAATCTAACTCAATAATAAAAGCCCATGATTATGAAAGGGCATCAAACAAATCTATAATACCAAGAGTACTAAACAAAGCTTTAGTTTTCAAAATTTGAAGGAAATAACCATCATAATAACACTTACCAGAAGCAGTTTCTTATGTTGTTTCTGTGGGGCAGGAATTGAGTGCGTAAGCACCGATTCATCCAGCTCTACAAACATAGAAATTTGACAAGTTAACAGTGCTAGAACTGACTGTGAGACTGAGACTTAATAACTTTAGTAAAGTAACTTAATTTTTGTGGTATAACCTTTTGTTTGCAATAAAGTTGCTATTACACTCAAAGAGCCCAAAACTAGCATATCATCCCCATTATTGACATAAGAAAGCAAAACCTCCCTGAAACAAATAAGCCACTAGATTAAGCCCAGTTCTGGCAATATTTCGAAAAAAAAAAGCACAAATAAGTGATGTTGAAGGAAAAAAAATTAGAACTACAAATTTTCCAGCATAGTCACAGCCCAGAGAATGATCCACCAGGTAAAGAAACTAATACTAAGGAAGAAATCCATAGCTTAACAACAGACCCATATTCCAATTGTTGTGAGGCATATCTATATCAAGATATCTGGAAGGGTTGCATTAATCATCTAAGTACATAATTTGTTCCAAGAAATCTCACAATGAAGAAAAGTGATAGGTCATGTACTCAGGTACTTCAGATCATACTTTCACTTTTACACTTCTATCATTTTTTAAATCACGTAGATACAGTCAAAATAAGTAGTGGACTGATGAAGGAGCATCTACAACAACTATTGGGAATTCAACCTTGATTATGAAAATTCAGATCTGGGGGGTTGCAAAACCTTGGGATCATCAAGATGGCTTTTTTTGGACTTAGATTGGGACTTAAAAGGACTTAAGGATGTGGTCAAGGCTTGAGGGAGAGTTTGACTAAGTCAATGTTTTGATTACATGTCCTTTTTCTAAGTCCTAGTTTGAGTTGGAGTCTTATTAGTTAGTAGAAGAGTTATTTTTTCGTTTCCTAGTCAAAGTATTTGAGTTTTTTTATTTAATTTTAGCAAAGATATTTTATGAGGATTAGGAGTCTTACTTCAATTAGGATTAGGAGACTTTAATTATAAGAGTCTCATTTCAATTAAAATTAGGGAATAAAGACCTATATAGCCCCACCCCCACCGGGCCCACCCCCACACCCATGTACTCTTTAATTTCATTCAAAGTTTAAAAATATTTTCAAGTTTCTCTTTTTAAAAGTTCTCTCTTGTTCTCTTATCTCTTGGGTAGATTCCCTTGAGTGGCTAGTTCGTAGCTTCTAATCCTTTGGTGGATTCCTTGGGTGGCGAAGTAAGTCTCTATCCTTCTACTTCTTCCACTCCTACCAATTCCATCATCTTAATCTTAACCTATACATAACCCTTTTTACAACCTTCAACCTAACTCATTCCAAATCTAGTTCCATGCTTCTAAAACCTTTCCAAATACTTTGTTTCACCCTAGAAACCATAAATACCACTATCCCTAATCTTAAAGAAACCCCCAAAATCATGCATAACCCTAACCTTGTAGCTTGAAAACCAAAACTAGGTCAAAAACAAAAGTTGTCTTGCATCAAGTCAACTGAGAACTTTTCAAACTTAAAATCCTTCATTCTAAACCTTAATTTCATCATATATAAACAATAAATTAACCCTATAACCTTGGTATCAAACTAGCCATAACCATCAAAGTTGTACCTTATACCCCAAAACAACCACAAGTGACCTCAGTTAAAGCATTTAGATCATCCATCACGGTCTTGTCCCCATATCATGGACACATGAGACGTATTCTCTTAGATAAATATTTAAAAAAAAAGTGCTTTCATTGAATTACATTGTGGATGTATGTTTTTAGCTACATTTCAATCTGCAAATAGTAGCAGATTTTTTCGGAATACCACCATCTTAACTGGGACTTTCTTTTGCATATACCAGTCAGCTAAGCTTGGGAAAAGGTGAAGCTGAAACTGCATCACTGTGCATTTGACAGTCAGATTCTCAGGTTTTTTTAGTGAACCACATAACATCTTTTTGATAATGCAAGTAGGTTGATGTAAGGGAACTTTTCTTCTTGTTTATCACTGTTATGGAGGTGCTCAGCATAAATTTTCCAGTGAATCAAAGAAAGAATGGGAAAGAGAATAAAGAGGTGAGACAGGCAGAATCTATTAAAAGATGAGAGGTCGTGCGCTCCTCGAATAGAGGAAGAATCAGATGTCAAGTTTAAGGTTATTGGGAAGGCTTTCTTACTCACTTTATGAACAGAAAATTAAGATATCATACATATAAGTTCAGGACTCAGCTTTCGAGGGACTTCAATCACACCAAATGTTTCCTCATTGGAATCATTGTTTATACTTATAGCAGTTGCAATTATGTAAAAATCAAGTAAAAGTAGAATCATTATATCATTTTGTTGGTTAGTTTAGGACTTCCCCTAAAACTATTCCTGAAGGAATTTAGTAAATTTCGGTCTTTTCAGGAATTCGCATCTTCAACCACACTTGAACTATGAACATCAAAACTAAAAAAATATGAAGTACAAGGATATACATGAATTCCCTACTTGTGCTTTGAGTTGGAACATCAGATTAGTCCAGGGCAGTCAATGGGAGCTATATGATAGTGAAAATTTAAACAATTTTATGTTTTTGGAAAAACAATAATATGAGACAAAAAGCATGTTGGGCAGGACATCTGAAAAGCTCTTTATGGGAAGATTTGTAACAGTAAATTATACCTGGGAAATGTTACAATATGATTTGTCTGCCTGGCAAGGTTTTAAACAATTGACAATAGAAAACCAACATGCTCATCATTTATCATATGCTAAGATGAAATCGTTTATGGGGGAAAAACACATTTGCAGCCACCAAACAAGTTCAGTATGTCAGGAAAAAGAGCAAAGACAAAACAAAAAAACAAGGTTAAGAGTGACAAAGCAAAAGCAAAACTGAAGTGAATGCATTTTAAGGTTTCAGGGTTGAAGAAGGTTTAAGATGTTTCAGACATGTGCAAAAAAGATAAAAATGTGTGGATATGGTGCAACTTGATTCAAATTGAAGTTTCACCAAAAACAACAGAATAACCAAAATTATTTGGCTCAAGGGAACTAGAAATGACATTTAGGGAGCAGCACAAAGTAGCATTCAAGCTAATTTTGAACTTGAAATAACTGATTACAACATTAGGAAGACGTTCAGTTGAGTTTAGAATATATATAAGAGGATAGAATCGGCTTCTTAGCTACAGTAACTCTTATAGGAAGGAAACAAGACAACTATCTATCTTTATATTCACTGATTGCCCTGAGCTAAGCCTGTAGGCCTTGCTAATTACATCATAGTGCTGTTTGTTGATACTTGGTTCAGGAGTCCTTCCATTCACTAATGAGGCATGTTGTGCAGAAATTGAGAAGTCTGGATAACAGCTCTAATGTGCTTATTCTGGTGATTTTGTAAGGAAGGAACAGGAGAATTTTTCAGAGGTAGATATCACGGTTAGCTTTGAAAGATCAGATTCTCAAGTCATCGTTCTTCTGAATTACAACAAACCTGTTGGTAGCAGGCTCTTTGGTTATTTATCTCTTCTTGATTTTTTTTGATAGGCTGGGGCTGTTGGTATAGACCCTTTACTTTTTATCTTTTATTGTTGGCTGATCTATGCATAATCATTGTAGCTATCTATTTAAAGGGACAAACCATATATATGTGTGTGAATTGAATTTTTAAGTTAACTTGATTAAGGAGGATGAGCTTAAAGAAGGCCTGGTTTGTGCTTTCCAAAGTCTCCTCTCAGCCCTAAGCAATTGGAATTTGTCTCTCCCAGACCTCAATTTCAATTTGATTGGTGAAGATCAAGCTGCTAGTTGGTAGAAATGTTCCGCAGAGGAGAAATTCTAGCGGTATCTGGAGCTAATGTTTGATAAAGCCCGGCCTGATGGCTGTGGCTTTACGGTCTTTCGGTTAGGTTCGTGAAAGGAGGTTATGGGTTTCTTCGAATTTTCGGAGATGATCGGTTTGTGAAAAGTCGAATGCTACTTTTCTTGGTTACGTTCCCAAAGGGAGAGATTTGTCGAGGGACCTAAAGGACCTAAGACCCATCAACAGTGGGTAGCCTTTATAAGAATTTTATCAGAAATTATTTATTGCTTGAAGTCAAAAGGGTTTTGAGTTTAGTTATCTCCCAGTCTCAGAATGCGTTCGTAGAAGGGAGACAGATTCTAGACGCAGTGCTAATAGCTAATGAAGCTGTGGACTCCATTCTAAGAGGGAAGGAGAAAGGGATCCTTTGTAAGTTAGACACATTGAGCTTGATCACATCGGTGGTTTAGTCACGGATGTTAGAGAGAATGGGGTTTGGTTCTAAATGGATTAGATGGATTAGCGGTACATCTCCACGACCGTTCAGTCTTGATGATGGTTCGCCTTCGAGGGTACTTGGGAGTTCGAGCTGAGACATGGGGATCCTTTATCATCTGACTGACTTGTTATCGGTATGCGACCCTCGATTGTACGCTGAGAGCGGTGGAAAGGCAATTTTGACTACGGATGCGGAGTTTAGGGTAGAGAGACGATTGGGGAGATTGTCGTTTCTCATCTTCCATCTGTTGGGTATTTTTATCATCTTAATGAAGCCAACCGAGGAGCAGGTTGATGTATTTGAGATGGATAATGTAGTTTGAAGCCTTCTCGAACGAAGAATTAACTTGAACAAGGAGCGAGTTTATCCCTTTGGGAGAGATTGAGGACAACATGGAGGAGTTAGCGAAATTTTGAGCTTGGTTGTGGGGTGGCTCCTCCCACTCGTGTGACCGCCCTTGGGGCCTCGAGTTGTGGGAGTTTGGGATTCTATTGAAGAAAGATTTAGAAATAGATTGTCCTCCTGGAAAAGACAATATATCTCAAAGGGTGGGAGACTTACCCTTATCCGAAGTACATTGTCTAGCCTTCCTATTTACTTCCTCTCAATGTTCAGAATGCCAAAGATTGTTTGGGCTAGGCTGGAGAAGATTCAGAGAGACTTCCTTTGGGGTGGGGGCAACCTAGTGTGTAAACCTCACACAGTCAGCGTGGAATCTTGTTTGTCGAGAGAGAAAAGTAGAGAAGCCCAGGTTAGGGTGAGGCTCATGATGGGTCAGCTTTGCTTTGCAAGTGGTGCTGGCGGTTTGCAAACGAGAGGGACTCCCTCTGGAGACTGGTGATCTGCGCCAAGTTTGGTGAGGAAGTTGGGGGATGGAACTCTAGGGATATCAGGGGTGGCTTTGATCCTTGGACTGTCGAAGACATCGAGAAAAGACGCACACCTTCTCTCAAATTCCGTCTCCTCTTTAGGTAATGGTAGGAGGAGTTGGAGCTTAGGAGACATAGATTACCATATGAAAGCTGACTAACTCTGCCGATGCCTTCCCCACCTTGTTCAATTTGGCGGCTCATGGGATGCTGGTGCGGTGTTTAAGTTTCTCAAGGGAGGATGGGGTTGGGTCCCCGGTCTTTCTTAGACCTCTTAATGGCCCAGGGAAGTGGCGAGGTGAAGGTTCCTCCTCTTCTGCACAACAAAATTAGGCCATTTCAAGAGGATCGGTTGTCATTAAGGAGTCTCGACTAACGGTTTCTCGAGTTAGTCTTATGTAATAAATAGGCCCGAATATTCTCTTCCCTCTGATTTCCTTGGCAATCCATTTGGAACCCAATCGTTCCCCCCAAATTGGGCTTTTTTGCTTGGGAAGCTTCCTGGGGTAAGGTGCTTACTCTGGACCCCGGAGTTAAAGGAGGATTTCCACTGAGTAACGAGGTGTTGTTTATCTTGAAGAGAATGAGAAACAATGGGCCGCCTGGCTTTATCCGTTGTTAGAGGCAGAATGTGGGATCTTCTCTTGGCACATTAAGCTACTAGCTGGGTATTCCCGGATTCGGTTCGTCAACTACTCGCTTGCATGGCAAAGTGTTAGTGTCGGAAAAAAACGGAAGAGAGTTTGGATGGCGGCGCCTCTTTGTATTTTCTGGATGCTGTGGTTGGAAAGGAATAGGGTGGTTTTCGAGAATGAAGTACCCTCTGCTCACAGGATGAAATCATCTTTTTTGTTTTCCTTATGGTCGTGGGCTAAGTTGTATAGTGTTGATAACTTAGATTCGTTGGTGGGTTTTTTGTCTTGGATGGGGTATAGGTGAGTGGGAGCCTGTATTTCCTTGCTCTCTTCTTTTGTACTCCCTGAGCACCTTGTGCTCTCTTTTCACTCTCTCTACATTTATCTTGCTTTTACAGTCAAAAAAAGTTAGCAAGCTAATGATATCAACTTACCTTAAAGCCAAATTTGAACTACTGACTAATAACACCAAGTAACATCTTCTTCATGACTTTGTGAAGAACTAGGCAAGTTTGATATGGTAGCTTCTAAACTTCTGGACTCCAGCTTTGCGTCAAGATTATCACTGTCTGACCGTTCAGTTTCGTGAGTAAAACCATGACCAGATATGTAGCCATTGAGTTTAGTCTCAGAAATTTTTATAAAAGCCTCCAATGGGCAAAAAAGAGATGCAGCAACAGTATTTGCCAGATCTTTGATTTTAACTATGCAAGATGCAACAAGTAAATACATAGAAGTGACAGCATTGATCTGTGTCCTCCTGGATTCTAAAATTACCAAGGTTAGAGTTCAAATGAAAAAGCATACACAAGAGAGTGAACTACAACAAACAGTTGACAAACCAACCCCCAAGACCTGATGCCTACCAGCCCAAAATCTCTTTTTCTTCTTCATCCCACAAGCACAAAATAAATTTCTTGAAAGGAAAAAAAGAAGAAAGAAAGAAAAAAGACCGAATAAAGGATCCGCATTTACAGCTTCAATCCTTAGAGAAGGAAGAAGCAGTGGAAATATCAAATATTGCAAAATGTTGTCCGTTATTAACCTCCCAACATCAGGAATTCCAGCAGAAATAACATCACTGAAATAGTAAAGATTGTCCTCAATTTCATCCACAACAACAAGTATACTATAAGTTGACTCTGAACCTGGATTCCTGTTTCAATAACCAAATTTTACTTAGCAGAAAAATAATGTAATTTTCAGACATTGCAATAGACTGTTCTGATTCTTACTTTGAAGCGTCAGAGACCAATCTGTTTAAATTGATGCATTGCTTCCGAAAAAATGTAACAAAATTTGAAAAAATAAGCCGCATGGTGATGGGTAGTAACATATCTATTTACAGATTCATCTCCAACTGGGAACCAATATGACATTATAGAATAAAAGCATTGTTAATCTAAAATAATGGGATTTCAAATGGTAATTTATCATACACAAAAACAGGGAAATGACATATGAAGAGCTAATAACTCACCATGATAAACATTTAGTGTCAAAGCACGTATTGCAGTGCGGATCATGTTCTCTTCATGGAAACCGCGTGTGCCTCGACATACGGTGGGAAAGAAACCACTTCATCCTACACGCCCAGAAAAGGAAGGCAAATGACAACAATAAGAAACACAGGGAGAAAATGGTCCAAGGCTCTAGGCAACCATGGAAAACAATTTTTTTTTTAGCAGAACCATAGAGAACAATTTAATGCTAGCAAAACTGATAATAAAATAAAACTCTACTCCAGAGTAGCCAGACAACTGCTAAGCAGTCATCTAGGCATTCGTTTACCATTCAAACAACCAACTATTTGCCTAATGACCCAAGATTGCAGAAACTAAGGCTCCACTTCTCTCTTGAGATAGTAAACAAACCATCAATCAATTCCAAAATGAATCAAAAGAAGTAAAGAAGGATAAAACTTAAAGCTAGGAACATAAAAGCAAAGCAAAGATCCAGCAGACACAAAAACAAAGAAGAAGAACCAACTAAAGGTGGCATGAAATCCCCTGTGAAGAGCACAAACGGTGAAACCCCTCATTTGGCCAACTGATAACCCACTGGGTATCTACCAAAATTAGGCATACAATAATAAAAACACCCCGGACCTCCAGTAGTGCCACAGATCTTTGAGCAACCAATTGTCCAATTTCTGTGGACCTTAACTACACAACTTCTTAAGACCAATGTAACTCATAATTTACATCTTCAATATCACATGAGATTGTGTGCAATGGATGCTTAATAGCAGAAAATAAAAAAGAAATATTGATGCCACAGTTTTGAAAACCACAATTTTTTAATAGCTTTTAATATAAACCCACAATTACATGATCCTTTCCAAGTGTATTGTGGAAACTAAACTTCTTTCTCAGATTATTTAGAACTACCAAATAAATAGAACAACAACTGGCAGTGCCCTTTATGTGATCCTGAGTATGCACTCCTTGATAGGTATACACATAAACATACACACGCGTAGTAGTGTGGATGTGTGTCCTATGTTCGGACAGGTGCGGGTATCGGATCTGGGGTACATATCTAAGAGTTGGATTTGTCAATTTTCAAAATTTAGAATATAGGGATGGATAGTAAGCATCCAAATTTTAGATAAAGTGCAGGGTGTATTTGACAAAAATAAGAAAATTTTGTATAAATTATATACCTTCATATGAATCATATGACAATTTACAATAATAAATGGTTTTATTATTAATGAAAATTTATAATATAATGGATGATAATTATTGAGTGACAATATAATAGTTTTTATTTAATAAAGTAACATGTTATAATATTTTTATTATTTAATAAAGTAGCATATTATGTTAATAATGTTTTAAAGTATATTTATTATTCATATATTTTAGATAAAATATTTACTATATTTTGAGATAAAATATAGAAGTTATAATTGTATATTTTATAAAGTATTTATTTAATGAAATAACACAGTATATTTAGATAATGCTTTAGATAATAACATTATCTAAATATATATAATCATAAATATATTTAGATAATGTTTTAACACTATATTTGTATATATGTCTAGATAGTTTTATTATCCATATATTTCAAATCTATATTTAATGTTTTAAAATATATTTATTATATATTTAGATGATGTTTTAACATGTATTTATTATATGTCTAGATTAGTTATTATCCATATATTTCAAACCTATATATAATGTTTTAAAATATATTTAAGTAATATTTATATATTATATATATTGATTATTTCTATAATCTCATAAACCTTTTTTTTATTTGTGGTCGGACATTTTCTCAGGTATGTCTAGAGCAGTTAGCGCTCTTATCGTGTCGTAATGGGTGATAACGGGTGCTTTGGGGATTTTGAAGAGTCAGAGGCATCTGTGTGTGTATCTGTTTTCTACGAAAGAAAGACTATAATCATACTTTGCACTTCAACACATAAAACTTTTATTCGATTGGGGATAAAATGCAAGCTTTTGAATTTGAAATACATATATATGCATCAAACAATTTTGAACGAAAACTAAGAAGAAAAAAATTTATGCTGAATCTATGATGTCGGACTCTTCAAATCTTGAAACACCGGAATTAATAGACACTACACGACACAGATAAGGGTGTGGAATCCGTTCCGGATACACCTTGGGAAAAATGGGTTCGATAGTCAAATAAAAAAAATATAGGTTTGAAGTGTATTGATAATAACTAATCTAGACATATATAATAAATATATGTTAAAACATTAACTAAACATTATCTAAATATATTTTAAAACATTATATAAAGGTTTGAAATATATGGATAATAACATTATCTAAATAAATATATGTTAAAACATTATCTAAATAAAAAAAATAGGTTTGAAGTATATTGATAATAACTAATCTAGACATATATAATAAATATATGTAAAACATTATCTAAATAAATAAAAATAGGTTTAGAAGTATATTGATAATAACTAATCTAGACATATATAATAAATATATGTACAACATTATCTATATATATAATAAATATATTTTAAAACATTATATATAGGTTTGAAATATATGGATAACCTAATCTAGACATATATAATATAAATATATGTTAAAGATTATCTAAATATAATAAATATATTTTTAAAACATTATATATATTTAGATAATGTCATTATCTAAGCATTATCAATCTGTTGTGTTTACTTTATTAAATAAATATAAAATTATCGAATAATAACTATATATTTTATCTAAATATATATAAATATATATTTTAACTTAATAAATATTTTTATCTAAAATATAGGAATAATAAATATATTGTAAATATGCTACTTTTATTAAATAATAAAAAATATTATAACATGTTACTTTATTAATAAAAGAATTATTATATTGTCACTTATCAACTATCATCTTATTATATTGTAAATTATCATTATAATAAATCATTTATTGTATAAATTGTCTATATGATTCATATAGGTATATAATTTATACAAAATTTCTTTATTTTTGTCAAACACACCTAAGCACCCGGTAACCAAAATTTGGATACTTATCGTGTATCCCCATATTCTAAGAATTTTGAAAATTAGAATCCGACTCTTCGATATATGTAGGTATGCGACACCCACTTTAGAGTCGAAGCAACATAGGCTCAAGGTAATACTCCATGTGGTCTTCCCTTGCCAAGCTTATTATCTAAATGTAAGATGAACACCTAGTGAACTAAATCTCCCCAACATAAGTGTCAAATTAATAAAAATACAAGACTTAAAACTGCTATTCTTTCTCATCACTATTAATTGACTCGGATTTTTTGCCTGCAACAAATAATGAAATTTTGAAAGAGCATAATAACTTTACAAATTAATTATATGTTTTCAATCTAAATCGAGCTCAAGAATGCACAACCCAAGATCAAGGAAAATAACAACATCAAACAAACATTGAATCATGTGTCTCCCAACATCTTTAGCTGAGATTTAAATGTTAAAGCCATATTACTTATACTTTCTGTACATCTCCTTTTCAAATATGTATAGTTTTTTGCAGATAAGCAGAAACGATTATATTAAACAAGAAAGAAGCCTCAAAGACACCTCTCTAAACGTATACAGGATATATATTGAGGACACAAGGCCTGTACAAAAGGGCTCAGGAACAAAGCTTTTGTACCGACAAGCTAGAGAATACAAAAAATGCATCTTACAAAGAAGAATCATCAGGAATCGAGTAGCCCACATCAGGCACCTTTTAATATGCTATATTATCATTCTGAAGGCACCCACAGCTTGTCCAAAAATCATTAAAGAGAACACCCGCTTATCAAAAAAAAATAAAATGAGTAAGAGAACACTATCACAAAATAGCTGTACCACTTAATCTTCAGACCAGGTATTAAAATTTCGTTGAGGCAAGATTTGCTTTTGATAAGCTTAGAAATATATTAACAAAGGCATAAATAGAAAGGGGTTACTTGGATGTAAAAGAATGCTCCTCTCTTGGTAGATCTCAACATAAAACACCAAGATAGATACACAAAGCAAATAAAAAAGCAAGGAGATTAAACCATTGTATCGTGCTTCTAACCAGCCTAAGAGGAACTGAAACTGAATTTACTCCACACAACACAACACACGATAAAAGCTGCCTAAAACCTTTCAATCCAGAAAAACTTTTTCAATCACCTTATCTCCATGTTAGCTGTAACAGCAAAGAGTTAATTCCCTAAAAAGAAGCACTCCTAGGGCACCAAACAAACACGCTACAACCTCAGTTCAACTCTTAAACAGAATTTTCTCTGCGCATTGCCTAATTGTAGCAGGGTGCATACTCCAGAAAAAAAAATCAGGCAAAAAATAAAAATGGTCCTTGATGCAATTCATATATCATATTTCCCGTTATTCCCCAGTACCAGATGAAACATTGTACCAGTATAAAATAATGATACGGGAACAATGAGCTACCCCTTCATGCTATAAACTAAAGGGAACATACAACCCAAGAACAAGAAGAACATCACAAAATGCAAATAGCACAAACATTAGAGGGAAGTTCAAACCAAACCTCAGGACCACTCATGTAGCTAGATCACCTGGGTCAAAGCAGACTGAGGTCATCAGGAAGAATGATCAATCCAGCTTTCATACAAATCAATATTGCCAGTTCATACATCCATGCAAAGTTTCTGTTTATAAAGAACCACAGGGGACCAAGTACTAACTCCCCTTCTGCACCACAGGATATTCAATCTTAGTAGCTTTCACCTCAAACAAGTTCCACTAATAAGGTCTGATTCTCTGTGTTACAGTCAGCCACAGACTAAAAGACTAACAGAAAACCCTAATGCTAATATTTTTTGTCTCCAGTAACTACTAAACCTCCTATCCCGAGTCTAGCAAAGCACTCTTCAAAGCTCATTCTTAGACTTCCTAAGAACTCATGACCCTTTGGGCCCCACATAAATCCCTTGCATCTGCAAAGCCAGCTGATACAAAAAAATCGGTAATTGCAATGCCACAAAACTCTGTAGATCTTTTGCCTCAAAATATCTATCCTTGGCAGTATGATTCCCACCTAAAACCCCATACTTCTGAGTATTATGTGAAATTTGGGGAGCAATCAATCAGCATCAAATTTGAGGAGAGCCTCAGACTTCTCTCTTTTTTTCTTTCTCTTTTAATCCCAACACTTAGGTACCTGTGATTATCAAAAATAAGAAATCCCTTGCAAAATATCGAAAGCTTGTAAAAGAGTAAAATGACTTCTTGAAAAGGAACAGGAGGATAATTATACATCTATAAAATATAACGAACTTGTCAAGTTAAAGCAACCCTACACTCATCAAGAAATTAGCGTCTCTACAGAAGAAGCCTGTTGCTTGGCTCATGATTGGCACAAGATTGGCTAAATATAGGAGACCGAAAAGAGGCAATAGTCACTAATAACATTCAGAATTTGGCAAAGCCATTCATGATATCTCGTGCTTTGAAATTAGACATCCTTTCTACTGAATTTCACAGGCAGTCAATCTCATGGTGAATATGGTAGCAAAAACAGAAACTGATCATTTGATATCTTCTCAAGGCAGGATTTTAACCCCCTAGTTTGAGTTTGTAGTTACCTTTTTATCCTATACCAAAAAAAGCTACTTTTACTTGCATGCTGGTGATATTCAGGGTAATTAGTTCTCTCTTTTATCAAAGATATAGAAAGTAGTGAGTGAAAAAATTTATTATCTTCTTGCTTTTACTGTTTTATTGAAGTAAATGTTTGCTTCTAGTTCAAAAAGAAAAAAATCCCACCACCACAGAAGAGTGAAGAAACAGATAGTTTCTCAATAAAATACCAGGAAAAGAAAATGCAAACGTGGTCAAGACCAAAAGGTAAAATAAACCAGTAAACTCAGGATATATCGGTAATTAGTTTTAAGATATATCGAAAATATTATTAAATATAGTGGATACTTTTACAAAAATAATAAGTTAATTAAAATTATATATATATATATATATATACTTATATATATATATATTAAATTTTAACATTTACGTTCATTTAAATATTATTAATCAATTTGTAAGTAGATTAAATTTTTAAAAAATTAAAAATTGAAATTTCATTAAAATGAAATTAAAAATAAGATTAAAATCAATTGGATAATGTTTTATAATTGCTAAAGTCAAAATGTGTTTATGTTATCTTAGAATTAATGAGTTTTAATTTTAATTTATACATTTATAATAACTTATACAAATATTATTTATATAGATAATGAGAAATTATTAAATATCTTAATTAAGGTGATTAAATCAGTGATTCGATAAATATTAAAATTAAATATCTTATATTATGTCTTATTATAGATATTATAATGTTAAGAAGATATTATTTATTTGTTTTAGATGTGTACAAATATTAAGTAGATAATGAGAAAGATTCAAAATATTGTATATTATAATATTATTTTTGTGAATGGCTATTTATTTCACTCCTTATCAAATTAATTTTTTATTTAATAATATGTTGTAAATTTATTGATTTTAAATTTAAATTTTTGAAAAGGTGACAGTTTTATGAAAAAATAAAATGAAGAGATAATGTTAAAACAATAATGTAAAATAGTAAAATATTCGCAAAAATATAAAAGAGTTTGCACCTTATGTAATAAGTGCAGCGCTAACTGGTGGTCACGGTGCACCACACTATTTTGGGAGGTTGAAACCGATAAATAGGATAAATTGCCGATTTATCAAAATGGAGTCAATTAGCGAATTTAAAACAAATGAGGCTGAAATATCAGCCAAATCAGATAAATTGCGAAATATCGGCAGCAACCCGATAAATGCGCGAAATATGGCGAGGAAATCAGTGATAAATTGCCACTATTTCTTCCAATCGACTATCGGTGGAGGATATCTTATCGACCTCCACCGATAACCAAAATATCGGCGATATTTCAGCCGATATTTCGATATTTAGTTTGCCCAGTTAAGTCAGATAGCAGCAGTCTCTGATCCAAGACTGAATCAGGTAGTAACCACTTTTTACAAATCCTCTAGACCTTATAACAAATTAGCAGCATGTGAAATGAGCAAAGGAAGCAACCATTTGGAAAAGAGGCATATATGAAAAGTCCAAGCAGAGTGTTCATCAAGTCTCCCTAAGTACTGAAGAAACTGAGTTACAGTCTGCATGTAACCACAGACATCAAATAACATTTAATAATTATTTAAAAAATTAAGTGGTGTGGCAGAACAATTTACAAAAACTGGAATGAACTTACATTTTGGTCTTCTGAAACTAAGAAATGGTATTCTTAATTTAAACACTTATTAACTCTAAATGCCAAAATGCATGAAATTATATAATCTATAAAAAAAATATGATAAATATAACAATCAGGTATATACATATGCATAAAAGGTTTTCTGGGAGATCAACCATTTTTCTTTTGATAAGTGGGAAGATCAACCATATTTATCACAATTGTTTTTATCATAATCATAGAGGATTCTATCCTTCTCTTACTTTCAGTAATATAATAAATAAATGCTCTCTGTTTCTGATTTAGAGATTAGTTTCCAAATAGGACTCGGATTCTTTCTCTTTCTATCCTTCTTCAATTTCCTTATTCTATTCTAATTTTGTTCCTTTCTCATCCTCTTCTTTTATGTATAAATATGTGTATTCCCTAGTATTTTTAAATCAATGAGATTTAAGAATTCCTTTTCTCTTAACATGATTAAACAAATAAGTAATTGGCAGATAAGAATAATTTGGAATAAAAGACGGATATAAAGAAATCAAAACAACAAACCTTAAGAAGGATATGCAATAAGATAATAGCTCTATTAGGAAGTTAACGTAATATAAGTTATAGGTAGTTAATATGCTCATTTGCTGAACATGTAGTCTGCAAATTTACCCACCAGAACCATCTAAAAGTGTTTGAGATGATGGAAAGCCAACAGGCAAAGAAATTACAAAAGCGTATAAGAAAGAAAAGAAGGTGTGAGGGTGTTGTTTAAACAAGTTCACTTCTATTGACATCATCTTACATATAGCATGTTCATTTTTTAAGTTCTGGATCATAATGCTCATTGTCTGCAGCAACTGTAGCGAAACAGTCATACTTCTTATTTTTAAAATATTTCAGCTCCCCATGACCTGCTTCTCCATGAAAAACCTGCAGGGAGTCAGAATGAAAAATATTTTCATGGTGAAGCCAAGAACAGTATTCAAAACACCAAAAATAAAGCCTCCATAAAGGCTGAGTCATGCTGGTCACCATATGTTGTAACTCCATAAATTGGCCTCAATTATAATAAAATCATGTGATGGAGAACAAAGTGATAGATCATAAAGCTGGAAAGCAAAAGGGACTGAAAGCTTATTTCCCATGGCAAGAGAATACCTTATTGACCTCATTAACAACTTGAATTTTCATCAGCTGATAAGTCAAGTGTCTGCACCAATCAAACAATAAATGATATAACATGATGAAAAGAAAAGGGAAAATACAAATATCGTGAGCTTCAAAAAAACACCATGCTAGGGGCTATGTGGTGATGACGCACCATCACATGACAGCATGAAGCATGCGAGGATTGAATCGTGAAGAAATCATGAGTTCCAATAAACTCTAAGATTCAAAATTTGTTTAGAGGAAAATAAATTAAATATATTGTGGTTCTCCCTTTTCTAATAAAAACAACCATTTCATTGCATTGAAAGAGTAGATATAGGAAGGATGATTCTTCAACAGGTACAAAATAACACAAAATGAAGAAAAAAGAAAGAAAGAGAGAAGAACTTCCCACCTTTTGGAAAGAATCCAAGCTTCTTTCCAACTCTTACCTCACCATAGTTTTAAAAGGCAAAGCCAAAGTTTTTCATGACCAAATGAAGTAAAGCCTAAGTGTCATAATGTGAACCACGCATAGTAATTGTTTGGACATCAAAACACAAATAATAAAACTTCAGAAATGCAATCAAAATAAAAGTTTAGATAAAAATCATTAAAAAAATTAAGGAAAAACTGAGTCATTAAAACTTAAAACACAAGCCTAAATATTTAATTATAGCATGTCACCTTCTTCAAATCTTTCATGAACAAGCTGAGCTTCAAGAAACAACGTAATAAACTAGTGATCTAGGCTTTTGAAGAATCATATATTCGTGATTCATCTCTGATTTACTTGTCAGTCTGAGGCATTTCTTGACCTAGGTTCAATACAAAGCTCACAAACTCCACCCCAATAGGAAAAGAACTTCATTGCCAAGAGAGAGAGAGAGAGAGAGAGAGAGAAGAGAGAGAGAGAGGGTAATAGAAGGAAGAGCCATCTTCAAAGAAAGATGTGGAGATATCTAGAGCTTAAAAACAGAATTTGCCCCAAGCATGTTTGCATGATTTGTAGAGCCGACATTTAGGCCCAGCTAAACCATTAGTGGAAGGAGATTCTGATACTATCATACTATGGAGACCAGGAAAGAAAGAGGACTATATGAAGAGGTTGATAGGTGATTGGAGCAAATAATTGACATTTCTTTAGGAGAATTTGGATGTTTCCTCTCCTTCAGCTCTTATTCCTCAAGCAACCAAGCAGTATATACATTAGAAAAACTAAACCTAGAATTTTATTTCCTTTTTGTGAAATCTTATATCTCCACATGAATGCTGGCTGGTGCCCTAATCATGTGTTGGTGTGTGCAAACAATTGACTAAGGTAGTCAAGTTAGACGACAAATACTCTTTGGAGTACTCAAACAACTTGTATTGGTAGAATAATTAGAGATACTTGAGACTTAATAACAAAGCTTGCTCTAAACCTATAGAGTGGGCATTTGCTATTAAGCTAAGAATATACACTTTTCTAGAGGGTCTAATGCGAAGCATAAGCTTTGGCTTGTCAATCTTGCAGTGGAAGGATTATCATTGTCCATTTTTCATGGGTGGATGATAACGAAGGAGGTTCATAAGAACGACAGAGGCAGCTACACACCAAGTATCTGATATCCAGTGGCATTGAAACTATTGGTTGTGTCGTGGTGGAACATTCTAGATAAAAAGAAGAACAACATTTGGTGTGTACATTTGCAGACTTCTTGCCTCCTTGAGTTATGTAAATAGCGTTTGTTCTTGTTTTGCTCACAATGTTGGGCATTAGGCTTTTAGTGGCCCAATTTGTAAGGCTGCAAGTCAAAGTTCACTCTCTTGTGTGATTAGAATTGTATCCTACAAAATGCAGTAAGTAAGTATGTATGTTTTATGAAAAAGCCGCTAAACTTGTAACTTGGTATACAAAAAGGAAAAACCCTTAGCTATACAGCAGCTACAGTCTTTAAAAAAATCCTCAACTCACCCTAAATCAATAAACTCAGCTGCTAATTCGAATGGCCATTTTGATATAGAAAACTTGATCTCTGACCAAAGCAAAGCAAGACTTCAGCCTTTGTATGATGTATCTCATCTCCAAAAACAAACATTTCACATCCTCTAGAACTAACCAAAATAAACAAGAGTCTTGATCAATGTTTAAAAGTGTGAATGAGACGTACCTCAAGGCAAAACAGCTCTCTGCTGCTCAAGCGTCTCCCAAAAGTGTCAGGGCGTGGGCTCATGCCAATGCCTGAAACTATCAGAGCATAGGCGTACGCCTTCTTGCCTCATAAATGCACCTCCTCACGAGAAGAGGCGAGTGAGGAAAGATTGAGAGATTAGGAAGAAAAGGAAGAGAAAAGAAAGAAAAATGGAAGGCTAGAGAAGCTAGAGAAGAGGAAAGAAAGAAAAGAGAAGGGAGAAGTTGTCATACCTGAGTTAGGAAATATGTCGCGAAGAAGAGAATGAGGAAGAAAGAAGAGAGAGAAGGGGTGGAGTTTATGAAGTTGAAGACACATTTTTTAAACTTTTATATTTCATTTTTATTCTTTAACATTTATACTATTTTCATACTATTTTTTACATTAATTTCCTTACTAATAGCCATTATATTATAATAATGTGACACTTAATTATTATTTACTATATTTATAATTAATTTATTTATTCTTTGTTTAATTATAATATATTAATTTGTAAGTAATTAAATAATAATAATATTAAATCTTACTTTAGTAAATAAACTATTTTTTATAAATAATGATATCAATTATCTATATTGAAAAATCAATCATAATAATTATCTATTTGTAAGTCGTCATAACGGATGATCTCTTTACTTAATAGTAGTAATAATTCTTTAATTATATATCGTAATAATAAATTCTATTTATTAATATGAATTTTTTAATTATGAGTTATAGAATAGAATAGATTATGTAACATGGGGTATGTATTACATCATCTTTTTATTATATATAGCTAAAAACCAACATAAAACTAAAAATATGAAATGTAGTAGTTTATTTATTTCTTATTTTATATATTATAAGTATTTATTAATTACATGTGTGACACCGAAGCTTCCTTTTAAATCTTCAAAGGCTTATGCCTGCTCACAACAGCAAAATATCATAACATATTTAAAAACATTTGTGTACTTGCAAGCTGTTTTCCTTTATAACTCAAAAACCTATTCAAACTCAAAGAGTGAAGTACAAACTGATCCCAGATCACCAATGAAATCCCAAAAGAAGAAAGAGCTCCACAACAGTCTCGTGCATAGTGATGAAGTGATCACAGTCTATCAGCCTCTGACATATACAACATCCATTAACAACAGCAGCACCCTTTTCTTAAGCTAGTCAAAGTAAAATCCATCATTAAAGTGAAAGGCACACCTTGGCTGCAAAAGAATCTCCTACTTGCAAAAGGAAGGCTCAGTGATGCGTAGCTCTGAGTATATATGAGCTTAAATTAAAACTAGCCTGATCTGGTCACGTAGTATCCTTCTACCCATCAAGTGGAATTGCACCAAGTTCGTTGGAGATCACCTCTCACATCTCCTTCCCAATCACTAAAAGTCTATTAAACAAGACTGGCCTTCCCTACCTCCATGCCTCAACAATCTTTTTAACCCAAATATCCTTTGACAAAAATAACCAATAGAGGAAGGACACACTCTAAGTTCCTCCCACAAACATCTTCTAAAATATATATCCCATTCTTCTTGATATGTAGCCTAATGAAAATGTGTGATTCCCTGTGTGCATCTTGTCTAGAGGAATCTTTAGACCAGTGAGTCAAATAAGTCGACCCAAGCTGCATAGACACCTAAAGTGGCTATGCTCAAGACACAGTGTGGGGACTGTGAGTGTGTTGCAAATTTATCTTCATGTTCTCATCTCATGCTTCTCTATTGTGTTTCCACTTTTGAGTGGCACTTTGTCTCTTATATGTCTTTGCCCGTCAAAGAATATTATCTTATTCTAATTTTTTGATGAAATTATCTTATTTCTAATTGATAAAACAAATACACTAGATAATAACACTCATTGTTTGACTTTCCCATAACATCAAATAATGTCTTTCCAAGGCATTTTAGATAAATAAACCTAAAAGACCTTGGCCAGCCTAGTTATTGCTTTGGGTTAGCTAGCTTTTTGTATAGGGTGGGTTTTCATCCACTTTGTTTGGGAAAAAATCCTCTTCCTTCTTTGTACTTTATGCTTTCTTTTAATATCTTTTAGGTTCAGCTCAAAAAAAAGGGCCTTAAGGCATATGGGCATATCTCAAACTCTTTGCTTTGGATTTGGTTCTCAAGACATACGGTTATTTAGTTTAGTGATTTTTCGAAATAATTATAATGTTAAAAGAGCACCAGCTGGAAGTGAACATGCATAGAAAAAAAATTGTTAGTGAGTAGAAAGAATTATGCCACCAAAACATATCTTCTTTTTCCCATTGGTGACAGCATAGAAAAGAATAGTTCTGGTCAAACTAATCTGTATCTTTTTTCATAATTTAATCTTAATTCTTTTCTTTCTTTTTCCCTCTTGTTATGATTCATTTTCTTGTATGTTTATGTTAAAGCATTTATACAATTGGCATCCTCTTCAGCCCTGTCACTAATCTAAAATTGTGACATAAAGATCAATTTTAAATGAATGGATATGTCCAAGACTAGCATATGAGCCATATATATTATATGTCATTTACCTATACATGTGGATCATTCATTCATTTTGTACAGGTAAGTCAGTGGGACTCCAAACCAAATGTCATACATCTATGATTTTTCAGTTATCTTTTCATATAAATATCAAAGCCATTTTTCCACAAGGTGACCAATTAATATACTATAATACTACCCATAACTACAACAACAATAAATCTCTTTGCTTGCTTTAGATTTTGCAATGGATCTCAATACAGAGGATAGATAGTAACCTGTTCCTTAAAAAATAAATATAAAATATCATAAGAAAAAGAGTTTATAAAGTTTGATTATACACTAGAAATTGAACATTCAGGATAAGGCAAAAAATTACAAGATGATTGCAAAGTTGGCCCCAATCACCCACAAGTTCATAAAAATAAATAAAAGATAGATAAAAAACAGAATGCAGAAATATTTGTTAGTAATTCTCCTCAACTAAAATCCATTATTAGTTATTAAGGTCGTTTTAATCTGTCAAATAATTCCAACCAATGATAGCCTTGGATCCCTTCAGTATGTTTAGTGAGGTTGATGTGACAATCTTGTTCTAACTAAAAAACAGCAACCAATGTTAATCCTAACCATTGCTGAGTACCAATTAAAACAGCAAAACCAATGTTAATCCCTAAAAGTCATGTGGAAGAGACTTGGCAAAGGGCATCCTCTGTTTGAAATATGCACAAGGCATCAAAAGAAATTTTCACTATTCTATAAAAATGATGAACTATGTATTTGTCCAGAGTTACATCCCATGGATCTCTTAAGTATAGTATAAAATGTACAATCAGCCAACCCTAAGGAGACAGGCCTGTTCAAAGGGAGTTAATGAGGTTGCCAGCACATCTTTTATCCAGATATCTCACCGTCATGGTTCAATCATTATGTCCTATATCAGTATCAAAATAGAGAACAGTGTGACCTTTTTGTCTGCTTATCAATCTTTTACATCACTTGAATACAACATTATTGTTTCTAAAATTAAATAAGACATCTTATGTTTTCATAGCGAGCCAAAGTTTCTCTTTTTCCTTTTTCTTGATCTAAGACATTTATCATTCACTATAGGACAAGTCCAGACCATATTAGACCAGTCTCACATATACTGCATCAATTGGGTGCATCTGGCCTCCTAAGCAATCCATTCATTCTTATTAATATTCACTTGTTAGCTACTAATGTATGCCCTACATAATAAATTAAATCATCATGTATCAATTCATTCTTCTATCCTTTTCCAATGACAAGATAGGCTAAGCATTCAGTAAAGTGTCCCTTCAAGTCAATTAACACAGAACATAAAAACCTTCTTCACTTCAAACATATGGTTCTATTCTATGCAACATCTCCTGTATCAGTCTTTATCATTTCCATTTCCAAGTTCTGTTCTATAGTTTAAAATCTCATATCTTAATCCATTCAATTTAAAGTTTCTCAGTAGTTTCCTAACAGAGTGTATGCTCAAATATGAAACTCTCTTTATCGTAGGACATCAATCCTGTAAAGGCCCAAACAGCTCATCCATGCATAATGCAATAATGCCTCCATCACATGAAGATCACCAAATATTATAAAACCTCCAATATGGTAAACTCATTCTTTATCAAAACCAACAATCATATATAGTTTAGAAACTTCAAATTAAGGTTCCCTACACATAAAGCATAACAGTTAAATATACTCTTTTATCCCAGTTCATATTACCCAAAAAACTGTATGATAGTGAAAAATGGTTTCCTATGCAACAGATATGCATATCCTTTACTTAGCTGCTGAGAACAGAAAAACAGGAGGAAGCAGAGCGAGAGAGAGTGAGAAAGAAAGCAAAGAAGGCAATTCGAGCTTAAATTTGCAAATTCTCTTTTTCTTACTGTACAGAGGAAAAAGATACAGCCAGAGGAAAAAAAAAATTCAAACCAATTTAAGCTTTTCTCAAGCTGTTCAACCTGGACGCTCGACAGCCAGTTCCATACCAACTCTCAGTCAATTACAAAATTCACATCAGATGACGCTAACCAACAAACATATGCACATGGAATACACAGAATTGTAATTAGGAGAAGCCCGGAGCACCTGAGTTCGTCTAAGGAGGGCGATCTCCTGGATCTCAGACAGCCACGTAGTTCCAGGAGATCAGACCTTATCCAATTCAAAACTCATTCTCAGTTCATGCCGGAACCAATTGTCTTCAAAAGATCAAACCATATCTGCATATAATCAAAGTCATTCTCACGAAAAACACAACAATCCCATCTCTTTTCCAACTCCGAAACAGGTTCACAGCTTTGAGTACAGAATGGAGTTCACATAGAACCCAGTGAATTAGAGATTTGGTGGAAGGAGGTGGATGAGGAGTCATTCTCGATGACCACGGAATTCATTCTTAATCGAATCGAATGCTTCAAATTCTGTTTAGACCTTCAGTAGGATTGAATTTCAGAGGAATGGGTGGTTAGGGTTTTATTTCGAGAGAAAAGAGAGCGATTGGATCAGCGAACAAAAATCAGACAGGATTTGCCAAAGGCATGATTAAAAGAACCGAACCGGAAAGTGAACCGGTTCGTAGCTAACAGTTGGACCGGAAAAATTAATAATAACAATAATGAATCTCATTTTAAGAGTTTTTGACAAATTTAGATTATTTAAAAAAATATTATTAAAAAATATTAAAAATGAAAATAATGTTAAAATTAGTGTATTTAAACTCGTTGAAAAAATTTTAAGTTAACGTCGTTAGTTACTGATGACCTTTAACTTTAAATTAATTAAAATTCATATTTTTAAAGGCTATATTAAGTAATTACAGAAGTCAATGACTTCGTTATTAACAAAAATAAAAAAATCAATATCATATTAGTGATTACTGTATTACTATTTGGTACAATAGTTGAGATATTATTTTGATTTTCAATATATATATTAATAATTTGTTCTTAAAATAACATATGTCCAAAACTCTCATTTTAAGTACTTTTAATGTTTAACAAAAATACTTTTAAATACTTTTAATATATATATATATATATATATATATATATATATATATATATATATATATATATATATATATATATATGAGTTTGTACGGAAATGAATGCGTTTGGAAATAAAAAGATAAATCGGTTCGCATGGGAAAATATTGACTAAAAGTAAGAGCGCAATAATGAGCGTAGACAGCGGCAATTGATTTATGCGGCCGTCAGCGGAAACGGCGGTTTTAAAAGGGTGATATCATGATTGGCGGCGGCGGCGTTTGAAATCGAAAGCCTTTGAATCTTTTGCCGCACCGTTAGCCAGCGGCGGCGTTTGAAATATCTTCGAAGCTTGCTTCCTATTAAGCGATGAGGGAACAAACGTTAGAATTTGATGGCAAGCTAGATGATTGTCGGCCAAATCACTTCGTACTCTAAGATCATACTTCCCAGCATTCATGAAAGGCAAACCCTTCCTAACAATCTCATCAGTCCTTGCTTCTTCAACTGTAAGCCTACAACACCAACACCACCATCTCCAACCCTAACTTCAGCATCCCCACCTTCTCCGACCTCAGAACTTCCCAATCCATTGCGAGTCTCCAAATTATCAATCTTCATATCTTAGTCGATTCGAATCATCGAAATTTCTTTGAACATCATCAGTGGGACCGATATTTCTTGGATTATGGGGCACGACACGGGGGCAATTCTTGTGACCTCGACCGGTATCGTCTGAGGGAGGTGAATACGGTCGATTTTATACGAAGCCCAATGATGAGATTCTTGAGTGAATCTGTAGTTGGCAACAGACGGCGTTTGAAATAGAGTGGATTTGAATAATCAGTGGTCTCAGCGGCGGCGATTTAATTCAGCTAAAAGCGATCGTTCTGATTAAGCGGCTTGATGAAAATGAAATAAGTGATTAGTTCGCATTCACCTTCTTTAGTCATTATTTTAAGTGAGAACTGATTTTATATTTTTTTATTTCCAAACGCACCATTTCCATACAAAACTCTATATATATATATATATATATATATATATATATATATATACTATATATATATATATATATATATATATATATATTATTATATTTATTATAAATTGACACTATTAAGAAATGTCGATTCAAAAAAAGGTGAGTAGATAATCACAGAAAAAATAAATAAATAAATAAAAGAAGTAGATAATCACATACGTCTATATCGTGTTTAATGCATACAAAGTCACTGTTGTCTATTTTCTTATATTAAATAAATATATAACTATTCTCCAACATTCTAATATCATTTTTCTGAAGTGAATATGATGACGTAAGAAAGTTAGGTGACCTATTTTGTATTTTTAAATTTTAAATAAGTATAAATAAAAGTTATACCTAAAAAGACACGTGGAAGTTGGGACACGGCAAGGGAATCAGACTTTGGACATACTTAGTTTTTTTTTAATTATTAAAATAGTTTAAAGAGAATAAAATAATATGTAAACTTGAATAATAATATGACAATCAATGATTATGAGTCATATCGTGACATTAAGAGAAAAGTTTTAAGTTAATAACATACTTAATAATTTGCGGTATTACAAATGTTTTAAGAAAATTTTAAGTTAATATTGTTACTAAATGTAGTA